>UESW01004273.1:828258-867372 GCA_900491605.1 Calamus simplicifolius
CCAGGCTCTGAACTTTGAGATTTCTTTTTCAATCTTGATTCAAAACATATTTCTTTATCCTTTTTGATTGATCAAACATTTTTAAGCCCTGTAACACTTGTTAAATCTATTAGTAGCAAAATGAATATACTCATATCTTTTATTAATCATCAAAATCAATAATTGGGTCAACAAAGGGTTTTAGGGTTCTAGGGTTTTATGGTTTTAGGGGTTTTAGGGTTTTACGGTTCTAGGGGTTTTAGGGTTTCTAGGGGTTTTAGGGTTCTAGGGGTAATTTTAGGGTTTTAGGGTTTAATTGCGGGTTTAGGGTTTTAGTTTAGGGTTTTAGGATTACGGTTTTAGGTTTTATGGTTTTGGGTTTTAATTAGGTGTTATCAATGGTTTAGGGCATTTAGGGTTTAGGCTGCATTCTCGGCACAAAGGCATGGATCGGACTGAAGGCATCGTCAATCCTGAACAGGACCTTATAGTCGGTCATTCGGGCACACCGTGGTGCCGCCGGTGCACACCGTTCCATGGGGCGGACCAGCCAACCCAGCCCAATGTACAACTACGAGCTTTCTAACCGCAAACAGATAAACAAAATATAGCGACGCATTGAAATGCGTTGATGTTTAGCGACGCAATTGAATGAGTCGCTGTTTAGCGATGCAAATTTGATCGCTAAACAACGACGCATTCAATTGCATCGCTAAATAGCAACGCATTGTGTGCATCGCTGTTTAGTGATGCAAATTTGCGTTGCTAAACAGTGACTCATTCAATTGCGTTGCTAAACAGCGATACATTGTGTGGGTTGTTGTTTAGCAATGCAAATTTGCGTCACTAAATAGCGACGCATTTGACAGCGATACAAATTTGCGTCACTAAATAGCGACGCCTTCAAATGCATCTCTAAACAGCAACGCATTTAAATGCATGCTAATTTCGATTTAGGGTTTTAGGATTTTATGGTTTGAGGGTTTTAGGGTTTTAGGATTTTTCGGGGTTTTAGGGTTATAGGGGTTTTAGAGTTTTAGGGTTTAATTGCGGGTTTAGGGTTTTATAGTTTAGGGTTTTAGGATTACGGGTTTAGGTTTTAGGGTTTTGGGTTTTAATTAGGTGTTATCAATGGTTTAGTGCATTTAGGGTTTAGGCTGCATTCTCGGCACAAAGACGTGGATCGGACTGAAGGCATCGTCAGTCCCTGATAGGACCTTATAGTCGGTCATTTGGGCACACCATGGCACTGCCGGTGCATACCGTTCCATGGGACGGACCAGCCAATCCAGCCCAATGTACAACTATGAGCTTTCTAACCACAAAAGATAAACCAAAATATAGCGATGCATTGAAATACGTTGCTGTTGAGCGATACAAATTTGCGTCGCTAAACAGCGACACATTCAAATGCGTCGCTGTTTATGTGGGTTGCTGTTTAGTGACGCAAATTTGCATCCCTAAACAACGACGCATTCAATTGCGTCGCTAAATAGCAACGCATTGTGTGGGTTTGCATCGCTAAATAGCGATGCATTAAAATGCATCGCTAAATAGCGATGCATTAAAATGCATCGCTAAACAGCAACGCATATAATGCGTTGCTAATTTTGATTTAGGGTTTTAGGATTTTATGGTTTGAGGGTTTTAGGGTTCTAGGGTTTTTAGGAGTTTTAGGGTTCTAGGGATTTTAGGGTTTAATTGCGGGTTTAGGGTTTTATAGTTTAGGGTTTTAGGATTACGGTTTTAGGTTTTAGGGTTTTGGGTTTTAATTAGGTGTTATCAATGGTTTAGGGCATTTAGGGTTTAGGCTGCATTCTCGGCATAAAAGCGTGGATTGGACTGAAGGCATCATCAGTCCCGGATAGGACCTTATAGTCGGTCATTCGGGCACACCGTGGCGCTGCCGGTGCACACTGTTCCATGGGGTGGACCAGCCAACTCAGCCCAATGTACAACTACGGGCTTTTTAACTGCAACAACTTAAATATACGCTATTGGAGCTAGAATTACCTCGGCTGTTGGTACCAGACTTACCTTGCAATATTGGATCCGCTTGTTAAGGGATTTAGATTGTACTAGATTGTACTCAATCCAATTACCGGACTCGAAGAGCCAGCCAGTATTGTTATTTTTTGTCACTACCTTCCCGTGTCAGGATTGGGTAATTTGCGCGCCTGCTGACTCACTTAAATGTGGTAGCCATTTCTTAAGGTCCCTCTCCTGAATCGAACCATAATTCTCTGTCACCTGACACGATATCATGCATGGTAGGCCCCTACACGTCTCCTGATTTAGGAGAAATATGTATGGGAGCAGCACAAGGCTGAGCCCGACTGCCCGATCGGTCACCTTGGAGGTAACCCACGATAAGAGATCGAAGCGCCATCGAGGGCGACGAAGGGGAGAAAGGGGCAGCACCACCGCCCATGAGAGGTTCCTGAAGGAAGCGGACATGTAACATCGGGGCCACCCACGTCACCCCGGGGCTCCAGCGAAACGAGCTGCATAGATTACAATATATCAATATATAAAATTATCATTATGTAATATTAAATATAATAAACTATAATAATTACTTAATAAAATTAATATTTTAAAATATTAATATTTAGCGATGCATAACTGTGTTGCTATTTAGCGATGCATATTTAATGCATCGCTAAATAGTGACGCATTTTGCAATGCATGATTATGCGTCACTATTTAGTGACGCAATTCTGCGTCGCTAAATTCCTGCCAAGACAGGGTTAAGGCTGCAAATTAGCAACGTAATTAGTGACACAATCAGCGACGCAATTAATTGCATCGCTAATTAGTGACGCAATCAGCGACGCATTTTTTACGTCGTTGATTAGTGACGGATTAGCGACGCAAATATGCATCGCTAATCTTCATTTATTAAACCCCCCCTTTTTTCTTCCTTCCGATTTCTCCCCTCCCCCTCCCCTAACTGGCCGATCTCCCTCCCTCTTTCTCCTCCTCCATCTTCTCCACCTTCGACGGCACTCCAGCGGCGCTCCGGCACCCAACCAACTCGGCGGCGAGCCATTTTTCCGGGTAAACCATCACCCCCTCCCCCCCCATCTCCCCCATCTCACTGTCGCCCTCCCCCTCCCGTCGCCGGCCATGGTCGCGCTCGGCCGTGGCTGGCTGGTGGCCGGCCGTGGCCTAGCCACGGTGGCCAGGCCCGGTAAGCCCAAAAAAAATTATGTTCCCCTCTTCCCCCCCCCCCCTCCCGTCGCCGGCCATGGCCGTGCGCCGTCGTCGCCAGCCGTGGCCAGGTGGTGGCCGGCCCTGGCCTGGCCATGGTGGCCAGGCCATGGTTAGCCAAAAAAAAATTGATGTTTTCCTTGTTCCCCCCCCCCCCCCCCCCCCGCCGGCCACGGCCGAGCATGTGGCCGGCTATGGCCTGGCCACAGTGGCCAGGCCACGGTAAGGCCAAAAAAAAATAAATTTTTTTGTTTCTCCTGGTGTCCGGCCACGGTACGAGCAAAAAAAAAAACTGTTCCCCCCCCCCCCTCCCCCTCCCATCGTTGTGTTCAACCACGGTGGCCAGGCCACGGTAAGGCCAAAAAAATTTTTACATAATATATATATATATAATAATAGTAATAATATCATATTAATATATATTAACATATATTATATAATATATATATAATAATACAATATGGTATTCTAATAAATAATGATTGCAAAATAACATCATTGTAATATTTGCTAAATAGTGATTCTGATAGTAATTTAATTAAATAAATTGCTAGTTGATTAATTAGTGCTTTTTATGTAATTATGGTTGAATTTATCAGCATATTAAACTATGCATATAGTTTACTGGTGAACATCTTACATATATTGTTGCATCTTAATTTTTTTATGAAATGGTCGTAACTGAGACTTTGATTTAAGTTACAAGAACATGATATATTAGGCTATTTTTTAATAAAAATAAAAAATTATTATAAAATTATTTTATAAGGTAACAAAATATACTGCATAACTAATTTTAATGATTTAATGATTTATTATATTAAAATATTAGTAATTTTTTTGATATTTTAATCTTAATAATATTCAATCATATTATTACATCACTTAAATTTAGAAAACCACTATAGTAATATCATTATATATAATATTCTATATTACAATAAAATTAGAATACATCATAATAATATTTTAATATGGTATAAAAAATTATATTATGTGATATTAGAATATTAGAATATAATTTTTATATCATTATACTAAACTATTTGTGTTTGATGGAATTTTAAAATAAAATCAAAATAGTTTTCTTTATGCATGTAGTATTGTAAGAATGTTGTTATAATTTAATGTTACAATATTAAATTTAATATTATATCCATCATCACCCATAAAAAATTAATATAACAACCTCATTATAATATAACATTAAATTATGATATAATACAATATTAGGATTTTATGTTATAAAATATGAAAATAAAATTTATTATCCCTTTAACTTTTAATATTTACTGTGATCATAAAAAAGTATGTTTATGATAATTATATTATGTCATAATATTAATAATATCATATTATAATATATATTAACTTATATTAGTTTATAATATTATAATTTAATATAATAATAAATTATGGTATTCTAATAAATAATTATTGCAATATAACATCATTGTAATATTTTCTAATTAGTGATTCTGATCGATAGTAAATTAATTAAAGAAAATGCTTTATGATTAATTAGTGCTTCTATTTTAAATTAATTAAGTCATGATTGATTAGTGGTTTTTATATAATTATGATTCACTTTCTCAGTATATTAAACTATGCATGGTAGTTTACGGGTGAACATCTTATATATATTATTGCATCTTATTTTCATTATAAATTATTGTGACTTAGGCTTTAATTTAAGCTACAATTCCTTCATATTGGGATATGTTATTTTGAAAATTAGATTATATATGGCTTTAATAGATGCGCCATGGTTGATGTGTTATGGAAAATTTGATCCAGCCTGTCCAATATTGAAACCATAGTATTATTAGATATTACTATGCATAAATATTGGATTAAGGTTATTATTTTGACATAATATCAGTTCTATAAGTTAGTGACTATAGACCACAATTAAAATATGTATAATAATCAAAAAAACTTTTTCACAAGAATAAGTTTGATTGTTTTTCTTACGAATATTATTTCTTGCAGCACTGAAACCTTTAGACCCATTTGAGAATTTGCAAGACGTAGTCTTATAAATTCTCAAATTATCCTAGTGGACAGTTTGAGATTATTTTTTGCGAACTATTAATTATCGTCTGTTGAGATTATAGTTTATATTTCCTCATACGTTCTCCTAGTGTGGCATATATGCCACACATTTAGGAGAACATATGGGGAAATGCTAATGAAATTTCAACGTAAACGATGATAATGAATAGCAGAATACCATATCACAAAAAATAATCTTGAATGGGATAGGGTCTTACCTTTTAGATACGAAGTGAAGGTGGAATTAATTTAGAACACTTGCATACTCATGAAGTCTCACGAACTCCACGTGGCATGGCCTTGCAAAGGAGGGACCTTAACAGGGCCTGGCCTAATCAATTGGTTGCAATCATTAAAAACAAAATTGATCCATTGTTATAAATTTTTTAAATAGTTATTATTTACCTTGGATGTGTACAATAACTAATTTAGTTATCAAATTATTAATACTAATATTATTTTAAATTGTGGTTTTCTTTAATGGTTTCCCAGAAAATTATATAAGTTGGTCAAAAATGAGCGGACCTCGCTCGTGGATGTATGCAAGATTAAAAGATGGCTTGCTTAATCTAGATTTTTTGAATGGATTGGAAGAATTTATTGGATTTGCATATAGCCAACCCGAATGGATGAATGGGCCTAGGATTAGGTGCTCCTGCAACTTATACAAGTGTCAGAATAAAGCGTACAGGGATGTTGAAACTATGAAGGTACATTTATATAAGAAGAGGTTTGTTCCTGGGTACGATATTTGGTACTGTCATGGTGAAACAGAGAAAATGGGTGCAGCTGTCACAAGCCAACAAGTTTCAATTCTCGTTGATGAACTATGTGTGAATTTAAATAGATATGAAGAAATGGTGATGAATGCATCGGGTAATGAATTCAATCAGAATACATTTATAGAAGAACCAAATCTAGATGCATAGCAATTTTATGATATGCTTCATGCTGCAAATCAAGAATTGTATCTGGTTGTGAGAGTCATTCTCAATTGTCTATGGCTGCTCGGTTGTTGAATATTAAGGCAGAACATCGATTATCAAAAAAGGCATTCAATGCTGTAACTGGAGTAATGAAGGAAGTTTTGCCAAATGATAATATTTTAGCAGACAGTTTTTACTTAACGAAGAAGTTGTTGCATTGCCTTGGGCTCCCAGTTAATAAGATCGATTGTTGCTTGAACAATTATATAAAATATTAGGGTGAAGACTCAAACCTGAGATGTTGTAAGATTTGTGGGCAATCGAGGTACACCAACGATGAAGGCGGAGCTGGTAGAAGTAGGAGGAAAAGTGTGCCTTACAAGAGGATGCATTACTTTCCTCTTACTCCATGCCTGCAAAGATTATATAGATATGGGGTTACAGCTACTGATATGAGATGGCATGCCGAATATGAATCTAAAGAAGATTAAATGCGGCATCCATCAGATTCAAAAGCTTGGAAGCATTTCTGATGCAAGATCGATTCGCATGCAAGTAATTTTTTTTAATAATTAATAATTACAGTTGATTATTCTCCCAAAGTAATAACCTAAGAGGGATTCAGGAAAATTCACAGTAAATCCGTACGCGAAACAGTTCCTAAAAAATAAGGAAGAAGGACTGCCGAGGCTAAGAAGCCCCGGTAGGGCTTGCTCTCCTACAATAAAGTTACTAGTAGATTAGAAGGGTGTACCTGACAAGAGGGGAAGATCAAAGTATTGAAGGGGTTGCTCTACCTGGCGGATGCGCCCTAGATGACCAAGCCTTGAGCCTAGGGATCTGCGGCCAAGTATCCACTGACCTGGATGATGATCACCTTGAATCCTGGATTCGTGGCTACTGAGGGATCTGCAAGATCACCATACAACGGTTAAAGAATAATAGAAAAAATTTAGAATAGAAGAAAAGAGACAAGAAAGGAGTAGAGAAAAAGGAGAGGGCGGTCAAGGGCTCTTGGACGTCCACTATAGGAAGACAAAGGTAGCGGCCAGGGTTTCTCCTGGAAACTTAGGATGTTGGCATGCGCAGGAGGAGGGAAACAAAAGCACCAGAGAACCAATTAACAAAAATCATAATAACTTAAAACTTGGATTGATTGATTAATAATAAAAGATACATCATTCATACAAGAGGGTCTCTTTTATAGAGCAAGAGACTTGGGGCCCAAGAAAATACATATATGGAAAGAGAGAAAAGAAAAAAAGGCACCCTAATCAAATTTGGCATGAAATCTACAGCATCCAGATGAGGAAGGTGATCTTCTAGATGCAATCAGCGGTAGCTAAATTTTGCATGAAATCTGTAGTGTCCAGATAAGGAAGGTGATCTTGTAGATGCAATCAGCGGCATCTTAATTTGGCATGAAATCGGCATTGGCCAGATGAGGAAAATGATCATCCAGATCGAGAAGGTTGCTTGCTCTGCTAGGTGGCATGTGGGCTGCTTGAAGTAGGTATAGCACCAACTTGAATTTAGCAGCTGCTCTGTCTGACTGTGATGGCCTTGTCTTCTGCTCCAATACTAATGTCTCCTCTTGTAAGCTAATGAACTTACTACAGGACTCACATTAAAATAAACTGAATGGGATAGGACTCAATTTAGAATAAAATGAACTGGACGGGACTCAAAATAAACTAAACTTTATTTTCAACTCAAGACTTGAATCATAACTAATCAAATATCCACAGAGGGTTAAGAATCCTCTGCTTGATCCCGGTGCCCGCACCAATTCTTTCAGGATGGGAAGAACTCGACCCCATCGAGTATGGGTCATTCTGGCTCTGGTATCTCTCTAGTAGATCTGGGTCGAGGTGTTGCAAATCCTCTCGAGTAATCCATGAATCGTCAGATTCGGGGCGATCTTGCCATCGGACCAGGTAGCGTTGGTAACCACAGTTTCGGATCGTAATGGCTTGATCATCTAGGATACGCTCGATTTGCTCTCCTCGCTCAGATAAAATTGATGATGGACACTCTTGGGTAGGTTCGCTCATGAAAGAAGGGTTAGGTCCAAAGTACTTACTAGGAATCGCTGTCGGTTCCCTATATTCTACTAGGTCTGCAATATTGAAGGTAGAGCTAATGCCCCAATCCGAGGGCAGATCTAGCACATAGGCATTGGGTCATACCTTCTCTATTATTTTAAAGGGACCAGCTCCGCAAGCGTGAAGTTTCTTAACGGTACCTGATGGGAACCGTTCAGGCCTAAGCCTAACCATGACATAATCCCCTACACCGAACTCTTTGGCTCTTCTTTGGGAGTTAGCCAGTCTTTTATAAGTTTTATTACTTAGATTTATTTTCTGGCTAATGTCCTTATGTAAGTCTTTGATATGCTGTGCAAATGCTTGTGCAGACTCTGAGACTCGTGTGTGGAGGGGTAAAGGACTTAGATCAAGTGGACGATTAGGCTTGTACCCATGGACTATCTCAAATGGACTCTTGCCCATGGACCTGTTCACTAAGCTATTGTAAGTGAACTCTGCATGAGGCAATAATAAATCCCACGTCCCTAGGTGTTCGCCTACAAGGCACCTAAAAAGGTTTCCTAGACTACGGTTCACCACTTCAGTTTGCCCATCCATTTGGGGGTGAAAGGCTGTGGAAAAATTAAGTTTGGTCCCTAACAGATGCCATAGTGTTTTCCAAAAGTAGCTGGTGAACCTAACATCCCTGTCAGAAACAATGGTCTTAGGTAGGCCATGGAGCTTGACCACGCTGTCTAAGAAAAGTCGGGCTACCCTAGACGCGTTAAAGGTTTGCGAATAAGGGATGAAATGAGCCATCTTAGAGAACCTATCGACCACTACAAAGATGGAGTCATGCTTCTTCTGGGTTTTAGGTAACCCTAGAATGAAGTCCATACTGAGGTCTTGCCAAGGATGATCAGGCACTGGCAAAGGAGTATATAGACCGGTGTTCTGCTTCTGGTGTTTTGCAACGGCACAAGTTCGACATCGGGCTATTATCAGGGCAACGAGCCTTTTTAATTATGACTAGTAAGATTAGTCCTCTATCGCTAGAATAGTCTTATCTCTTCCAAAATGACCAGCTAATCCCCCAGCATGCGTTTCCCAGACTAGGAATTCTCTAAGTGACGTCCTAGGGATACAAAGTCTATTGCTCCTAAAAAAGTAACCATCCTGGATGGTATAATCTCCACTGGTACTGGATGGCCCTAGCTGAAGGATCTTATAAATTTCACCAAAGTCATGACAGGTCTCATACTCATCTTTTATCCGGTTGAATCCTATAACTTCGGTGCTAACATTACTCAACAACAAAGACTTACGGCTTAGGACGTCTGCTACCTTATTTTCTATACCGGCACAGTGTTTCAGGACAAAAGTGTATGCCTGAATGTATTCAACCCATTTGTCGTGCCTAGAATTTAGCTTCTTTTGGGAGTTCAGAAATCGAAGTGCCTCATGATCAAAAAATAAGACAAACTCCTGTGGTAGTAAGTAATGTCTCTAATACTCAAGGGCTTGTACTACCGCATAGAATTCCTTATCTTAGGTGGAATATCTAAGTTTAGCTTTATTTAGTTTTTCACTAAAGAAAGTTATGGGGTGATTTTCTTGGCTTAACACTCCACCTATGCCTACTCCCAACGCATCGCACGCAACCTCAAACACCTTAGAAAAGTCTGAAAGTCTAACTATGGGTACATGAGTCATCCTATCCTTAAGCTCTAGGAAGGCCTTATTAGCTAACTTAGTCCACTCAAAATTATCCTTCCTAATACAATCAGTGATGGGTGCGACAATGGTGCTAAATCCCCTAATGAAACTCCTGTAAAAGGTTGCTAGGCCATGAAAACTGCGGACATCGTGGATGTACTGGCCACTCTACGACCGACCTAATCTTTTCAGGATCCGCTGAAACACCTTCTGGGAATACCACAAAACCTAGAAAGATAACCCTATGCGTCATGAAATCACACTTCTTAAGGTTTGCGTATAGGCTATTCTCTCTAAGGGTCTGACAGATTAATCTGAGATGGTTAAGATGGTCCTTTTGGTCTTGCTATAAATTAATATATCATCAAAATATACCACTAAGAATTTTCTCGTGTACTCTTTCAGGACCTGGGTCATAATTCTCATGAATGTGCTAGGTGCGTTTGATAGCCCAAAAGGCATCACGACCCACTCAAACAGACCATCTCTAGTCTTAAATGCAGTCTTCCACTCATCCCCTGGTCTAATTCTAACATGATGGTAGCCACTCTTAAGGTCTATTTTGGAAAAGATACTAGCATCCGCCATCATGTCCAACATGTCATCTAGTCTGTGGATAGGGAACCTATACTTGACAGTGATTTTGTTGACGGCCCTACTATCTATTCACATTCTCTATGTACCATCCTTCTTAGGGGTTAATAGTGCAGGAACTGCACAAGGACTTAAGCTCTCCCTAATGAAACCTTTCCTAAGTAATTCTCCCACTTGTTTTTGTAGTTCTTGATGCTCAGTGGGGTTCATCCTATAATGGGGAAGGTTTGGAAGGGTGGATCCTGGGATCAAGTCAATGGCATGTTGGATGTTTCTCAGGGGTGATAACTGATCAGACAATTCTTCAGGGAAGACATCCTTAAACTCCTCTAGGATCTCAATTACTTCTGGGGGTTGTTCCTTTTGGACTGATTCATAGATCTCTTTAATGGTCAAAATTCAAATAGGATTACCCTCAGTGATGTCCTTTTCTAATTCCTTAGCTTTAATCAGATTAACTCTTGGCTTGCTATCCTTAAGGTTGCTAGATCCTTTCTTGATTGGGTCCCTAGGTGGAGTTGGATGTATCACATGCTTGTTCCCATTGTGTTTAAAAGAGCATATGTTGGATTGACCAAACAAGGTAGCATCATGATCGTAAAGCCAAGGTCGACCTAATATAATACTACTAACACCCATAGGAATTACATCGCACTAGACCTTTTCCTCATAATTTTGCAATTTGATTAGTATTTGGCACTGGACTTGATTGGGATAGAGGTGGAATCTACCCACGAGACCTTATAGGGACTAGGATGGGGAATTGTGGTCAATCCTAATGACTTAACTGTATTGGTAGAGATGGCATTGACACAACTCCCGCTATCCACTATGATCTTGAGCACCTTATCCCCTATCTTAACAAAAGTCTGTAGGATGTTAGTCCTACGCCAATCTTCATGGTCCTTAGTTTGAGTCTGGGTTAAGATACATCTAACCACTCCTAGTAGGTCTTCAGACTCAAATGTTTCCTCCTCTCCATCGTACTCATCTATCAGATGGGCATCAGCCTCATAGACCTCTCCCTCATGCTCAACTAGGGACTCGGATTCAGTCTCAGGTAACTAATCTATATGAAGGGATCTGACTGGGCACTGGCTGATCATATGTCCCAGTTTGTTGCATCTAAAGCATTTGATATGGGGGTTGAAATTTCTTTGGACTTCTACAGATTTTCCCTTATCCTCTCTCTGAGGTATAGGGGTACTATTCTGGGATCGACTCAACTCAGTTCGGCTTGTACTGGGTCGGCTAGTATTGGGTCGACTCAAGAAAGTCTGGTGGGGGTCTGAGTACCGGGTAGGTCTGGGACGACTAGGATAGGCCTGGCTAGATCCTGGATATGGGCTAGGGCTCTTGGTAGCCTCTGATCTACGATAGGGTGACCCTCTCTGAAAACGTTCATAATCCCTAGCAACTTGGTAAGCTTCTTCTAAATCGTGTACCCTTCTTAGGTAGAGTTCTCTTTGAATATCTGCTCTCAGGCCATACCTAAACTTGGATAGGGTGATTTCCTTATACTGAATGATATTACACCTCATGGTATACTCTTGGAATGTAGCAATGTATTCATTCATAGTTTTACTACCCTGAATTAATCCCTGCCACTGGTCCAATAGGCTATGTTCATACGATGTGGGGACATAATTGGACCTAAGTCTAGCTGTCATGGCATGTCAGGTGACTATGGGGTCTCTTTCCTGTAATAATTGCCTTCGCTCTAAAGTGGCCCAGTATAACCTAGTCTGTCGTACTAACTTGAGCTTGACAAACTTAAACTTACGCTCTTCAGACATATCGTAATAGTCAAAGTACTGGTTCATCCCTTCCTCCCAATCTAGGTAGTCCTTAGGGTCCATAGAGCCATCGAAAGTAGGTGCTTCAAGTCTGACACTTCTAAGGGCTCTTTCTTCTTGGTCTACTGCCTCATGATTGGGTCTCCTAGGGAGGACATCTAGGACTGGATCAAATCGAAGTGGTCTCCAAGGGTTTGGCCTTATGTAGAGGTCAGGCTATTGGGCTCTCCTAGGATGAGGTGGGGTCTCATGATCAGACTCAGTGTGGGACTCACGGACTTCTTCTAGGATGCCCAACCTAGTTTCGACTTGATCGAACTGGACCCTAATCTAGCCTCAGATTGCTTGATGTCTTGGTTCATTCGGACTAGTTGTTTAGTGATGATCCTTAAGTGATCATCAATGCTTTGATTAGCCATGGGTTCAGCCTGTAATGGAGGTGGTGACGCATGAAAAGATGCTCCTGATCTAGTGCACATGCAAGCACAATCAAGCATACAAGACTCAAACTGACTCAGACTACGGTATGCTAGACCTAGTCATCTAGAGTAAAGGATTTGTGTTGATCCATTTATTGATTTGATGATTAATAAAGGAATTGAGTATATTTATTTGATTACTAATGAATTTTATAAGTGTTTCAGGACTTAAATTTATTTGATCGATTTAAAGGAATTAAGAAATAAATTTTGAATCAAATACAAATCAGAGATTTCAAAGTTTCAGAGCTTGGAGTCGACACCTAGAAAGTCTGGAGCCGACCCCATGGCCAATTCAATTTTAATCTGATTTTTGATACAACATGGAGCTGACACCTAGAGTTTCGGAGCCGACACCTAAAGTTTCAGAGTCGACACTTACAGTGTCTGGAGCCGACTCCGATGCGGGGATAGAACGTTGATTTTTTGAGCATTCTGGAGCCGACACCTACAGTCTTCGGGAGCCGACACCTGACGACGGTGAGCCGACACTTACTTTTGCGGAGCCGACTCCACGATGAACTCAGATTTTACTATTTATGGAAAAACGATCTGGAGCCGACACCTGAAAAGCTGGAGACGACTCCAACCCACCTGGATGAAAAATTAAAAATGCCAGATCAGCTCTAACGGTAATATTTTTGATTTCTGACATCTAATGGCTATTTTTTATAAATGAAAAATCCTTCCAGTTACACTCCAATGGCTAGATTTCTACCCAAAAATGAATCAAAGGAAAATCTATAAAAAGGGGGAAAAACAACCGTTTGAAAAGAGAATAGAAACGGATAGACAAAAGATCAAAAATCAAAATCCGAGAAGTCTTGAGCCTTATATCCAAGAGAGGAGCTTTCAAATTCAAATCCTTCCACTCCACAAAGCTCAAAGAAAAATCCAAGCCATTCAAATAGTGAAAAATTGGAGGATTCTCAACTAGAAGAAAAAGACCAACTTTTCAATCTTCTCAACTGCATCTACTGTGAGGAATCGGAGCTGAAGCTTGATTCAACCCAGCAAGGAGAAGAGGAAAAGAAGAAAAGCTTAAAGCCAAACAACTTCAAACCAGGCTTTTCTAAACCTATTTACTTATCTTTGAATATTTGCTCATTGAGGAGCTGTGAAACTTTGTAAAACATTCTTATATTTGTTTGTGCCTAGTTCAATCAAAGGGGATTGAACTAGTGGAGGTTGTTAACCTCGGGTCAAGCTAGTTTAGCTTGAGTTTAGGGTTGTGTGCTGGTGAGCCCGTAAAACCGGCTGGGTTCATTGTGATCCCGAGTAAAACAACAAGTTTGGGTTGTGAACTTGTAAAACAACTCGGCTGTAATCGAGGAGATTATAGTGTGGACCCAAGTAGGATCTTGGGAGTGGACGTAGGTGTTGGATACACGAACCACTATAAAATCTTTGTGTTTGCCATGCTTCCATTGTCTCTATCTCTATCTCTATTTTATTCATTGTGCTGTATATTTACATTGCATTTATTTTCATTCATCCTAAGCAAACAATTTTTTAAGAGGCTAAATTTTTTAAAGAACCCAATTCACCCCCCCTCTTGGGTTGTCATCTGGGCCAACAATTGGTATCAGAGCAAGTGCTCATTAGATTTTGATCATACGATCAAGAGCTAAAGATCCAAATGGCAGCTCAAGTTGGATCATTTGCCGAAGGTCATTCTACGAATAGACCTCTCTTATTTAATGGTTCCAACTATTCTTATTGGAAAGCAAGAATGAGGATATTCATTCAAGCTTCTGATTATGAATTGTGGGGTGTTATAACTAATGGACCTAGTACACCCACACACGTTGTTGATGGCACTATTGTTCCTAAGCCCGAAAGGGATTGGAATGATAATGATAAGAAAATAGCACAGCTCAATGCTAAGGCCATGAATGTCTTATATTGCTCTTTAGATGCTAATGAATTTAATAGAATCTCCACATGTAATTCTATAAAGGAGATTTGGGATAGATTAGAGGTTACCCATGAGGGTACTAACCAAGTAGAAGAATCCAAAATAAACATTCTTGTTCATAAATATGAGTTATTTTGCATGGAACAAACTGAAACTATAGCTAGCATGTACACTAGATTTACTGATATTGTAAATGGGTTGAAAAGTTTAGGCAAAACATATTCTAACTCTAAACTTGTCCGTAAAATTCTCAGGTCACTTTCAAGAACGTGGGAAGCGAAGGTGACAGCAATCCAAGAAGCAAAGGACCTCAACACCTTACCCTTACAGGAGCTTCTAGGATCCCTAATGACCCATGAATTTACCATGAAGCAGCACATAGAAGAAGATGTGAAAAAGAAAAAGATCATAGCTCTTAAGGCTGCTGAAAATGAGGAGAGCTGCAGTGATAGTGAAGAAGATGATGATGAGACAGCTCTTCTAGCAAGAAAGTTTAAAAAATTCATGAGGAGAAAGAGACCCTTCCACAAGAAGAAATTTGAAAAGATGGAAGGAGAGAAAGAAAAAGACAAGGACAAGGATAAAGAGAAAGACCCCTTGATTTGCTATGAATGTAAGAAACTGGGGCATTATAGATATGATTGTCCTCAACTGAAAAAGACTTTCAAGAAGAAAAAGAAAGCCTATGTTGCAACTTGGAGCTACAGCGATAAATCCTCATCGGAGGAAGAACAAAAGGAGGTTGCCAACATTTGCTTTATGGCAAACGAGGAGGATGAGGTAAGTTCTGAAAACCCTTGCGATGAATTTGCTTTTGATGAATTGTTTGATACTTTTAATGAACTTGTTGGTGATTTCAAAATTTTGAAAAAGATATAAGTTTTTGAAAAATGAAAATTTAACTTTGATTGAAGAAAAAGAAAATCTTAATAATGAAACTAAAGTGCTGAAATCTGAAAAAGATAATTTGACTAAAGAAAAAGAATCAATTTCCAATGAAAATGATAAACTAAAGAAGGAATTTGATAAATATAAAAGTATTGTTGATAAATTCACTTATAGTTCAGAAAAACTTAATTTATTGTTAAGTAATCAAAGAGCTATATATGATAAAGCTGGTTTAGGATATAGACCTAATTTGAAACAAAAATTTGTCAAAAACTTTTTTAGAAAGGAACAATGATAATGTTACATGTCATTACTGTAACAAGAAGGGACACAAAGTTTTTGAATGCAATTTTAAAAAAATTGATAAGAAGTTAAATAATAAAGGAAAGAAAATTTGGGTTTCCAAAGGAACAATTTTTTATGCTACTAACCATGAAGGACCCAAGAAAGCTTGGGTACCTAAATATAAGACTTAATTATTTTTGTAGGAGTGTCTTGCAGCCAAAAGATCAAAGAGAAAGTGGTATCTCGATAGCGGCTGCTCAAGGCACATGACGGGTGACAAGGATCAATTCATCACCCTTGAAAGCAAAAGAGGAGGAGTAGTTACATTTGGTGACAATGGCAAAGGCCAAATCTTGGGGTTTGGTAACATTCAAATAACTCCCTCCGCATATATTGAAAATGTCTTATATGTTAATGGTTTGAAACATAATTTAATTAGCATTAGTCAATTATGTGATAAAGGTTTTAAAGTATCATTTGAATCTTCTATATGCACAGTTTCTAATCCCATTGATAATAGCATTGTTTTTATTGGAAATAGAAATGGCAATGTATACTTGATTGATTTAGACAATTTGTCTACTAGTAATCATTGCTTAGTTGCTAATAATGCTAATATAAATGAGATTGGTTGGTTGTGGCATCGAAGATTAGGTCATGCAAGCACACACCTTATTTCAAAATTAATTAGAATGGATTTAGTAAAAGGACTTCTACAATTAGATTTTGAAAATAATAAAATTTATGATGCATGTCAATTTGAAAACAAACTAGAAATTCTTTCAAAACTAAAAATATTGTTTCCACTTCTAGGCCACTTGAACTACTTCACATGGATCTTTTTGGACCTACTAGAACCACAAGTCTAGGAGGAAAGAAATATGGTCTTGTGATTGTAGATGATTATTCTAGATACACTTGGGTATTGTTTTTAGCTCATAAGGATGAGACCTTTCCACTATTTTTGAAATTCTTCAAGAAGGTCACAAATGAGAAAAACAACACCATAGTGTCTCTAAGAAGTGATCATGGCACCGAATTTGAAAATCATTTATTTAAAAATTTTTGCATAGAAAATGGCTTCCATCATAATTTTTCTGCACCTAGAACACCACAACAAAATGGTGTAGTTGAAAGGAAAAATAGAACCCTAGAAGACATGGCCCGTACCATGCTATGTGAAAGCAACTTACCAAAATACTTTTGGGCAGAAGCTATAAACACGGCATGCTACATTCTTAATAGAGCTTTAATTAGGCCAATCATTAAGAAAACACCTTATGAACTATGGAATAATAGAAAACCAAACATAAGTTATTTTCATGCATTTGGTTGTAAGTGTTTCATTCATAATAATGGCAAAGATAATCTAGAAAAATTTGATGCAAAATCTGATGAAGGCATATTCTTAGGATATTCAACATCTAGTAAAGCCTATAGAGTATTTAACAAGAGAAACTTAATTGTAGAAGAATCTATTCATGTAATTTTTGATGAATCTTTAGCATCAAGTTCTAAAAAGATTGATGATGAGGAAGATACAAACATTCTAGAAAGAGACATTGAAAAATTAAATATAGATGTATCTTCAGATCATGAACAAGAAGCTAAAGATAATGATTCTCTAGTGTTGATGTTGTTGATGCAAATCGTAATGATATAGATCTACCTAGAGATTGGAGATATGCCTATGGTCATCCAAGAGAATTAATTATAGGTGATCCATCTCAAGGAGTAAGAACTAGATCATCAATGAGAAACATCAATAATCATCTTGCATTTGTATCTCAAATTGAACCTAAAACTATTGAAGAAGCTGAAAAAGATAATAACTGGATGTTAGCCATGCAAGAAGAATTAAATCAATTTACTAGAAATAATGTTTGGACATTAGTGGATAGACCTAAAGATCATTCTGTAATAGGATCAAAATGGGTATTTAGAAATAAATTAGATGAAAATGGCATAGTAATTAGAAACAAAGCTAGATTAGTTGCAAAAGGATATAATCAAGAAGAAGGAATTGATTTTGATGAAACTTTTGCACCTGTAGCTAGACTTGAAGCAATTAGATTATTACTTGCATTTGCATGTCATATGCATATCAATTTATTTCAAATGGATGTTAAAAGTGCATTTTTAAATGGATTTATAAATGAAGAAGTTTTTGTTGAACAACCACCGGGATTTGAAGATCATGAATTTTCAAATCATGTTTTTAAATTACACAAAGCACTATACGGTTTGAAACAAGCACCTAGAGCTTGGTATGAAAGATTAAGTAAATTTTTAATTGAAAATGATTTTGTAAGAGGAAATGTTGATAAAATTTTTTAAAAGAAAAGATAAAGATTTATTAGTAGTACAAATATATGTTGATGTATTCGGTGCTACTAACAATTGTTATGTCAAGAATTTGCTAAGTTGATGCAGGGTGAGTTTGAAATGAGTATGATGGAGAACTCAACTTCTTCCTAGGACTTCAAATCAAACAAAGCAAAGAAGGAATCTTCATCAATCAAGCCAAACACAAAAGAACTGCTCAAGAAATTTGGAATGGAGTCAATCAAACCACTTGGGACACCTATGAGTCCTTCGTGCAAATTGGACAAAGATGAAGATGGTAAGAAAGTAGATCAAAAACATTACAGAGGTATGATTGGATCTCTTCTTTACTTAACAGCTAGTAGACCAGATATTATGTTTGCAGTATGTTTATGTGCTAGATTTCAATCTGAACCTAAAGAATCTCACTTAATTGCTGTAAAAAGAATTTTAAGATATTTAAGTGGAACTAAAAATGTAGGTTTATGGTACTCTAGAGACTCAACTTTAAATTTAATTGCATATTCTGATTCTGACTATGCTGGATGTAAATTGGATAGAAAAAGCACAAGTGGTGCATGTCAATTCTTAGGATGTAACTTAATCTCTTGGTTTAGCAAAAAGCAAAATTCGGTTGCATTATCTACTGCTGAAGCAGAATATGTTGCAGCTGGAAGTTGCTGTGCTCAAATCCTTTGGATTAAGAGACAACTTGAAGATTATGGCATAACCCTTGATAAAACACCAATTAGATGTGATAACACGAGTGCAATAAATCTAACTAAAAATCCAATTCAACATTCAAGAACAAAACACATTGAAATTAGATATCATTTCATAAGAGAACATGTAGCTAATAATGAAATTTGTCTTGAATATGTTAATACAGAGGAACAATTAGCTGACATATTTACAAAACCTTTGAGTGAAGAGAGATTTTGTTATCTTAGAGGTGAATTAGGGATATGTGACCCTATGGATTGATTTTGATACATTAAGGAATGAGAATCTAGATTTCTATTAATTTCTTGATATTCTCTTCACAATTTTAAGGAAAATTATCTAGTCATTTGAGCTATTTGATCCTTAATACTCCAAAATTTTATCAAAATTTTATAAAATTTATTTTGATGAGTTTCAATCATTTGAATTTCATATATTTTTTGCTGAAACTGTCTTTGGAGTCGACACCTCAGAATGAGGAGTCGACACCTCTGACTGTGTCGCTCTCGGTCCCTGACCTTGGAGCCGACACCTGTGAATTGGAGCCGACTCCAGTTCGAGCACTGACTGTGTTAGCGACTTGGAGTCGACACCCGACTTTGCGGGAGTCGACACCTGGGAATCAAAAATTGATTTATTAGGGCAGAGTCGACACCTCGTCATTTTATTACTTTCTCAAATCCTAACCAAACTCTTCCAAAATTCTTCCAAAACTTCCCCATCTCTAATTCCATCCAAATCGAACCTTTCCAAAGATCAAATGGCACCCAAAAGGAGAGAATCAGTGGTTGGAGCGCCGGTAACTAGGGAAAGCGGTCCACACGTCGTCCCGTTCGTGAGCCGACTCCAAGCAGCGATTCGTCCATGGATTCTGACAACCCCAACACATCTTCCACACAGGTAGATACCTTAGCCGATAGAGTCATCACAATGGGGAGAAAAATTGATTTTGACCTATTTGAATCCGAGGGTTTTTCAATCGGGAGACAATTGAAGGAAATGGGCTGGGATAAGCTATGCTCTCTTGATGTTCCTACCTATCCAGCCTTAGTAAAAGAATTCTATTTCAATTTGGCTAGAGGGGATGGAGGTTTAGTAAGCAGTGTTAGAGGGAAAAGGATTCATCTCACCTTTCAAAAGCTTGGAAACCTCCTTAGCATCCCGATCACTGGTTTAGCAGCTGACATGCACAGTGATAGGTCAGCAGCTCTTTCAAGGATGTTAGGAAGGGAAGTAACAGAGTTTGAGGAAATTAGAGCCAATCAACTACCCCTAGAATTGAGATTATTACACAATATATGCAGTAGAATTTTGTTTCCAAAGACTGGTCGGTTTGAGTATGTCTCGGAGCGAGACATTGTGGTTATGGACAGTGTTCTAACTGGGCAGCCGATCAATCTGGCAGCAATGATGATTTTTTATATGGCAGAAGCTGGAGGGAAGAGAGATCATCCCTACCGTATGGAATGGTACTTACTATGGTTTTCAGGAGCCAAGGGGTTGAAATTCAAGTGAATGAACCTTCCAAGAACCTGAGGCACACAGATTACTATAGTTTGGCAACATTGCATCGGATGGGTTTTGTTAAGGTGAATGGACAGTGGGATAGGAAAGGACACCTAGATGAAAGAGCCCCTATGCCGAGAGTTTCTGAGCCTTGGGAGGCTGGACCATCATTTAGGGTTCCTTCTCCACAGCCTAGGAGTCCCATTTCTGTTCCTGTTCCTGCTCCTGCACCTGCACAAGTTTATAATCAACCATCCACTTCTTCGACTGAATTCTCAAACCTTCAAATGGAGCAATTAAAAAGTTTGTTTGCAGCTCAGAAGGATGAGTTTGACAGTAAATTCATGAATTTAAAAGAATCACTTTACTCCCTTGATGATCGGATTGCAAAGATTGAATCAACTCTCAACTCCTCCGCAGAATCTTTAAGTGGTGATTTGAAGAACATCTTTGAAGAGCTTAAAGAGATTTGTGGAGATGGTGAAACTTATTCAAAGTGCAACGCCGAGCTTCAAGACAAAATCTTAAGAGCTTGCACATTTGTTGATGAGAGACTAAAAGATTATGTTAGACTTCAATGTGATGGAATGAAAAATATTGTAGACCATTTATCAAGAATAGTGAGAAAGAACTTTTGATGTAATGTATGTTTAATTTTGTTGAAATGTAGTTTACATTTTGATGTAATGAAGTTTTTGTAATGAAGTTAATGTAATGAAGTTTAAAGGGGGAGAGAATTATGTAATACTTGACTATATGTTGATGTAGTGAAGTTTATGTTGATGAATGAAGTTTTTTTATGTAATATTTGACTTTTGTTGAAATGAAATTATCTTTGATTATCTTTTGATGCAATTATCTTTTGATGCAGTAAAATATTCTTTACCTTTTTGTTGATTACAAAAAAGGGGAGAGAATTAGGATTGTATATGCATTAAGAGGGAGAAAATTATATGGAAAGAATTATAGTTGTTAATTGCATTAAAGGGGAGAATGTTATGTTGCATTAATTGGTTAATATGAAAAATTGAGTTATTTAATTGATTATATGAAAACATTAATGGAGTTAATTATTAATATGATATTGAGTTATTGATGTGGATTAATAATCAAATTGATTTGTCTATGCACAAAGAAATCTTAAGTACCAAATGTGTAAAGTAAGAGGAAGAATAATTTGAACTTCATAGGGGAAGCTACCTTATTCAGGGGGAGCTTACTCGTAAAGATCACTTCCTTGATTTTTTTTTTATTTAAGAGTTCTATGCATATACTCAATATTTTTATAATCATAAAAAAGGGAGAGATTGTTGATCTATTTATTGATTTTGATGATTAATAAAGGTATTGAGTATATTTATTTGATTACTAATGAATTTTATAAGTGTTTCAGGACTTAAATTTATTTGATCAATTTAAAGGAATTAAGAAATAAATTTTGAATCAAATACAAATCAGAGATTTCAAAGTTTCAGAGCTTGGAGTCGACACCTAGAAAGTCTGGAGCCGACCCCATGGCCAATTCAATTTTAATCTGATTTTTGATACAACCTGGAGCCGACACCTAGAGTTTTGGAGTCGACACCTAAAGTTTCAGAGTCGACACTTACAGTGTCTGGAGCTAACTCTGATACGGGGACAGAACGTTGATTTTTTGAGCATCCTGGAGCTGACACCTACAGTATTCGGGAGCCGACACCTGACGACGGTGAGCCGATACTTACTTTTGCGGAGCCGACTCCACGATGAACTCAGATTTTACTATTTATGGAAAAAAAATCTGGAGCCGACACCTGAAAAGCTGGAGTCGACTCCAACCCACCTGGATGAAAAATTAAAAATGCTAGATAAGCTCTAACGGTAATATTTTTGATTTTTGACATCTAACGGCTATTTTTTATGAATGGAAAATCCTTCCAGGTACACTCCAACGGCTAGATTTCCACCAAAAAATGAATCAAAGGAAAATCTATAAAAAGAGGGAAAAACAACCGTTTGAAAAGAGAATAGAAACGGATAGACAAAAAATCAAAAATCAAAATCTGAGAAGTCTTGAGCCTTATATCCAAGAGAGGAGCTTTCAAATTCAAATCCTTCCACTCCACAAAGCTCAAAGAAGAATCCAAGCCATTCAAATAGTAAAAAATCGGAGGATTCTCAACTAGAAGAAAAAGACCAACTTTTCAATCTTCTCAACTGCATCTACTGTGAGGAATCGGAGCTGAGGCTTGATTCAACCCAGCAAGGAGAAGAGGAAAAGAAGAAAAGCTCAAAGCCAAACAACTTCAAACCAGGCTTTTCTAAACCTATTTACTTATCTTTGAATATTTGCTCATTGAGGAGCTGTGAAACTTTGTAAAACATTCTTATATTTGTTTGTGCCTAGTTCAATCAAAGGGGATTGAACTAGTGGAGGTTGTTAACCTCAGGTCAAGCTAGTTTAGCTTGAGTTTAGGATTGTGTGCTGGTGAGCCCGTAAAATCGGCTGGGTTCGTTGTGATCCCGGGTAAAACAACAAGTTTGGGTTGTGAACTTGTAAAACAACTCGGCTGTAATCGAGGAGATTATAGTGTGGACCCAAGTAGGATCTTGGGAGTGGACGTAGGTGTTGGATACACCGAACCACTATAAAATCTTTGTGTTTGTCGTGCTTCCATTGTCTCTATCTCTATCTCTATTTTATTCATTGTGCTTTATATTTACGTTGCATTTATTTTCATTCATCCTAAGCAAACAATTTTTTAATAGGCTAAATTTTTTAAAGAACCCAATTCACCCCCTCTTGGGTTGTCATCTGGGCCAACAATTTGGCTTAATGCAAGCTAATCTAACAGTAACTCTTAATTGGCCAGTTAGGACAGGTGGAAGGGGGGGAGGCTCGTCCCACAAATTGCATGTGCCTAATTAGAATAACCCCAATACTCCGCTTAAGTCGTTTGACATTTGACCTCCCTTCTAGACACCAATTTCAGAGGACACGCCAGATTGATTTGTACTAGTCTCCTCCAGTATACTAAACCGACTGTTGGTGTCCCTAGCCCTCTAGGGCAAATGTCAATTAAGTTGCTACTCAGTTTTAGATTAGAGGCTTGGGATCGGAATGCGTGGGTGGTTGTTTTGGGCCAAGGAAGGGGTCTCAATCCCTCCCTTATCTGACATCAATGAAAGCCCTTAAGAGTAATTTAATGCAGATGAATGACATGTAAAACACAAACCCTAATCCAGAAATCTATAAATAGTAATAAATCTTAGAGTTTTTTTTCACAGATCAAATTAAATCCTCAAAAATTAACAAAATCTTAAGAATTTTTATGTTTTTTTATGAGTAATCAGGCATGCAATTAATTCACAGATTGAATTAAATTCTTAAAAAATAACAAAAAATACTTTAAATTATACCAAATCTAGAGAAATAAATTTCATAATTTTCTAATATGTATGTAGGTATAAATAATTTAATTAATAGATGATATACTTATAATAATATGAATTAAAATTAAGCCCTAACTATGCTCTGATACCAAACTGATGCAGGACCGATTCGCATGCAAGTATTTTTTTTTCTTAATGATTAATAATTACAGTTGATTATTCTTCCAAAGTAATAGCCTAAAAGGGATTCAGAAAAATTCATAGTAAATCCGCACGTGAAACAGTTCCTAAAAAATAAGGAAGAAGGACCGCCGAGGCTAAGAAGCCTCGGTAAGGCTTGCTCTCCTACAATAAAGTTACTAGTAGATTAGAAGGGTGTACCTGGCAAGAGAGAGAAGATAAGTGTTGAAGGGGTTGCTCTACCTGACGGATGTGCCCTAGATGACCAAGCCTTGAGCCCACGGATCTGCGACCAAGTATCCGCTGACCTGAATGACAATCACCTTGAATCCTGGATTCGTGGCTACTGAGGGATCTGCAAGATCACCATATAAGGGTTAAAGAATAATAGAAAAAATTTAAAATAGAGGCAAAGAGACAAGGAAGGAGTAGAGAAAAAGGAGAGGGCGGTCAAGGGCTCTTGGGTGTCCACTATTGGAAGACAAAGGTGGTGGCCAGGGTTTCTCCTAGAGACTTAGGATGTTGGCACACGCAGGAGAAGGGAAACAAGAGCACTAGAGAACAAATTAACAAAAATCATAATAACTCAAAACTTGGATTGATTGATTAATAATAAAAGATACATCATTCATACAAGAGGGTCTCTTTTATAGAGCAAGAGACTTGGGGCCCAAGAAAATACAGATATGGAAAGAGAGAAAAGAAAAAAAGGCACCCTAATCAAATTTGGCATGAAATCTGCAGCGTCCAGATGAGGAAGGTGATCTTCTAGATGCAATCAGCGGCAGCTTAATTTGATATGAAATCTGCAGCGTCCAGATGAGGAAGGTGATCTTCTAGATGCAATCAGCGCCAGCTTAATTTGGCATGAAATCGGCATCAGCCAGATGAGAAAAATGATCATTCAGATTGGAAAGGTTGCTTGTTCTGCTAGGTGGTATGTTAGCTGCTTGAAGTAGGTGTGGCACCAACTTGAATTTAACAGCTGCTCTGTCTGACTGTGATGGCCTTGTCTTCTGCTCCAATACTGATGTCTCCTCTTGTAAGCTGATGAACTTACTACAGGACTCACATTAAAATAAACTGAACTGGATATGACTCAATTTAGAATAAAATGAACTGGACAAGACTCAAAATAAACTAAACTTTATTTCTCAGCTCAAGACTTGAATCATAACTAATCAGATATCCACATAGGGTTAAGAATCCTTTGCTTGATCCTGGTGCCCGCACCAATTTCAATGGCAGTCATCCTAATTTCGCCGACGATATAAGAAATGTAAGATTAGGTCTTTGTACCGATGGCTTCCAACCATTTGGTCAAGCAGACTAACAGTATTCTTGTTGGCCCATGATACTGACTGTATATAACCTTCCTCCATGGAAGTGCATGAAAGATACTGCAATGTTTTTGATAGTTTTGGTTCCAGGACCATCAAATCTAAAGGAAAAGATTAATATCTTCCTACAACTGTTGGTGTCCGAATTGAAAATATTGTGGGAAACTAGAGTCATGGCCTACGACATTTCAATGAAACAAAATTTTATCATAAGAGCTGCTTTGATGTGGACAATCAGTGACTTTTCGGCATATGCAATGTTGTCTGATTGGAGTACTGCTGGGCGTATGGCGTGCCCTTACTGCATGAATGATTCTGATGCATTCACATTGTAGAAGAGTGGTAAGCAGTTTGATAATCATAGAAAGTTCTTGCCTTCAAATCATCCTTATAGGCGGAACTTGATCGTCTTCCGGAAGAACAAAGTAGTCACAAAATCTGCCGAACCGGTTAGGTCCAGCACAGATATATTTGATACTATAGAGCATTTGGGGTAGAGGTATGCTTGGGAAGCCGATGCAGATAGAGTAAATGGCCATATATGTAAAGAACACAGCTAGAAGAAACGAAGTATTTTTTGGGATCTATCGTATTGGAGCACAAATCTCATCCGGCACAACTTGGGTGTTATGCATATTGAGAAAATTTTTTTTTGATAATATATTTAATACGGTGCTAAACATCCCGGGAAAAACCAAAGACACTACAAAGTCGAGAGAAGAACTTAATCAGTACAGTACTGCAGAAGAGCTGATTTGTGAAGGAATGCTGACGGGACCTATCCTAAAGCCTATTACACTCTTGACGAAATTCACGAGAAGTTTTATGTAACTGGGTTAGAGGGTTAAAATTTTTAGATGGTTATGCTTCAAATATCAGTAGGTGTGTGGACATGCATAAGCTCAAGTTGTTTGGCATGAAGAGTCATGACTGCCATGTTTTCATGCAGCGGTTATTGCCTATAGCTTTTCGTGAGTTGCTTCAGCACCATGTGTGGAAGGCATTGATGGAGCTCAGCTTGTTCTTCAAGGAGTTATCTGCTGCAGTCATTACTTCTGCATCCAAGGCAAGGCTTGAGGATAAAATTTTAATTATTTTATGCAAGCTGGAGCAAATATTTCCTCCAAGTTTTTTTGACTTAATGGAGCATTTACCGATTCACTTGCCATACGAAGCGAGTATAGCTGGTCCCGTGCAGTATCGCTGGATGTATCCTTTCGAGAGGTAAATATCTTAATAATCGGTAGTACATGTTGACATTTAAAATTTTGTTTCATTGCGAGAAAGTTGGTTTATTCTATTTCTTACCTTTACATGTAGGTACCTTAAGAAGTTAAAAAGTAATGTGCGTAATAAGGCAAGGGTTGAAGGTTCTATATGCAATGCACACATGGTTGAAGAAGTTTCAGCTTTTGCCTCTCATTACTTTGAGAGTCACGTCCACACGAGGAGCCAAAATTTTGGTCGTAATGATGACGTATGTGTGGACGATGGACAACCTAATAATGGTAGAATATCAGTTTTTAAAGGTATTGATCATTCATTTGGGAGGCAGAAGTCAAAAGATTTGAGCGATGTGGAGTATAATGCAGCACATTATTACATCTTAATGAACTGTAGAGAAGTCAATCCATGCATTGAGTAAGTATACACTTCACTACTTTAAATTATAATATACCTCACTATTTAATTGCTAACAGAAGTTTTAATTGTTATCATCCCTTTAGGATGTTTTGTGATAGACAACGACAGATGAATCCCAACATTAGTTAAATTACCATTGGGCAGAAGTTAGAAATGGAGTTCACTTACTGGTTTTATGAATATGTGAGTAGTATTACTCAATCAATTGCAATAATGGCTTTTATTTTTCGAATTGGTTGTGAATAGCTTATTAATTTATAGGTAAATGGTCCATGGTTCACAATCGACAATATTTTCATTAAATGTCTAGCGCAATGGCCATTGAAGACCATGACAACCTCTACGGGCTATTTTGTTAATGGTACAAATTTCAAATTGAACGACTAGCATCTTCAAGAGGCACGCAGAACTGGGGTATGTGTGTCAAAGGAGAAAGTGTTGGAGCAAATATGATAGATTATTATGGAAAGTTAGTAGAGGTGGTTGAAGTTGAATATCACGGTTGGCCTATAAAATGAACTGTATTGTTTCGTTGCGATTGGTTTGATCCGATAGTTCCTGTGGGTAAAAGGGTTCATAACGACTACAATTTAGTTGAAGTCAACCATCGCCGAAGATTGCAGAAATATGAATCATTCATCCTTGCATCCCAAGCTCAGCAAGTGTTTTACTACGGATATCCAAGTTTGCGCGATGACAAGCGAGATTGATGGGCTGTTTCTAAAATCCTTCCATGTTTAGAAATCATATTAGATGAGAGTTCATCAAGTCAATCACCTGAGTGCCCTGCATTTCAAGAGGATAAGATAGAAATACATGCAATTGAGGATGATACAAGGGCTCCCGAAACATCAGTTAGAGATCCAAATGGTGATGTCCAAGAAATTGAGGATGCAAATATTCGATTTCCATCCGATGATAATAACACAGAATCACAATACGATACAACATCGAATGTTGAACCAACATTTGATGAAACAAATGACACTGATTAAACATAGAGGTTTATTCAATTTCAATTTATTTTAATAAGTGCTAAATTTTTTCATATTCAATCATTATTCGTAATTATATTGCATGGTTCTTTAGTATTTTCAGTATGTCGGGCCGAGATAGATCTTCCATCGAAGGACAGAGCGAGCAGGGACATGGCCCTACCGCATCATATCACTTCATGAGCATTGGAGATGGAGAGTTTAAATCAGCAACCTTCGAGTCTCATAGCCGATCGGCACAGACATCTGAGAGTTCATCCCACGTTGGCCGCAACATACTTTGATTGGATGTTGATGGGCAGTAAGTATATAACAATTGTAAATATATGTTTATGTGTTACTGGACATTTACTTATAAATATAGATTTTTTGTAGCTTTATTGAGCAGCATTCTGTATCGAGCCGGATCAGCTCCATATTCCAGATCCATGCTGATCCCACTGGCTACGATTGGCATCATGTATCTGCGGCCATGAGGGAGTTTTATTTTTCAGAGTTTCAGGTAAACTTATTAAATACAATTTATTACTGATTTAAATAACTTAATCTTAATATATTCTTAAACTAACTGTTTATTTAAATGCAAAAAAAGTTTACGTGGGACCCAACCATCCATGATGCCGTTAGGGCAGCATGGAATGCTCTTGCGGCACGTCGATACTCCAACATGCTTCATCATTGAAGGAGATCAGGTGATCGCCCTGTACATGTGCTGAAGGATATTTGGCACGACTGGCAGCAGGTGTGGCAGTCTGAGGCCTGGCAAAGGAGGTCTGCATCAGCCATCATGAACCGTCGATTCGAGAAGGCCGGTCGTGGCACGGGTCTCTCCTGCCACACTACGGGGTCCATTTCCATTCAGGAGCACAGACACCGTATGGTAAGAAAATATAAATAATTTAATTACTAATTTAGTCATTTATAAATACTTACATTTATCATTTCTTTTGCTTTTGTAGTCTGAGCGGGAGGGCAGAGATCCTGGTGAGTTCAACCTATTCAGGGTGATACACATCAGGAAGGATGGTACCTGGGTCAATGCACGATCACAGAAGGTCGCAGTAAGAAATTTGACTTATGTTGTAACTGTTTAATTTCTAAACCTTTATTCAGGTTCGTATAATGATTCATTTATCATTGATTCTATAATTCAAAGGCACGAGTCGAGGAGCTTCAGTCCCAAACATCGCAGGTCGACTCCACTGATGGGGGGCCGCCCGTCGAACTCTCACCAGAGGAGAGTCGACGTATGTTTTTGGAAGTTGTTGGTGCCCAGCTGCGAGACCGTAGGGTCTACGGTCTGGGCGCTAAAGCTTCTAGATATTTTTTCAGTTCCACTTCGCACTATTTTGGCGATATTCCTCCTGATCGTTTAGACGATATTCGAAGATCTATTACGGAGGAGGTTCGGTAGGAGGTTCGGCAGGAGCTTGCAGACATGAGAGGGCAGATGCATCAGATGCAAGATTTGGTTCGCCAAATGTCGTAGGGTTCATTCCAGCCTCTGCAGCCTTCCTGTAATCATGACAATGCGGATTCTTGATGTATTTTTTCCTGTTTTATGTATCCAAATTTTTATTATTAATAAAATAAAATTTTATACATTATCAAAAATTTTGTGATGAATGTTTCGATCAATATTTTTGGATATTTAGCGATAATGTTTCGATTGAATGCAATGAAATTATATTAAGAGTTTTAAATAATATTTTAATTTTTTTAAAAAAAAGTTCTCATTGCAATTTTTTTTAAAAATAAATTCATAAATTTGTGACGCATCTCGCTGCGTCACAATATTGCGACGTATATCATTGCGTCGCAATATTGCGACGTATTATTGCATCGCAAATTGCAACGCAATTTGAGTCACAAATTTGCAACGCATTGCGTCGCTAAATTGTGATGCAATTTCGAGTCGCTAATGCGTCGCTAAATTGCGACGATGTATTTTTTATCGCAAAATAGTGATGCATTTCGTTGCGTCGCTAGGCGTCGCTATTTAGTGACGAAACTGCGACGGATAGTAGTTTGCGACAAAATTTATAGCGACAACTGAAATGCGTTGCTAAAATCAATTTTTCTTGTATATGGTCAACCATGTAGACATAGAAGGTGAGTTTTTTTTTTTGGGTAAGTCAAATGAGAAAATTTTGGTGATATATCTGCTCAAGCCATTAGCACTTCTAAATACCATTTTTCTGTTGTCACGGGCAAAATTTTGGTGCATGCAAAAGTTTTCATGGGATAATATATAACTATGAAACCAACATCAATCATCTGGGTTGGAAAAAAAAATTTCGTGCTCTATAGGGCATTGCGTAGTATTTTCCAGCTGGTCCGTTTCTTTTAAGATCTCATTATGTTTAGATATAAGATCTTGGATCCTTGTTCATGTATCCTTGTTCATGTAACATATATATCCATATATTAATAGTACTAGATCTAATGAAAAGGATAGAGAAAAAATATTCTATCTCTTCTAGTTCATTTTTGAATAGCAGCCATCTGTTTGCAATAAACTGTTTTTATATACTGTAAAATAGTTAGTCATTAGACAAGACAACCATATTGTAATTTGTGGAAGTTATCATATTACCCACCATCTAAAGTTATGTAGATGGTGGACACATAGCTCGTCATCAGGCACTGGTCGAATTGATCATGCCAACTTTTTTTTTTTTTTGGTACAAGCGAGTGATCGCACTAGCACACTAGCCTAGTGCGAGTCAACCCAGAAATATCAGAATACAAAATTTGCTTCAGAAAAGGGGGCAAAAGTCATCCTGGTTCCAACTCCAAAAGCCCGCATGATGGGCCACGGAGGCCGCTACCCAGTCCGCTGCGGAATTAGCTTCGCGGTAAATGTGCCTGATGTGGACTCTGTGAACCTCCCGAAGAACAGTCCAAATATCGAGAAGAAGGGGATTACAGGGAACTAGACTGCATCTCCCCATCCGGATCCATTTGATGACCGTTAAAGAATCCCCCTCGATGACAGGCTGTGAGCATGAAGGACCCGAATAGCATAGGATATACCAGACCAGGCTGCATACAACTCAGCCAAAGGGACAGAGGAGTCTATAATGCCAAAGCCGCCGGCCGCCAGCAGAGCTCCATCAAACCTCCGATGATAAAGGCTGAACCAGCAGACCTTCCCGAACACTACCATCAAAATTGATTTTAACAAAACCTGGGGGGGCTCCCAAGATATAAAAACCGAACGTCGGTTCGCTACCGAAGTAGCAGGGGAACCCCAGTGGCCAGATGTGTCAAAATCAACTACATTACGATGGAGTGTAAATTCCCTAGAGAGGAGTCTAGCCCTTCGCACAATCCTGTGAGAGGAGATAGCATCATCAGTGAATATAAGCTAGTTCCTAGATAACCAGATCTGATAAGCATAGCGGTCCACAAGGCACTCTGATGTTGGGTGGCCCTCCGGAGATCAAGAAGAAAAGGAGACCGCACTGAGCCCATAACATCCACTTTGCAGTGATAACCCACCGTCGACCAGACCCAATTCGCACGAGGGCAAGTAAAGATGGTATGGTCGATAGTCTCATCGACCTGCCCACACAGAGGGCAAGTCACCTGAATGGCCAGCCCCCTCCCTGAAAGCAGAGAACAAGTAGGGAGAGAGTTGCAAAGAAGCTTCCATATGAAAAGCTGAACCCTGATGTGAGTGGGGAGCTTTCAATCCATGCAGCCTCCCTCATCCCTGCGGCTGTGGACCAAACTCCATCATAAGGTCACCATGCCAACTTGTTACGTGAACTGCGAACCAACATCTCAATCAAGCTAATTTTTTAATGAAATTAATGGTATAATTGATTCAGCCAAGGTGAACCAGCTAACATTCTTATTGACCTAATAAAATTACATCATTTTTTTCATACTTTTTAAACAATATAATTTGAATATTAAAGAACTTTTTATGTTATTGGTATATACTACTACAAAAAGTTACAGTAGATTTTAGGAAAAAGACTACATTTTTTATAAAAATGTAGTCTTATATTTTCACAAATTAAAAGCCTATATCTTTTATTTAAAACGTAGTCTTATATTATCTGATAATATAAAAGACTACATTTTTAAATAAGACGTAGTCTTATATATAAAAGACTATATTTTTAATTAAGATGTAGTCTTATATATATGATAATATAAAAAGACTATGTTTTTAAACAAGACTCGTAGTCTTATATGTTTTTAATATCTTATAATATAAAAGACTATATTTTAATTAAGACGTAATCTTATATTATCTGATAATATAAAAAGACTATATTTTTTAATATTTTATAATATAAAGACGAAGACGTAGTCTAATATTTTTAATTAAGACGTAGTCTAATATAATTTGATTTTTAGATATGATAAGGGTTTCGTTTAGAAAGAAGGGAGTAAATCAAATTTCTTTCTTCCATCACTAGTTTATTCTAGAGTTTTGTTTGTGAAGATTTCATCGTTCACCATGCAAAATTAAGGTTGAGAATTGCGGGAGCCAAACTAATTTATCAAAGAATTAATCAGAACCGGAGTAAAATATTTCCGAGCCGCGAATGAAAGGAAGGAAGCATCGCTGCCAGCGGCCCCGCATCCCTCGAGCATCTATAAGAAAGGAAGGCACAAATAGATTAAATCTAAGCTCTGGCTTTGAATTTTGAGGAGAGAGAAGCGGGGAAAGAAGGAAGCTAGAGGAAGGAGATGAAAAGCAGAACAGGGAAAGGAAGGAGGAGGGAAAGAATATAGGAAGGGGATTTATTTCCTTTCGTGCCCTTTTGCTTAAAGATCCGAGAAAGGGAAATAGAGGAAGCATGGAAGACTGTTGTTATTTCAATAAGGTAATTGTTTTCTTTTTCTTTTTTATTTCTTGGTTATATATGATTAACCGGTGTTTCCCCAAAATTCGTCCTGATGAGAAAGTTGGAAGCTTTTTGCGATCTTTTCTTCGATTCCGTGCAAAAGATTCATCCCTTTTTGTGTTTTTGTGGCGAGATTTGTTTCTGTCTGTTGATTAATTTAATTGTTTCATTTTTTTTTGGCTCAATCTTTGTGTTTTGGTTCTTTGGTTTACAAGCATGATTCTCGCTCTCTCTCTCCCGTTCTCTTCCGTTTGATGTGGTTCGACTTCTTTAATCTGACAAAACAGGAATTGGGATCGGCCAGTTTTTGATTCGAAGATTGAATGCTTTTGACAGCTCTGTTCTTCCATGGTTTTGTTCCCGTAAACTGTCACATTTTTAAATTTATGCATTGTTTTGAATCATATCTCAGCTCATGAGTTCTTAATGATTTATGATGCGCAAATATCAAGAAAAAAAAAAAACAAGGGGGTACGATATTTTTCTAAACCGGCCACTCTTATGCAGGATAATCTCGTCATAAAGCCCCCCAAGAAATATCCTCTTGTGTTGTGGATGGCTGTGTTGACCTTGGTTATGATAAGTAGTGTATATATATATATATATATATATATATATATTTGCATACTGTTGCTGCCAAGTCACTGGTGATGAGTGCCGGGCGTTGAGATCTTCGTGGGCCTTCGAGGATAGGGAAAGACTACCTTCTTCCTTCGGAAACCTGCAAGAAGTCTCGGGCCGGTGGTTCCGACAGGGACCCTCCGACGCTCAAGTTAATGAACTCGTAGAACAGTAGTTTGTTGTAGAGCAGTGCTAGAGAAAAAGATCGAAAAGAGAGATCTCCCGCGTTGAGCTTGGGTCCTCTTTTTATACATGTCCCGAGGGTCACCTTTACCCGTTGAATCTACTTTGTTAGGATGAGCTCCGAGAACGACGGGCAGGTGAGCCGTTGCTGAATGGGTGCCGCGTATATCGGCAACTGCGCAGCACTTGTAACTGCCCGTGATCTTGGTAAAAGGTAGGCGAGTAGATCGCACCGTAGTTTTAAGTCTGTTCAGCATTGAAGTTCGGCTTCATGATTTGAACTGCGTCGATGGCTGAGATCGGAGCCGGAATTGCAGCCGGGGCCGATGCCGAGGCCAGAAGCCGATGTTGGAGTCGGGGCCAATGCCGAGGCCAGAAGTCGATGCTGGAGCCAAGGCTTAGGCCAAAAGCCGATCTAGAGCAGAGAGGAAGTGTCATGGCCAACGTGGCAGCTATAAGTGCTTTAATACAGGAGAGAATAAGGCGATAAATGCCTTAAAGTAGATGTGCGTGGCCTTTGAGGCCATAAATGTTTTGGTGCTAGAAATGTCGTGGCCGCGTCGGCCGAGGCCGAAGCTGGAGGCCGAGTCGAATCCGAGGCCGAAGCTGGAGGCTGGGTCAAACCCGAGGCCAAAGCTGGAGGCCGAGTCGAATCCGAGGCCGGAGCTGGAGGCTAAGTCGAATTCGAGGCCGAAGCTGGAGGCCGAGCCGAACCCGCGGCTGAAGCTGGAGGCCGAGCTATAGCTGAGCCTTAAGCTAGTGGTAATTGCTCAAAAAATCATGTGGTGTTATTGTTCTGCCTGACAGTTGATTAGCCATATCAGGTGCCCCCTCGCCCCCGAGATGGGTGAGTGTGCACCTACCATTGAATGGGGGCGCTTTATCACCCGGTGGCTAATCTTCAGGCACCATGTGACAAGGGCCCTGCCCTTAAACATGCATCGGACGCTGCGACGCCATCATCTCGCCCACCTCGACTGTTGGGATCGAGGCGGATCTCCCTCGAGTGCTGGGCGAACACATCATTACGGTGAGGTCACCGCTATCTCTTCGTTGGCAGTGGCTTCCGAAATCAACGCTCTAGGTGGTTGCCGTAGCCGCCCCCAATGGGAAGCGAGCATGTAGCCGGAACAAAATTGGCGGGACGGTTTTGAAAAGACAAGTCTATAAAGGGTGGTGTTTCCGGCTACAGATGATCTTGCTGCTTCCATTTTCGTCCCTACCCTGATCTTACCCGAGCCTGTTCATCTCCCATCTTCCCGAGTCCTTCACCTTCGATTCTTCACGCTCAAGTTCTCCAGGTTAGTTCTGTTATCATGAGTGATTCGTCCCTTTCGTGCTCTATTTCTGGCTCCGAGGGCTATTCCCCCGATCTTCCTCAACAGTTTGCCTCCTCTCCGACATCTAGCTGGTCCACCTCTGTGGAGGGTGTCCCAGTGGGCAGCCACAGGTGGTTGGTCGGCCTCATGTCGAGGATCGGCCGGCCGCTGGACGGACCCTCGCCCAGCGCCGTCTGGCCGTCGCCGGCCCCTCTCATGCGGGGGAGTCCCCCAAGGGGACTGCTTCTGTGATGACAGCCCAGGAGATTATCAATCTTCGGGCTTGTTATCAGATTCCTACCAACCTCCGCCTATACAGGCCTCTTCCCGAGGATAGGATAACCTCTTCTTATCCTGGTAGGGTTGCCCTTTATGAATATTACTTTAAGGCTGGCCTTCGTATTCCCCTTCATCCCATCATAGTAAACGTCTTAGATAGGTACTCTTTAGCTTTAGCTCAGTTGGTCCCGACTTCCATTCGAACTCTTATAAGTTTCGTAGTGCTATGCCACATACATGGGATAGAGGCCAGGATTTCTCTCTTTCGTTGCTTCTATACCCTTAGGAAACAATTCGGATGGTGGTCCTTTACCCCTAGGCCCACTAGAATTCTTAGACTGCATCTTCCCACTTTGGTTAAGGGATGGAAATATAGATTCTTCTTTGCCAAATCGACGGAGTGAAGACTGAGTGGGGAATACCTGATACAGAGGCCAACAAAGACCCCAGAATTCTTTCAAGGGATCAGGAGGCATTCGGGCAGTTGATTACTACCAATGTCCCTTGCTATAACCGACTGTTAGCCGAGGAGAATCTTCGGCTAGCAGGTATTATTTCTGGTGATGATGAGCAGTGCAGCCTTTTCTCTTGATTTTTTCTTTTCTTCCCCTTTTGACCAAAATTCAATGGCTCGCAGTATGGCACCGTCGCTCCGAGATATAAGGAGGGCCGCCACGAGGAAAAGAAAGGCTTGGGAAGAGGAGGCGCCCGCCCAGAGGGAGGTTGCCACCAAAGCTGTCGAAGAAGCCAAAGCTAGAGAGGTTTAAGCAAGGAACGAGGCCGAGGAAGGATGGACTCGTTCCCCACCTTCTGCTCCATCTCCCATCGATCTGATGAACACCCCTCCGGAACGAAGGGCCAAGGCGCCGTCATCACCACCAACGGCCCCCGAGGCGCCATCATCACCACCAATGGCCCCCGAGGCGGAGCCAACCGACGCGGCTTTGGGACATGATCTGGAGGCCGCCCCTTCTAGTGAGGGAGCAGGACCTGAACCTGCTCAAGCCGAGGCGCCGGGCGTGCAGCCAGAAGCCGAGCCCACGCCGGTCGCTACGGAGTCATCCGAGGAGGAAGAGATCGACGTTTCTTTCCAGTCGATCTTGTCTTGTCATACTCGCTGGGCCGAGTAGACATTGATCGAAGCCTCTATGCCTGAGTTGCAGAGGTACCTTCAACATCAAAAGTCCTCTGTATTCTTCCAAGAGGCGTTCGTGGCCCAACTTTGGGTAAATATTGTCCCTGTCAACTTCTATTATCCATGTTCCTTCATCTAACTATGAGATTTGTGCAGGCATTGAACTCCTTGACCGCCATGAGGGGCCTTTGGTCCCAGTGTCAAGCCGCTCTCGACCAGTCGCTGGAAGAATTCAAGAAGTAAAGGCGAGGGCCGAGGCGGCTCTGGAGGAGGTCCGGGTGAAGGCTGCCCGAACGCAAAAGGCCGAAGCCGAAGCCCAGGCTGTCCGGCTTAGGGCTAAGAAAGCGGAAGACGCGCTGGTGGTGGCCCAGCGCCAAGCGGCCAATGAGCTGGACAATGCTCAAGTGGCCGAGGAAAAGCAAAGAGAGGCAAAAGAAAAGCTGAAGGGGGCGGAGTCGGAGGTGTATCTGTTGAAGAGCCGACTTCACTCCGCCTCCATCGAAATCGGTGTGGTCGAGGAGAGAGCCGAGAACGCTGAGGAGATCGCCCGCCGGTCCGATGCTGAGATTGTTAATCTAAAGGCGGCGGTGACCGAAGCCGAAAAAAAGGCCGCCGAGGCCGAGAAGAAGGCTATTGAGGCTGTAGAAGATTTCAGGAAGTTTGCTTCTTTCAACAGAGAACTGGCCGAGACAACGGCATTTGCGTATGACGGCGGCTTCCAGGACTGCAAAGAAAAAATCTGAAAGCTTTACCACCTCGAAGGGATTGAGGATCTCCAGCCAGACGAGGAGGATGATGGCCCAGATCCTGCGAATCTTAGTTTTTCTTTTTGGTTGTATCAAGTCCAGCTTTGACCGGCAATTTTGTAAAACTGTTTTGCTATTAATGAATTTCAATTCAATCTTCCCTTGATTCGCCCGTAGCTAGCTAACTCCAGTGAGTATGGTAACGTGAATAGGTAGGGTCATTTTTAGGGGGTAGCCTAGACTGGAGTCGAGGCCGAAGGATTGAGGCCAGAAGTGAAATCGAGGCCGTCGATCGAGGCCGAAACCGAGGAGTGTGGTCAGGGCGAGGTTTGAAGCCGGTAGCCACGGCGAAGCCGAAGCCGACAGCCATGGCGAGGCCGAAGCCGGAAGCCATGGCGAGGCGGAAACCGGAGCCAACAGCCAAGAGCGAAGTGAGGCCAAGGCGATGGCCGTGGCAGGCTGAAGCCTGTAGCCGTGGCCAGGCCGATGCCTGAAGCCATGACGAAGCCGAAGCCGAAACCAATAGCCAAGAGCAAAGTGAGGCCAAGGCTAGTAGCTGTGGTGAGGTTGGAGCCGGTAGCCATGGCCAGGCCAGCGCCTTTAGCCGTGATGAAGCTGAAGCCGGAAGCCATGGCGAGGCCGAAGCCGACATCCGTGGCGAGGCCGAGCTGAAAGCCATGGCGAGGCCAAAGCCGACATCCGTGGCGAGGCCAGAGCCGGAAGCCGTGGCGAGCCAGAGCCCGTAGTAGTCGTCCATGCGGCTCCAGGCTTGGAGTGCCGATGCGGATTCGGGCTTAATTGCCAAGGGGAGACTCGGGCTTGTTGCTGATGCGGAGCCAAGCTTGAAGTGCCGACGCGGAGTCAGGCTTAATTGCCGAGGGGAGACTCGGGCTTAATTGCCGAGGGGAGACTCGGGCTTGTTGCTGACGCGGAGCCAGGCTTGGAGTGCTAGCATGGAGCCGAGCTTATTGCCGAGGGGTGACTCGGGCTTAATTGCCAAGGGGAGACTCAGGCTTGTTGCTGGCGCGGAGCCAGGCTTGGAGTGCCGGCGCGGAGCCGGGCTTGGAGTGCCGGCATGGAGCCGGGCATGATTGCCAAGGGGAGACTCGGGCTTGTTGCTGACGCAGAGCCAGGCTTGGAGTGTCGGCGTGGAGCCGGGCTTGGAGTGCTGATGCGGAGCCGGGCTCAGGTGAGGAGCTAGAATGCTTAAACACTTCCGTTAGTGCAAAAGGATGAATGATAATTATAGGGTAATGTTCAAAACAAATATGGCAATGGATTACTGATAATACCACCAGAGGTTATCCGCATTCCAGGTATGAGGTAGAGGTTTCCCGTCCAGTTCTTCGATTCGGTAAGCTCCGTGATGAAGTGCCTGGGTGACTCGGTAGGGCCCTTCCCAATTGGGAGATAGCTTGCCTCCCTCCATAGGTTTGGAGACTGCAGCTCGCCTGAGGACCAAGTCTCCCGGGAGGAACGTCCTGGGACAGACTCGGGCATTGTAGTACTTTGCAATCCTTTGTCGGTAAGAGGCCATTCTGATTCGTGCTTGATCGCGAAGTTCTTCAACGAGGTCGAGGTTAGCCCTTAGTTGACTGGGATTGTCATCTTCATTGTATGACTATGTCCAGGGACTAGGGACGCCGATCTCCACTGGACGATAGCTTCTATTCCGAAGACAAGGCTGAATGGGGTCTCTTCAGTGGGAGCCCGGGGCATCATGTGATAAGCTCACAGCACGTTCGAGAGCTCTTCTACCCATCTCCCTTGAAGTTGTCCAGGCGTGTCCTGAGTCCCTGTAAGATTGTACGATTCATCACCTCGGTAGCCCTGTTAGTTTGTGGGTGACCGACAGAAGTGAATCTTTGGTGTATCCCTAGCTCAGCACAAAAGTCCCTGAATGGGCCATTATCGAACTGGCGCCCGTTGTCGGTAACAAGCGTGTGGGGTAGTCCAAATCGGCAGATAATAAACTTCCAAAAGAAGTTTCTCACCTTAGCCT
>UESW01004273.1:872019-889588 GCA_900491605.1 Calamus simplicifolius
GTAGGATGTTCAGATCTTTGGCTTCTTGTATGGCGGTCACCTTGGCTTCCCAAGTCCTTGGAAGTGACCTAAGAATTTTGCGAACAAGCTCAGAGTTAGTATAAACTTTTCCAAGACTTTTCAAACCATTCACAATATCAGTGAATCTAGTGAACATGCATGTGATGGTTTCATTTTGTTCCATAGTAAATAATTCATATTTATGAACCAAAATATTTATCTTTGATTCTTTTACTTGGTTTGTTCCTTCATGTGTTATTTCCAACCTATCCCAAATTTCTTTTGCGGAATTACATGTTGAGATTCGGTTGAATTCATTTGAGTCTAAGGAACAATATAAAATATTAATGGCTTTAGCATTTAGTTGTGCCATTCTCCTATCATTATCATTCCAATCCCTTTCGGGCTTAGGAACAATAGTGCCATCAATAAGTGTGTGGGTGTACTAGGTCCATTTATTATTACTCCCCACAATTCATAGTCAGAAGCTTGAATGAATATTCTCATTCTAGCTTTCCAATATGAATAGTTGGTTCCATTAAATAAAGGAGGTCTATTCGTAGAATGACCTTCAGCAAAACATGAACCACTTTGTGTTGCCATAAGGATCTTTAGCCCTTGATCGTGAGATCAAATTCTAAATGAGCACTTGCTCTGATACCAATTGTTGGCCCAGATGGCAACCCAAGAGGGGGGGGGGTGAATTGGGTTCTTAAAAATTTAAGACTTTTTAAATGTTTTAAACAGATTTGCTCAAGATGTGCAAGTGAGTGAAATTAACTAAGAAGCAATGCACAAGCAAATATAAGAGAGATAGAGAGAGAGAAATATAGCACGGCAAACACAAGATAATTTTATAGTGGTTCGGTGCAACCAACACCTACGTCCACTCCCAAGATTCACTTGGGTCCACACTATAATCTCCTAGATTACAGCCGAGTTGTTTTCCAAGCTCACAACTCAAACTTGTTGTTTTTCCGGGATCACAACGAACCCAGCTGGTTTTACTCGGGCTTACCAGCACAAAACCCTACACGTTGTTTTTCACGGGCTCACAACTAACCCAACACAAGCACTCCGGCTTGCAACGAGGTATAAACCTCCACTGATTCAATCCACTGATTGAATCAGCAACCAATCAAAATATTCAGAGTTTAATATTGAAAGCTCCCCTTGAGCAAATATACAAAAGTATAAAAGAATAAAAGGTTAGAAAAGCCTGATAAGATAGCAGATGGATGTGGCTTTGGCTTTCTTCCTTCTCCTCTTTAACTCCTCTTGAAGTGTTGAATCAGGCCTCAGCAAGATTCTTGACCGTTTGAAACTTTGGAGTTGAGATGAAGCTTTTTCTCCTTTTGTTGAATGTTGAAAATCCTTCGATTTGATCTTTGAAAAGCTCTTGGATTTTCTTTTGACTTTTGTGGATTGAAGATCTGGAGCAGACGAAACTTCCTCTTTGATTTCACTCCTTTTGAATCACTCTACTTTGAGCTAGAAGATTTTTCCAATAAGCTCTGTTTTTCCCTCTTTTTGAAAGATATTCTTTTCTCTCTTTTTGATTTTCTTTCATTTTGATTTGAAAAGAGCTCCTCTATTTATAGATTCTGCAAAAATATATCCGTTAGAGACAAGGAAAAATAGCCGTTATTCAAAAATCTTACCGTTGGAGTGACGTGTCATCGTGAAAAAATATCGTCCAGATTTGCTGGAGTCGACTCATGCTTTTCCCGAGTCGGCTCGAGCTCGTCTTACCAAATATAGAAATGTTTATAAAGGTTAGGGGTCGACTCGCCAGAAATAAAGTGTCGACTCCTGATAGTCGGGAGTCGACTCGAGAAAGGCTTGGGGTCGACTCGCGAAGTGCTCAGAAAAACACTCTTCTGGTGTCTGAGCGGAGTCGACTCGCACAGTCAGGAGTCGGCTCGACAGAATCAGGGGTCGACTCGACAATTTCATGGGTCGACTCGACACAGATGCACATTTCTGTACACTGAGCGGAGTCGACTCTGAAACTCAGGAGTCGGCTCCGGAACGTATCAAAAATCAGAAACTTTTCTGATTGACATTAAAATCGTTCCAGATTCATTTTAATTCATTGTTTTGACTTGAATACAATAAAATTGACATTTAGAATTGATTCAAGAACTAATCCAAAAACTTATTGAATAAAACATGAATTATAACATTTCTTTTCGAAAGTTTGAATATTGAGCTTAAAGTTTCTTTCAAAATTGATTAAAGTCAAACTTTAACATTCTCATTGATTGTTCAAAATAAATTTGTTGCTCATTTACATAAACTCATTACATCTTTTAATGAACTCAATGGCTTTTAGTAATCATCAAAATTAAAAGGATTGGATCATATAATTTTTCTATAATCTTCCAACAGATTCATTCAACGCTTGAATGATTTCTTCTGGCTGAGCATTCTCGAACCGGCGACCGAATTCATCGTTCATTGCTGCTAGCATGATACAACGCACGCTAGTTCTATCATTGAGCCACTTCTGATAAGTGTCTCTCTTAGAACTATGGGTGTTTGCATTAGGTATCTTTGGTGCAGGATTATTCAGATATATAGAATCCTCTCATGCTCAAGGACGATCTTAAGTTTTCTGAACCAGCTATTGAAATTGGAACCATTCAACTTGTCACTATCCAATAGGGACCTTAATGATAAATTAGTGGCCATGTTCTGCATAAGGAAAAACTAAAGTTTATTAGTATATAAATTGATTCATTCTAAAGACTTGGACTTTAGTCTAAATATTCTTCCACTATTTTGTTCAAATTGGCAGCCTCTACACTCCAATTCGAAGAATTATTCTTAATTCTTTAGTGGGCACTATGATCTATATAGACTACATACAGGCCCAAGTTAAGCTTGGCCAACCCATATGCATCTAAGAGTAGGTTCAAAACCAATTGTTTCCCTAAATAATTCTTAGTGTTCAGTTTTGCCCCATGTTCCTCTTCAGCAGGCATGGAGTGTCTCCACTGAAAGTTCTGGTTAGGTCCAACCATTAAATGATATAATTAGTGTAACCTATCAATAGACAACCAAGCCCGAGTGAAGCTCGGCTCACCTGACTGTTTATTTAATAGTTATGCTGACTTATCATATAATAAATGATAATTCCAATGGTTGACAAGCACCAGGCATGGAGTGCCTCCAATGATTATCAAGACATCAGACTCATTATCACCCACCTTAATGGGAGGCTATGATCTTGTTATCATATAACTATTTTATTTTAAGGACCTAATAATTTTAGAGTATTTTAATAATATAAAGATAAATTGACTAATCAAGTTCTTTCACTGAATCTATGAAATCGGTAGAATAAAACAAGATTAAGTTAGGTTAAGTGGCACCTAAATCAGTCAGACTGATTTCCTTACAGGCATGGGTCAACCCGAATCAGGTAAATGATCTGAATCATAAATGGTTCACCATATTGACCAGGTGAGTGAGATCGATGGGAGGGATATGCCATTAACTCGTTAAAGATGCATCAATACGAGTAGCTCCCAATTAAAAACTATTCGATCATTGATCCTAGAGCAACTTGCCAACCCACCTTGACATCATATGGTTAACTAATTCTGATTTGACCATCTAAGAGATTCATGCTCAACCATGGAGCCTAATCTACTTCCATTTGGTTTAATCAAAGAGAAGGACATGATCAACTATAACTATTGTTTGATTTAGAGCATTCTTAACCTAATCTAATTAGATTTGATCAAATACTCTTACAGTCCAGTTGATTTAAACCTTAGGGTCTAACCCTTTATGGACCCGATTTAGCTAACCCAAAGGATTAAATATATTTCATGTTTACATGTCATATATTTCAATCAAGCATCATATGTATTATGTTACTACTCATAATTCCTATATTTAGATCATATCTAAAGAGATTATGAATTAACATTTGACATTCAAATTAGACTCTCATAAATATTTGTATGTTTCATAACATAGACATCATGCCATCATATATCATATCTATGTTTTATACTAAACATGCAAATATCATGTTTTATATAACATCAACATGTATCAAATATAAAATATTTTGAGAGTGTGTATAATCAGTGTTTTGAAGCCAAAGATTAATTTAAATTATTATGGCAATATGTCACATAATACCTCATTGAATGGGTAATTTGGATTTTTAATCTATCTGTGACCGAATAGACCTGAGATTTGTTTTAGCCTTGATTACACAATTAATAGGAGCATTAATTTACATGCAATAAATTAGATCAATACGAAGGGAGAAACAATCCCCGAGGCATGCATATTTTAAAAATTTGATAACAATTATCAATGCGGAATTTTAAAGATTACATACTAATCTATCTAACATGCATCAAGATCATATCTTTGCATTGTATATAGGATCGATTGATCCAAAATATGCATATAAATAAAAATATCAAGATCATATCTTGATCTTCAAGATGACTAGTCATACTACTTATCTTGAAGCCTGCCTTAAGATCTAGGGATCAAATCGCTTACCTTAAGAACAGTAGGTAAATCCTTATTGCTCTGCAGCCGTTCAATCATCCGGCCTCTAGTATCATCTATGCGAAGCCCCGAATGATCGGATTTCTGGGAGTGCTAGCTCGCAAAAAAATAGCTTTGTTGATCTTGAATCCTCCCACTTGAATCTTCCTCTAAGATCCACCACGCTTCCGCTAACACCAGAATCACCAGGATTTTTTATTCTAACCTTTTTAGAATTACAATCCATGACATATCGTGTATTGTTGTTCTGTGTTTTTTGGTGAGGGAATGCCCTCTATTTATAGTCTTAATTTAGCCTTAACATTAAATTCTGACATTAAGAATTCCGTCGTTTGGTAAAAGCGAAGAGACGCCGAAGGCACAGCGCTTGGTTTAATTCCAACGTTCGGTGAAAATCAAGGAGATACGGCGTTTGGTTTAATTCCAACATTCGGTGAAAACCAAAAAGACGTGACTAAATCCGACGTTCGATGAAAATTAATGTTAGGCATTAAATTCTACATGATAATTTAATCTCTCATGAGATGAGATTTTAGCCATCTAATCATATGAGATCCTTATGTGAGAGGTTTGGGTTCAGGTGATGGTTTAATCTGATCTGAATTTATTTGACTAAACCCACATAGATCATGGTCCAAGCCCAAATCAAATTTGGCTAGTTCTGAATCTATTTAAATCCAAATCAAGTCTAATTTCAAATCAATATTTGAAATTGACTAGTATTTCTAATAGACTTAAACTAAATTGAATCTTATTCACTTGTACTTAACCCAATTGAGATAATTCAATCAATCAAATTGATTAATTAAATTATATATGATTCTCAATCGTTGATCAGCAAACAGATCATCCTAAAAAACTTCTATGCGTGTGACTCTCTAGGTTCGAACCTAAGCCGGTAGCATATAAATAACTTTCTATACTAATCGATGTGCCCATCTAGCAATGGAACCCGACATCCGGATAGGTCAAAGAGTTACCGAGCAAACTCCAAGAACCCTAAGAAACAGTTACTGTATAATTCATCCTCTTGACCACAAATGCTAAAGATGGCTTAAGAGCCTGTCAACTCTAAATAACAAATCCATAAAGTGATTTCAACTTTAGTGATCATGTGACTTTCACATGAAGTGTCTTGGCCAAGGTCTTGCTAAATTGAAACACAAGCATTTCTCCTTTTAATGGGATAGGTCAAATTTCATCTTGATCCACAACTGACTACCACAAGTACTTGACTGCACCCAATAACCTTTCGTAGCTGGATTAGAAATCTAGGTGGTCCGGCACCTAAGTACAATGAGTTGCTTGTAAGCCACTGGTTGTGATCTTCAGGTCTGAAGGATACTTATACCTATATCTTCTCGGATTAACTCTTGATAGTAGAGTATCCGAAAATGAGTCACGTTCAGTGAAATGTACTCCTACACTTCCACCTGTATGTCATACTAGTGTCTCTACACTCCTTGGTTAAGAGGACAACCAACAAATATGATATACATCGTCCTATAATTGATAGTACTATGGCCCTGTCATAGTATATCATTTGGTCGCGAACTCTTTTAAGGACCTTCAAAGATAAATCCTCCTTTATCGTGAAAGAAGATCCTGAGGGCTTCATTACAATCAGGAGTATTAAGAAGATGTTCTTGTAATGAATAAACTGCCAAATAACTTTTATTAATATATCAATTTATATATAATTTATATTAGCACAATCATCAAATGATTGGCTTTAGGATATAATTCCCAACAGAGGAAGGAGGGGCATTCCTTGGAGGACCAAGAGGAGCCTAGGAATGCAGAGAAAGAGGAGGAAAAGAGGGAGGAGGGGCATTCCTTGGAGTGTCCAACTGAGCCTGGGAATGCAAGTACAGAAGAGGAGAAGAGGGAGGAGAGAAATTCCTTGGATTATCAAACTAAGTCTGGGAATGCAAATAAAGAGGAGGAGAAGAGGGAGGAGGGGCATTCTATAGAGGGCCAAGAGGAGCCTAAATCCAGGGAAATAATCGTCACCCCTACTCCCTATGATAATAAAATGTCATCCCTGCGCCAAAGGGCGATGAGGGGGACATACAATTCTTTGGAATGTCTTCTCTTATTAAGAAGGTTAAAAAAGAGCCAAGAAGGCGTAAGGCATCAAAGTTCACAAGGGATTCTTATGAGATAGCCCATCCTAGAAAGTCGTTGAAGATAGTGGGCACATCAAAGGCCGATATAAGAATCGAAGAAGACCAAATTATTATCAAAAACTTTTTAAGAGAACGCATAAGATCATAAGTGATAACATTTTTTTTCATATCCTGTATTCTATTTTATCTTCCAAGATGTCTGATAGCTTTTATGCTTAAACATTTTAGTGACGAGATTGTGTATACCAATAAATTAGGTGGTGCCATTACAATAAAAAGTCTTCAAGATCTCATTCACAAAGATATGATAATCGATGATGTAAGTACCTCAGAAAAACTTTTCTTGATGTTGATTTTAGAATATTATTAATCGGTTTACATTACATTGGCATATTATTGATGCCGTGTAGGAGTTTTTGATGAGAACCTAGGCAGAGCATCTAGAACGATATCATAAGTGCATCATTGCATCTGTTATGATAGCCACTTTGTGTCTGAATTCTTCATTATCTACTTATGAACTCGCTGAAACGGTCAGGCCTACGATCTTTGATAGAGCAAGCAATGAAGAAAAGGCCCAATTTTGGTTTCTTTTCTCCATCATGAACTTGGATAATTCGCACTGGCATCTGGTTGCTGTCGACATGGAAAGAAATGTGTTCATGCACATGAATTCATTAAAACACAATGCCAGGTACAAGGCCAATGCGAAGAAATGGCATAGCATTATCGGCCACATATTCCATATATACTGCGATAAGAAAGAGGTGATGAATTGGCCAATGAAAAAGATTTTGGATTGCCCAAGTCAACCTTCCGGATCACTGAATTGTGGCCTCTATTGTTTGAAGTACATGAAATACCTTGCTCGTCAGGACAATCTTGATATGAAGATAGATTTCATGGAAGATGAAATAAGAGATTATCAGCAATAATTAGCAGTAAGGATATTGAGAGAAGGCCTCAACCAAAAGATCGATGATTTTGCTTCAAACTATTTTTAATTTTTTTATTATTTATTGATTAAAATTTTGATGTAATTTATTCATATTGATACTATTTTAGAATTTATGTAATTGTAGAATTTTTATATGGATGTTATGGTGCTTTACATGGATGTCAGAAATCTTATCGTTATACTTTGCCTTTTTACTTTCGAGTCTCTTAAGCTTTCATCCGGGATGTCATAATGTTAAAACTAGAGTATCATAATTTTATAATAGGGGTGTTGTTAGTTTTTTTTCCTTTGAGCCCATGAATTTCAACTTTTTCGTGTAAGGTGTTGTACAATGGGAACTGGGGTGTCGTAAGGTGGGAACTTGGGTGTCGTAATAGTTTTTCTAAGGTGTTATACTTTGCCTTAGCATATTATGATATCATGATGCTTTTTACTTCCGAGTCTCTTAAGTTTTTATCCGGGATGTCATAATATTAAAACTAGAGTGTCATTATTTTACAACAGGGGTATCGTAAATTTTTTTCTCTGATATCAGGAATTTCAACTTTTTCGTGTAGAGTATCGTACAATGGGAACTGGAGTGTCGAAGGTGGGAACATGAGTGTCGTAATAATTTTTCTGGAATGTCGTAAGTTTCTGCCTTAACAGTCTCTGCTCTGGTATCATCCTTTTAAAGTTAGGGTATTGTTAGCTGAGAACTGGGATGTTGTAATAGCTTTTCTGGGATGTCGTAAGTTCCTGCCTTAATAGTCTCCGCTTGGGTGTCATCGTTTTAAAGCTATGATATCATTAGATGAGAACTGGGGTATCATAATAGCTTTTCTGTGATGTCATAAGTTCCTGCCTTAACAGTCTTCACTCGGATATGCTTTACAACATCCCATAAGAAAATCGACCTAAAAAAGAGCTTTGTCATCCAAGATTTATAACTAAAACACCCTAGTTACAAACCTATGACACCTTTGCTTAAAACGAACGTTGGAGATAAGACTTACGACATCCCTAGGAGGAAATTGGCCAAAAATGAGCTACGATACCCCAGTTGAAATATTATGACACCCTAGTTATAAACCTACTACACCCGTGCTTAAAATGAACGCTGAAGATGAGACTTACGACATCCCAAGGAGGAAATTGGCCAAAATATGAGATACGACATCCCAGTTAAAATATTAAGACATCTTAGTTACAAACCTACGACACCCATGCTTAATTAAAACGAATGCTAGAGATGAGGCTTGCGACATCCCAAGGAGAAAATTGGCCAAAAAATGAGCTACGATACCTTAGATTTACGACTAAAATACCCTAGTTACAAACCTACGACACCCATGCTTAAAACGAAGGCTAAGATGAGACTTGCAATATCCCAAGAAGAAAATTAGCCAAAAAAAGAGCTATGATACCCTAGTTGAAATATTAAGACACCCTAGTTACAAACCAACGACACCCATGCTTAAAATAAATGCTGAAGATGAGACTTATAACATCCAAGGAGAAAATCGGCCAAAAAATAAGCTACAACCCCCAGTTAAAATATTAAGATATCCTAGTTACAAACCTACAACACTAGTGCTTAAAACAAACGCTGGAGATGAGACTTACAACATCCCAAGAAGGAAATTGACCCAAAAATAAGCTACGACACCCCAGATTTATGACTAAGACACTCTAGTTATAAACCTACGAGACTCATGCTTAAAACAAACATTGAGATGAGACTTGCAACATCCCAAGGGGAAAATCGGTCGAAAAAAGAGCTACGACACCCCTGTTGAAATATTAAGATACCCTAGTTACAAACCTACGACATCCATGCTTAAAACGAATGCTGAAGATGAGACTTACAACATTTCAAGGAGGAAATTGGCCAAAAAAAGAGCTACGACACCTCAGATTTATAACTAAGACACCCTTGTTACAAAGCTACGACGCTCGTGCTTTAAATTTGATGGCAAAAATTTTTATATATTCCCCTGTATTAGTTGACTTAATACATAAGTATCAAACTCGTCCATCAATATTTTCATATCCTCTCTGGTGTTAGTTGACTGTATACAAGTCTACCTGTTGCTTGAATCAGCTCTTATTTCATTTTGCATTGAAGAAGCATTAACGGATGCCTTGACTATATTTTTCCTTGATCTCTTTGATTTCTTCTCGACTCCACTCTTTAATCTGTTCTCTTTTGGGTGACCTTTCATCCTAATTTGCTTAGAATTTTGAATTATAAGTTGTATGCTTGCTTTAGCTGCGTAGTTAGCATCCACGACACTTTTGAATATTGATGTTAGATTATCGATTACTAAATTAAATGTATCTTCAGACATGGAGGCTATCTCTATAAGTTTCATCATCTGATGACTCAACAAAGCATATCTATAATCAATAATATAATTTATCAAAATATATAATAAGACATTTAAAATAAAAAAATATGATTGCATACTATGATTTTCGTGTGCTTTTATTACAACCTTCAGTATTACAGTCAAAATCATTAAATTGGTATATCATGTCCTTGCACCATCTCTTCAAGAAGTACTTATCTGGTAAACAAAATACGTCACTTTGATGAAGAACTAACAAGGCATGCCTACACATGTAACCCTTGAACCGAAAGGATTGACACTTGCATTAGATATCCTCAAAAATTTTAACGTATGGCATGACATATCTTTTATCATCTCCTTTTCGGTTTCATTGACTTCAATCCTTTCATATGGCTTTACAGAATATACATAATAGTTGTTAGCTTTCTTGATTAATTTAGTATTTGATGCAGCCATTTCAAGGATCTTATTCTAAATTTTTTTAAAAATGTGCATTGTATATTTTTCTGATGTTTGCTTCTCAAAAGGTGAGGATGTCTTTAGGAAAGCATTCATTTGCAATGTCCTATTATCTTTCTTATTTTTTGTCTCATACCTTTTCTCCAAGGTATATTCATACTTATCTATGAACTCCGTGAGTGTAGTCTTCGAATTTATAAATCCATCGAAGAAGTGATTGATGCCCTCTCTCCTTTGTGAAGATGACATCCTTGTACATAATTATATCAAAAAAAGAAGCTTTAAACATGAACATAAACCAAACACAATATCCTACAAACATGCAAAAAATGTATCCTTAAGGTAAATTGGGACCCATTTATCCCGACATTCGTAAAGGTTATTTAACCAATCTATAGTCTTACATTCTTTATATTTCTTCATGGGATGTTTTCACCTTTTCTCGAATAACTATATGGTCAGTGAATCATATATTGCCTCATCAAAATCAACCATAAATTTAGGATTTGCTATGCAAATATGGTCAATCTTTTCAGGTATTTTCTTCAATATATGCTAAAGACAAAATCGATATCATGCGCAAGAAAAGACCTTCCTAACAGCAACCTTGATTACCTTATCTTGGTCGGTTATTATGGCAATAGGTGCTTGACCATCATTTCCATCCAGCCATGATTGATAAAATACATTTATATATCTCAGTCCTCTTATTAGACACCAATACGCAACCAAGTAATGTGGACTATCCATGATGGTTGACCACGATGAATGAACAAAAAAGCATTTGATATCTATTTGTCAAGTAGGTTGAGTCAAAGCTTAGAACATCACCAAAGTATATGCTTACTGATCTTGACCTTGGATGAATTCAGAAGATAGATTTGAGCTGTCCATTATCATTGAGGTCTAAGGTATAGAAGAAATTGGCATTTCTATGAAATGGGTTACCATCGACTAAGCATCTTCTTCTTTCAGCTGAAAGCGACGTTCGCGACAGATGAAATTACGAGTATCCTTCTCTGTGAAATCCAATTGTCTTCTACTTCCTTTTCTTCTTTCCATGGCAGAGTATATATGAGTTATGGGCACATTCATGGCATGTAAATTGCTGATCTCTGCCTTTTCTGGTATGCTGATCCTCTTATGGAACCATAGATAACCAATTGATGTTATGAACATCCAATGGTTATATTCTAGAGAAACATTAACCAATATCCAGTTACCACTTATAAAATTCAGTCTTGCTTTTATAGATGCCTGATAATCAATTTTACCAGTATCCCTAGGATTCATGGACTTTTCTGTTTTTCTAGATTTTTCTTACCTCCAACACGCCAGGTGCTTAAAGCAGAGTTGTTTATTGTAGTTGGTCCTGCTACACTGTTGTGATTCCAAAACCAACTATTTTTGCATACCCATTGTAGAAAGTATATAGATCATCTGCATAATTGAATTACATTCCAGTTTGAGGAATAACAGTATCATCCACTGCATTTTGAATGATGGGTGAAAGTGCACGGCCGGAAGTATGTTCGATTTCTTTCAGATCTATAATTTTAGCATCATCTATGGAAATATAGGTACACCGTTATAAACATTGAGATCCATAGATTTAGATACCATTTTATCCTGAAAAAGCATTATGATACCCTTGTCAAAAAAATATGATATCCTAGTTAAAAACTATGACACCCATTAATAAAACGCTAAGATTTTATGTTTGAACCCCAGATACCAATAATACATGCCATCTATGGTCTAAATAATGATGCTTAGGGTGTCGTAATATGCCATGATAGCTATAAAGATTGTGTTATAGTCCGAGAAAATATTACGATACTGTAGTTACAAACCTACGACACCCTAGTTAAAGACATATGACACCCCATATAAAAACTATGATACCCTTTAATAGTTAAAGATATAAACTTATGACACCCCAGAAAATAATTCATGACATCCCAGAAAACAACTTGCGACACCCCAGAAAATAACTCATGACAACGAAGCTGTAACATGATGATACCCTAACTGAAACTGCTAAGGCAGGAACTTACGACACCTCAAAAAATAATTACGATACTGGAGCTATAAAATAGAGTATTGAGATGTCAAGATGATAACTATGAACTTATGACATCCCAAATAAATTTATTCGTTACCCTAGTTCTCATATAACGACACCCTAGCTGTAACTGTTAAGCCAAAAACTTACAATACCCCAGAAAATAATGTATGATACCCGAGTTGTAAAATGATGATACCAGAGCTATAGGGTCATGGTATAACACCTGATATGGGTCAAAACACTTTGACGACACCCTAGTTCATAAGGCATAACATCCTAGTTAAAAGAGCATGACAATCGTGCAGAAAAATATAAAACTAAAGGTATTAACATTTGCTAAAGGACTGAGTTACGACTCCCAGAATGTCATAACATGCCAGGGATGCTACCTGAGCATTAAACGGTTTTCTAATGCATTAACTTCCTCTAACAACCAAAACATTTGGTGTAATAAAAGGAACTATAAAATGATACGTAAACAAGGGCTTTTTACTTCTTGTTGCGGATAACATTTTCTTTTGAAGTTAATAAAGAAGTCTTCAGTAGGTAGGTATTCTAGCCTCGAAGCTGAAATATTTTCTTTTGACCAAAAATTAGAAAACTTTTTGAAACACTTTTTCTAAGCAACGAAGAAGCTTATATCACCAACAAAAACAGAAGGAAATCCTTAGATCGAACTCTCAGAGCGAGGGGGGAGGATCTTGCTCAAACCTTGGACTGATTCCTTGCACCTAAAAACCAGAGCGAGGGGGAAGAATATTTTAGAATCGAAAAGAGTTTTCCTTCCATCAGATATAATCCAAGAAAAGATGGTGGGTAGAAGTACGTTGGGGGAAAGGATATTTTCGTCTGCATACCAATTTTAAAATAAGGCTGAAGCGCTTTAATGGATGTCACGATCAAAACCTAACATTGTATCACTGCTATCCTGTCCCATAGCGTCAGGCCACGTGGGATCCATTTGGACTAATAAGGAGTGGCGGTGCAGCCCACGTAGAATTTGCTGCATCGGAGGCGGTGTACAAAGACTTTTCCTTACTTAATTCATTGGAAGAGCACTGGAAATGGGACTAGATGGGCCATGGCCCATCAGGCTAGCTTGGCTTGGATTTGGGCTTTTTGGCCTTGGTCCTACAGGTTCAGGTCAGCTTTAGTTGCGTTCTGGACCCTAACCCAATTGAAATTCTCTTCAGCTTGATCTAGGTTAGAAGCCCAACATAGAGTAGAGAATATTGTCCAAACCCTAACCCTCACCACCCACCCTGATCCCATTAAATGTGAACGGCCTCCGTCCCACGCCACATGTTTCTCTCATCCTCCAAACCCCTAAATCGCCACTTAAAATTTTAATTATATTAATTTTAGTGAAGCTTCCTATTTTACTGGTATGCATTGGATTGAAGCGTTGCAATATCGGAATTAGATTAACTCATAGTCTAAAAAATATTTAGAGGCCAAACTTGGGTACAAAGAAAGCCCAGCTTAATTCCAACCATCCTAAAAAATCAATGATTGCACAAAAATTAAGGTCTTTAACTATTGATTCTATGTAATTCAATAAGATTTTAAGTAAAATATTAAGAGGATGAAAAGTAAGCTATCGCCGCAACAAAAGAAAGATTAATGTTTACCTTCTATATGTTCATATTCCTTTAATATCTTCATGCCATGGTTCTATGAATACTTTTTTCTAATATAAAACCATGAAATAGTGTGATATTATTTAATAAAATAAAAGCAACAATACTTATTCTTCCGAGCAATATGGTGCGAATACAACCATCAGTCTTGAAACCTTGGCCTTCCCAAATCGAGAGCAAGGCAACAATCACACTGAGAGGTGAGTAACAAAATTATTTTCTACAAATTAGACCTTGAGATCTTGCAACTTGTTACTTTTACATTCCTTGGATCAAGTTAACAAGATAAGAACAAAATATTCCATCTTAAATATTCTTCTAATGGTTAATTTTATATCTTTTAAATATTTCTTATCTGTGTCTTAAATTTAGCCAAACTATTAGTCCATACTTCTCCACCACATATCCCTTGGCAGCGAAGTCTCAAGCGAGATAACGGAAATACGGGTGAGAGGAAGCTAGGTAACGAGCTTCAAGTACCATCATGATAAGGGTATTTGTCACTTTCTACAACCCAGCTAATCCTAACGAGGTTTCATTTAGTGAAAACAAATACAACCCAAGAAGGGGGAGGGTGAATTGGGTTCTTAAAAATTTAACTATTTTAAAAACTATTTGCTTTGATATAAAAGAGCTTGAGTGCAAAGTATAAATAAATAAATGCTAATCACAACTAAATGAGATAGAGAGAGAAAAAGAGACAAAGCACGACAAACACAAAGATTTTATAGTGGTTTGGTGTATCCAACACCTACGTCCACTCCCAAGCTTCACTTGGGTACAAACACAAAGATTTTATAGTGGTTCGGTGTATCCAACACCTACGTCCACTCCCAAGCTTCACTTGGGTCCACACTATAATCCACTTAATTATAGTCGAGTTGTTTTACAAGCTCACAACTCAAAACTTGTTGTTTCCCCTGGGATCACAACGAACCCAGCTAGTTTTTCGGCTCACCAGCACACAACCCAACCACAAGCTATCCTAAGCTTATACCGAGGTATACTACCTCCACTAATTCAATCCCCCGATTGAACTAGCAAACAATAATGAAAAATAGAGTTATGAATACACACAGCTCCTCAAATGAGCAAATAAACAATAAAGTAAACAAAGATAAGAAAACCTGTTTGAAGCTCTTTGAGTGAATGCTTTTCTTCTTTTCTTCTTTTCCTCTTCTCCTTTGAAAAATTGAATCAGGGCCTCAGCTCAGATTCTTCACAGAAATTTGCAGTTGAGAAGTTGAGGATTTTGGGGCTTTTGCTTCCTTTCTTCTAATGATAGAAATCTCCTTGATTTGAGCTTGAGAAGCTTGTGGATTTCTCTTTGAGCTTTCTGGGATTGATGGATTTGAGCTCTGAGTCTTTCCACTTGATTTCTCTTCTTTTTTACTAAGTATTTTTCTCGATTTTTTCTCTCTTTTTCAAACGAACGGTTTCCCCCTTTATATATATCTCTTAATCCAAGATTAGGTGGGAAATATAGCCATTGTGAGATGCTTGGATCTTTCTACACACAAAGAAAAATAGCCGTTAGAGGTTAAGTAGAAAAAATCTTAACGTTGGAGTCCGTTCTAACAAATAAAAAAATATGTTCCTGACAGGTTGGAGTCGGCTCCAACTTTTTAGGTATCAGCTCCAAATCGGGTATCCAAAAATAGCAAATAAAAAGTTGTTGAGGAGTCGATTCCAATAAAATTAAGTGTCGGCTCGTCGCTTTCGGGAGTCGGCTCCACAAACAAAAGTGTCGGCTCCAGAAATGCTCATAAAAACATGCTCTCTATTCTCAGGTTAGAGTCGGCTCCAGAAACTCAGGTGTCGGCTCCCGAATTCTTAGGTGTCGGCTCCCGAATACTAGGTGTCGGCTCAAAAACTGAAACAGAATACACTTCTCTGTATCTCAGTTGGAGTTGGCTCTAAAACTCTGGGTGTCGACTCCATACCGTGCCAAAATTCCAAAAAACTTCTGATACGCCTTGGGGTCGGCTCCTGACAATTTGGGTGTCGACTCCAAGCTCTGAACTTTAAAAAATTCTTTTAACATTTTGATTCAAAACTTGTTTCTTTATACCTTTTGCTTGATTAAACATTTTTAATCCCTGAAACACTTATTAAATATATCAGAAACATAGTGAATATACTCATGTCTTTTATTAATCATCAAAATCAATAATTGGGTCAACAATCTCCCCTTTTTGATGATTATAAAACATTGAGTATATGCATGATTTAAACAATAAGGTTTTCAAATCAAATTTCTCAAATATTTAGTTCTCATAGGTAAGCTCCCCCTGAACGAAGTAGCTCCCCCTATGATACTCAATTTAACATCTATTCTTCCCTTTTAATAGTAAACTTTTAATGTTTGATACCAATTAAACAATCATATCAAATTGTATCAAATTAAGTTAGGTAAGATTCTTCCTTTCAATGCATATATGTCAATTACTTCTCCTTATATGCAATACCAATTAATTAAGCTTATTTGTTCCAATGCAAATATTAAATACTTCTTTCTCTTTATAACTTTTAATGCATATACGACTATCAATTACTTCTCCCCCTTTTTTGTAATCAACAAAAAGGTTAAGAAGTTTCAAGTTAAATGACAGAATTGAGAGATGCTTCAAAGATCAAATGATATTCATTAAGTATCAAATAAGTTCATTGCATACTTCATAAAGTCAAGCATTACATCATATTACAAAAAGAAACTTTATTACATCAAAACTTCAGAAAAAAGTAAATCAACATCAAACTAAACTAAACATCATCTTTTAATAACATCAAAGAACTTCATTACAAAATAATCAAAGATTAGTTCTAAGAAGTCTTTGCAAATCTTCTAATATTTTTTCATTCCTTCACTTTGAGTTCTAACAAATTCCTTCAGCCTTCTATTAACAAACGCACATGCAGTCATAATTTTATCCTGAAGCTCAGCATTGCATTTGGAGTAAGTATCTGAATCTCCTCCAATATCTTTAAGTTCTTCAAAAATATTCTTGAGATCATTCTTCAAAGATTCTGCGGAGGCTCCAAGTGTGGATTCAATTTTACCAACTCTCTCATCCAAAGAATAGTACATTTCTCTTAAATTCATCAAACTATTGTCAATTTCTATTTTCATTTCTTCCTTGTGAGTAGCAATAGACTTTTAAGCTGTTCTAACTGAATATCAGAAAAACCAATGGATGACATAGGTAGTGGTACATGTGCAGGAGCTGGAGTAGATGCTGATGGTGGTGATGATCTGCTAGGCTCTGGTGATGGATGCCTCATTGATGGACTTGCCTCAGATGGTGCAGTGGCCCTAATATCAGCTGCTCTCTCATCCAGATGACCTTTATTTCCCATCTACCATCCACTTTTACAAACCCCATTCTGTGCACAGTAGCCAAGCTATAATAGTTAGTGTGCCTTAGGTTTTTTGATGGCTC
>UESW01004273.1:890919-978450 GCA_900491605.1 Calamus simplicifolius
AACCAAACCTGGACGAATTCTTTTCTCGCAGATTAGATCGTTCTTGAGTTGCAGGCGTTTTGAATATCGCCCTGCATCAACTTGGTATCAGAGCCTTGATCCATTCCTTCCATTACCGCCTTGATCCATTCCTTCCATTACCATCTTGATCCATTCCTTCCAAACCCAAATATCAACCCTAACCGAAATTTGATCCAATGGAGCAGAAGAACAATGATCAATCCCTAAGAGACGCCGTGAGAGATGCTATGCAAGACGCCATGCGAGACCAGCACCAGGTGATGCAACAGATGATGCAAACAATGCAGGCGATGATGGCGCGGCTGGAGGTGCAGAATCGTGCCCAACCCCTTCGCGTGAAGGAGCGTGATGAAATTGATGGAGGTAGGGAGAGGGGTTTCGAAAATCTGGAGGAACCACCAATTCGAAGAGGGCAACAGAGGCCTGATGTTGGACTTCCAAGGTCTAGCCGAGGCCCAACTATCGATGGGGATCTTGGTGTCTGTATAAGTGCTCCAGGTGGAGCAGTGGCTCCTGTACCAACATGGACCCTGCAGCGGCGCATGCTCATGAATGGAACTTCCATGGCATCTCCATCTGCATGTGGGGGTGTTGCTCTACTTGTTAGTTCTATGAAGGCTGAAGGAATTCCTGTAAGTCCGTATGCTGTGAGAAAGGCATTGGAGAACACAACAGCCCCTATAGGTGATACACCTGAAGACAAACTAACAACAGGCGATGGACTTTTGCAAGTTGATAGGGCACATGAATATGTTCAGAAATCCAGGAATTTCCCATCTGTTTGCTATAAAATAGCAATTAATCAGTCTGGGAAATCAAGTCCTACGTTGCGTGGGATCTATCTAAGGGCTGCTAGTGCTTGTCAACAGACTAGTGAGTGGACTGTTAAAGTTGACCCAAAGTTCCACGATGATGCTAATAATTTTGAGCAATTGGTTCCATTTGAGGAGTGTATACAATTACATTCAAGTGATAAATTGGTTGTTCGAGCTCCTGAGTATCTCTTGCTGACAAATAATGGCCGTAGTTTCAACATAGTTGTGGATCCCACAAATCTTGGCAGTGGCCTGCACTATCATGAAGTTTATGGCATAGACTGCAAAGCTCCATGGCGTGGTCCTCTTTTCCGAGTGCCAATTACAATCATAAAACCTTTTCCTTCAACAGGGCAGCCTCCGGTAGTTTCATTTTCAAAAATTTCCTTTCAACCAGGTCATATTGAAAGGAGGTTTATTGACGTGCCACTTGGTGCTACATGGGTGGAGGCAACAATGCAAACTTCAGGGTTTGATACTACTAGGAGGTTTTTCATTGATACTGTTCAGATCTGTCCATTGAAGAGACCTATTAAGTGGGAGGCAGTTGTGACATTTTCATCTCCTTCTCTTAAAAGTTTCACTTTTCCTGTCCAAGGTGGTTTGACCATGGAATTGGCTATTGCTCAGTTCTGGTCCAGTGGCATTGGCAGTCATGAATCTACAATTGTTGATTTTGAGATTGTTTTTCATGGAATAAACGTCAATCAAGAGGCAGTGGTACTTGATGGAAGTGAGGCACCTATGCGAATAGTTGCCGAATCTCTATTAGCATCTGAGAAACTTGTTCCAGCTGCTACTTTAAACAAGTTGAAGATACCATATCGACCTGTGGACTCTAATTTAAATACACTTCCTACAAACCGTGACAAGTTACCATCTGGCAAGCAGATTATTGCACTGATGCTAGCTTACAAGTTCAAATTGGAAGAAGGAGCTGAAATAAAGCCCCATATACCACTTCTAAATAATCGGATATATGACAATAAGATTGAATCTCAATTTTATGCTATCTCAGATTCTAACAAGCGAGTATATACATTTGGTGATGTGTACCCTGATTATGTGAAGATTCCCAAGGGAGAATACACTCTGCAGTTGTATATAAGGCATGAAAATGTGCAATTCTTGGAGAAGATGAAGCAACTAGTTTTGTTTATTGAGAAGAAACCGGAGAAAAAGGACCACATTCAGTTGAGCTTTTTCTCTCAACCTGATGGCCCCATAACGGGAAATGCTGCCTTTAAAACCTCGGTTTTAGTTCCTGGTGAACCAGAAGCATTTTACTTGGGTTCCCCATCCAGAGAAAAGCTCCCAAAGAACTCTCCAACTGGAGCTGTATTGCGAGGGTCAATATCCTATGGTACTGTAACTGTTAGCAGGAAAAATGATGACAAAAACAAAAAGGCACCAGTTTTTATCATATATCTTATCTTATCCCACCATCCAAGGTTGATGATGACAAAGGAAAGGGTTCTGGAACCTGCACAAAAAGTGTCTCTGAGCGTCTGGAAGAAGAGGTACGGGATGCTAAGATAAAGGTTCTCTCAAGCCTGAAACGAGATACTGAAGAAGAGCGATCGACATGGAATGAACTTTCCACTACTCTCAAGATGGAATATCCAAAGTATACACCATTGCTTGCCAAAATTTTGGAGGGCTTAGTGTTGGGTGGTGCTGATGAAGACAAGGTCAGCCGAAGGTGTAAGTTGTCACTGTGTTTTGGTCCTCATTTCGAGACAACTATTGAGGCGGATGTTGTTCCAATGGATGCTACTCACATCATACTGGGGCGTCCGTGGCAGTTTGATAACATGGCAGTATACAACGGGTACACCCACAGTTATATGCTGCGTCCAGATGGAAGGAAAGTTATTTTGAAACCGCTTCAGGAAGTGAGTGGACAGAATACAGTAATTTGTTTACCAAGCACAGAATTCGATGCGAGTTTGGATGGAGAGGATGTTTGTTTTGCTTTGGTGAGCAAGTCAGGAGACTTCGGCGTGGAAGAGGAGCAAAGGCCAAATATGATTCCTGAGGAGTTGGTGTCTATCTTGGAGGAATTCCGAGGTGTTGTATCAAAGGTTGCTGACTTATATTTTGCTTCAGTGGTTCGGCATTTTGGTATACCGGCATCCATAGTGTCAGACAGGGATAGCAAGTTTATGGGACACTTCTGGCGAGAGCTGTGGAAGAAGTTGGGCACAAAGTTGAAATTCAGCAGTCCTTATCATCCTCAGACGGATGGACAGACTGAAGTTGTCAACCGTAGCTTGGGTAATCTGTTGCGGGCAAATGTGCATGAATTCAGGAGCTGGGATTTGTGTTTGCCGAAGATTGAGTTTGAGTTCAACTCTTCAGTGAACCGTTCTACAGGGTTTGCTCCGTTTCAGATACTGTTTGGGTTCTTGCCAAGAGGTCCTTTGGATGTTCTGCCAGTTGAGTCGCCAGAGAAGATGAGTCAGAAGGTTGAAGATAGAGTGTCTGACTTGCAGGAGATACATGCGACTGTTAGAGCCAAATTGGAGCAGACTTACGCCAAATACAAGGCGAAAGCTGATCAGCAGCGTCGGCAACAGTCCTTTGAAGTGGGCGATTTGGTATGGGTTTACTTACCGAGGGAGCGGTATCCAAAGGGAGCTTTAACGAAGCTCAAGCCGAAGAAGATAGGTCCATGCCAGGTATTGGAGAAATTTGGTGACAATGCCTATCGGGTTGAGTTACCAGATGATGTCTTTATTTCGGATGTGTTCAACATTCGGCATCTGACCCCTTATGCAGGAGAGAATGCGAGCTTGAGGTCAAGCTTTTCAGAGGAAGGGGAGAGTGATGAGGACATCACTTTGGACCAGAGTTTGGGTCAGTCGAACCAGTCCTTGGATGTTCCTGTACCAGCATCCCAGAGTCAGCAGGCCACGTCAGGGAAGACTACACCAGATAATCTACGAAGGTCCAAGAGGTTGCAGAACAAACGGGCTTAAAATTTTCTGTGTCGGATTGGGCCCAAACTTGGCTGGTCACATGGAAACGGGCTGATGATTCAAAGTCATTGCCTTTGGCCATGAGCTGCTGTGGATTTTGGCCATCCGGGCTCGTTTGATAGGAGTTTTGGGCCTATTTTCGTTTTTAATGGCATAGTTGTAATTTTTCTGAACTTATGATGTTAGGGTTTTCTCTCTTATTTAAGTTGGTTTTGGGCGGCCGTCAGAGGCAGAGAAGAAAAAGACGCTGTTTTAGATTTCCTTTTTTTTTCCTCTTGAATAAAGATGAATGTTTTTTTTTCTGATTCAAAACAATTGAATTGAAAATTCAATTGCTCTTCCTTTAAATTTCGGATTGAGAGTGATCAAAATTCGAAATTTTTCCCTTTTCTTGTCAAGATTTGAACCAAACCTGGACGAATTCTTTTCTCGCAGATTAGATCGTTCTTGAGTTGCAGGCGTTTGAATATCGCCCTGCATCAATAATGCAACCGAATTTTGCTTTTTGCTAAACCAAGAGATTAAATTACTTTCTAAAAATTGACATGCACCACTTGTACTTTTTCTATCTAGTTTACATCCAGCATAATGAGAGTCAGAATAAGCAACTAAATTCAGTGTTGAATCTCTAGAATACCATAATCCTACATTTTTTTGTTCCACTTAGATATCTTAGTATTCTTTTTACAGCAATTAAGTGAGATTCTTTAGGTTCTGATTGAAATCTAGCACATAAAACAAACAACAAACATGATATCAGGTCTACTTACAGTTAAGTAAAGTAGAGATCCGATCATATCTCTATAGTATTTTTGATCAACTTTCTTACCGTCTTCATCTTTATCCAATTTGCATGAAGGACTCATAGGTGTTCCAAGGGGTTTGATTGATTCTATTTCAAACTTCTTGAGAATTTTCTTTGTATACTTTGTTTGGTTGATGAAAATTCCTTCTTGCTTTGCTTGATTTGAAGTCCTAGGAAGAAGTTGAGTTCTCCCATCATGCTCATTTCGAATTCACCCTGCATTAGCTTAGCAAATTCTTAACACAAAAGATTGTTAGTAGCACCGAATATAATATCATCTACATATATTTGTACTAATAAGTCTTTGTCTTTCCTTTTCAAAAATAGGGTTTTGTCTACATTTCCTCTAGAAAAACCATTTTTAATTAGAAATTTGCTTAACCTATTATACCAAGCTCTAGGTGCTTGTTTGAAACCATATAGTGCTTTGTGTAATTTAAAAACATGATTTAAAAATTCATGATCTTCAAAATCAGGTGGTTGTTCCATGAAAACTTCCTCATTTATAAAACTATTTAAAAATGTACTTTTAACATCCATTTGAAATAGATTGATGTTCATATGACATGCAAATGCAAGTAGTAATCTAATTGCTTCTAATCTAGCTATAGGTACAAAGTTTCATCAAAATCAATTCCTTCTTCTTGATTAAATCCTTCTGCAACTAATCTAGCTTTATTTCTAATTACTATGCCATTTTCATCCAATTTATTTCTAAATACCCAATTTAGATCCTATAACTGAATGACCTTTAGGTCTATCAACTAAGGACCATACATTATTCTTAGTAAATTGATTTAATTCTTCTTACATAGCTAGCATCCAATTACTATCTTTTTCAGCTTCTTCGATAGTTTTAGGTTCAATTTAAGATACAAATGCAAGATGATTATTGATTTCCTCATAGATGATCTAGTTCTTACTCCTTGAGATGAATCACCTATAATCAATTCCTTTGGATGACCATAGGCATATCTCCAATCTCTAGGAAGATCTACCTCATTATGATTAGCATCAATAACATCAACCCTAGGAGAATCATCATCTTTAGCTTCTTGTTCATGATCTGAAGATACTTCTATATTTAATTTTTTAATATCTCTTTCTAGTATATTTGTATCTTCCTTATCATCAATTTTTTCTGAACTTGATGCTAAAGACTCATAAAAACTATATGAATAGATTCTTCTACTATTAAGGATTTCTTGTTAAATACTCTATAAGCTTTACTGGTTGTTGAGTATCCTAAGAATATGCCTTCATCATATTTTGCATCAAAATTTTTAAGCTTATCTTTTCCATTATTATGAATAAAACATTTACAACCAAATGCATGAAAATAACTAATGTTTGGTTTCCTATTATTCCATAATTCATAGGGAGTTTTCTTGAGAATTGGCCTAATTAGGGCTCTGTTAAGGATATAGCATGCCATATTTATAACTTCCGCCTAAAAGTATTTTGGTAGGTTGCTTTCACATAGCATGATACGGGCCATGTCTTCTAACGTCATATTTTTCTTTCTACAACTCCATTTTGCTGAGGTTTTCTAGGTGCAGAGAAATTAATATGAATGCCATGTTCAATGCAGAAACTTTCAAACAAATGATTTTCAAATTCAGTACCATGATCACTTCTAAGGGACACTATGGTGTTTTTTTCTCATTAGTGACTTTCTTGAAGAATTTCAAAAATATTTGAGAAAGTCTCATCCTTGTGAGCCAAAAACAATACCCAAGTGAATCTAGAATAATCATCTACTATCACAAGGCCATATTTCTTTCCTCATAGACTTGTTGTTCTAGTAGGTCCAAAAAGGTCCATGTGAAGTAGCTCTAGTGGCCTAGAAGTGGAAACAATATTTTTAGATTTGAAAGAGTTTCTAGTTTGTTTTCCAAATTGACATGCATCACAAATTTGATTATTTTCAAAATCTAACTTTGGAAGTCCTTTAACTAAGTCCATTCTAATCAATTTTGAAATCAAGTGTGTGCTTGAATGACCTAATCTACGATGTCATAGCCATCCAATCTTATTTACATTAGCATTATCAGCAACTAGGCAATGATTACTAGTAAACAAATTGTCTAAATTAATTAAGTATACATTGTTATTTCTATATCCAGTAAATATAATGCTATTGTTAATAGGATTAGAGACGGTGTAGATAGAAGCTTCAAATGAAACTTAAAACCTTTATCGCACAATTGGCTAATACTAATTAAGTTATGCTTTAAACCATCTACATAAAGAATATTTTCAATGAAAGTGGAGGGTGTTATCTGAATTTTACCAAATCCCATAATCTGGCCTTTACCATTGTCTTCAAATGTAACAACTCCTCCTCTTTTATCTTCAAGGATAATGAATTGCTCATTGTCACCAGTCATATACCTTGAGCTGCCGCTATCAAGATACCACTTTTGTTTTGATCTTTTAGCCGCAAAATACTCCTGCAAAGCGATCAAATTTTCTGTTTAGGTACCCAAGCTTTCTTGGGTCCTTCATAGTTAGTAGCAACAAAGATTATTCCTTTCGGAACCCATATTTTCTTTCCTTTAATACTTAAGTTCTTGTTAATTTTCTAGAATAGCATTCATAGACTTTATGTTCTTTCTTGTTACAACAATAACATGAAACATCATTTTTATTCTGTTCTTTTCTAAAGAAATTTTTAACATACTTTGTTTCTTGTTAGGCCTATAACCTAATCTAGCTTTATCAAATACAGCTCTTTGATTACTCAATAATAAATTAAGTTTTTCAGAGCTATATGTAAATTTATCAACTATATTTTTATATTTATCAACTTCTTTCCTTAAACTAACATTTTCATTAGAAATTAATTCTTTATCTTTTAACAAATTCTTATTTTTAGATTTCAATTCTTCAACTTCATGAGTTAGTTTACCTTTTCTTTGACAAGATTTAAATTATCATTTTTTAAAAATTTACTTTTCTTTTTCAGAATTTTAAAATCATTAACTAATTTATTAAATGCATCAAACAATCCATCAAAGGTAAAGTCATGAGTTTCGGTCCATACCTCATCGTCTTCTTTTGCCATAAAGCAAATGTTTGCAACTTTCTTTTGTTCTTCCTCGGATGAGGATTCTTCGTTGTTGCTCCATGTTGCAACGTATGCCTTTTCTTTTTCTTGTATTCCTTTTTCAATTGAGGACAATCATATCTAAAGTGCCTCGGTTTCTTACATTCATAGTATATAAGGGGTTCTTTCTCTTTATCCTTGTCCTTTTCTTTTTCTTTTTTACCTTTCACCTTTGTTCCAAATTTTTTCTTGTAGAAGGGTCTCCTTCTTTGTATAAATCTTTTGAATTTCTTAGCAAGGAGTGCAGTCTCCTCATCATCATTATCTTCCTCATCACTGCTGCTCTTTTCAATTCTGCAGCTTTGAGGGCAATTATTTTCTTCTTCTTGATGTCTTCCTCTATATGTTGTTTCATGATCAACTCATAGTCATTAGTGATCCGTGTAGCTCCTCCAAAGGTAAGGTGTTGAGGTCCTTGGCTTCTTGGATGTAGTCACCTTTGCTTTCCATGTCCTTGAAAGAAACCTAAGAATTTTATGCACCAATTCAGAGTTAGTATAGGTCTTGCCAAAACTCTTTAAACCATTCACAATATCAATAAATCTTGTATACATGCAGGTTATAGATTTAGTTTGTTCCATGCTAAACAATTCATACTTATGAACAAGAATATTAATCTTAGATTCTTTGACTTAATTAGTACCCTCATGGGTAACTTCTAGTCTATCCCAAATTTCTTTTACAGAAATACATGTAGAAATTCTATTAAACTCATTAGCATCTAAAGCACAATTTAAAACATTCATGGCCTTAGCATTGAGCTGAGCCATTTTCTTATCGTTCTCATTCCAATCCCTTTCGGGTTTAGGAACTATTGAACCATCTACTATGTATGTGGGTATACTAGGTCCATTAGTGATTACACTCCAAAGCTCATAATCTAAAGCTTGAATAAAAATTTTCATTCTGGCTTTTCAATAAGAATAATTAGAACCATTAAATAAGGGAGGTCTATTGTTAGAATAACCTTCAGCAAATGGAGATCCACCTTGAGCTGCCATTTGGATCTTTAACTCTTGATCGTTGGATCAAATAAGAAATGAGCATAAGCTCTGATACCAATTGTTGGCCTAGATGGCAACCCAAGAGGGGCGGGGGTGAATTGGGTTCTTTAAAAAAAATGACTCTTTAAAACTATGTGTTGTGAAACAAATAAATTGAGAGCAAGATAAATGCAAAGCACAAATGAAGAGATAGAGAAAGATAGAAAGTCAAGGCAGGACAAACACAATGATTTTATAGTGGTTCGGTGTATCTAACACCTACGTCCATTCCCAAGTATCACTTGGGTCCATACTAATCCACTTGATTACAGTCGAGTTATTTTACAAGCTCACAACTCAAAACTTGTTGTTTCCCTCGGAATCACAACGAACCTAGCTGGTTTTCCGGGCTCACCAGCACACAACCCAACCACAAGCTATTCTTAGTTTGTACCGAGGTATACTACATCCACTAATTTAATCCTCTGATTGAACTAGTAACAATAATGAAAAATAGAGTTTGAATATACAACAGCTCCTCAAATGAGCAAATAAACAATAAAATAAACAAGGATAAGAAAAGCATGTTTGAAGCTCTTTGAATGTATACTTTTCTTCTTTTTCTCTTCTTCTTTGAAAAATTGAATCAGAACCTCAGCTCAGATTCTTCACTGAAATTTGCAGATGAGAAGATGAGGATTTGGGGCTTTTGCTTTCTTTCTTCTAACGATGAAAATCTCCTTGATTTGAAATTGAAAAGCTTGTGGATTTCTCTTTGAGCTTTCTGGAGTTGATGGATTTGAGCTTTGAGTCTTTCCTCTTTGATTTCTTCCTTAAGATTTTTCAGATTTTTTAGTCTATTTTTTTCTTTTTTTTTTTTTTTTCAAACGGACGGTTTTTCCTTTTTTATATATCTCTTAATCCAAGTTTAGGTGGGAAATATAGCCATTGCGAGATGCTTGGATCTTTCTACACACAAAGAAAAAATAGCCGTTAGAGGTTAGGTAAAAAGAAATCTTACCGTTGGAGTCCGTTCTGACAAATGAAAATCCGTTCCTGACAGGTTGGAGTCGGCTCCAACTTTTCAGGTGTCGGCTCCAAATCGGGTATCCAAAATAGCAAATAAAAGTTGTTGAGGAGTCGGCTCCGAGAAAGTTAAGTGTCGGCTCGTCGCTTTCGGGAGTCGGCTCCGCAATCCAAAAGTGTTGGCTCCAGAAATGTCCATAAAAACACGCTTTCTGTTCTCAGGTTAGAGTCGGCTCTAGAAACTCAGGTGTCGGCTCCCGAACTCTCAGGTGTTGGCTCCCGAATTCTAGGTGTCGGCTTCGAAAACTGAAACAGAATACACTTCTCTGTATCTCAGGTTGGAGTCAGCTCCGAAACTCTGGGTGTCGACTCCAGACCATGCCAAAAATCCAGAAATCTTCTGATACGCCTTGGTGTCGGCTCCTGACTATTTGGGTGTCGACTCCAAGTTTTGAACTTTGAAAAATTCTTTTAACATTTTGATTCAAAACTTATTTCTTTATTCCTTTTGATTGATTAAACATTTTTAATCCCTGAAAACGCTTATTAAATCTATCAGAAACATAGTGAATATATTCATATCTTTTATTAATCATCAAAATCAATAATTAGGTCAACAACTTTCTTACAGGATTCTCATCCAAGGAGAAGACTTTAGAAGATTCCTAGAACCATCTTCGTCATCTCTGGGACTAACGTCCTTTCCGACGTTCAAGAAACGTGATTTGGCGGCAACATGAATCACTTTAGCTACTATTAATAGGCTAAATAACATCTTGAAGTATGTTGTAGGGCATTAAAAAAATCATTTAGCAAACTTTTGATTGTCCTCGCTTGTATAATGTCAAGTTGAAGGTTTTTCTCCCTAAGAAAATGATATTTTGATTTTTATGATGTTACACCTAAGCTCCATTTGTTTCATTACATGGGGTTTGAATGGAATGGAATTGCCAAACTAATGGTATTCCATACTTATAGAATTGAATTAGTTTGGATGAATTAAAGTGTTTGAAATGTAGGATTGGAAATGAAAATGATTCCCATAAAATCTAATTAATAGTGTTCGAGACAACTGTATGTAGAATTCGATTAGATTGGACTCGCTTTCGTTTTTCTAAAATACCTTTCCACTTTCAAAATAAATTAATATAGTTAAAACTCAAATTTATAATATTACTTAAAGAATTCTTTGCCCTTGAACCAATTAACAACAAAATTAATCCCCTATTCCAATATAAAGGGGCATTTTTATATTTGAAATAATATTACAAGTCATTAAAAATAGATGCAAGAAAAATAACCAACTTAATACTTAAGCCAAGTGTTATATTTGGTTGTTTACTAAAATCTCCTTTTGGAGAGAGGGTATGCAAGGCAATTTAGAAAATTAATGCCCAATCCGATCCCATGAAAACATAGGAAAAATTCATTTTCAAGTCCCATGTTAGCTTAAATCCCATTCCCGTGAACATGATGGATATCTAATCTTTGGTTTTTCAATATGGTATTGGATTTCCTATTCATCCCAACCATGCTACCATACCAAACATGCCCCTAAAGGATTCAATGCAACTAGCAATTAGAATCAAATTCCATCATTTCGATGTTGAAATGAATAAAAGTTTTCTTTTTGAAAAAGCATATCTTATAATACGAAAAGAATTAAACAAGGAAACTAAAAATAAAATTGATGAAAAAGCTGAGACCTTCTTTCTATAAGATTGTAGTGTTTTTATAATTATTTATAGTAGTTATGTCTACTTTTGGAAAGCTATATCTTCTTTAAAGTAAAATTGAAATCCAAATTTAATTAATAAAGGTTGACCGAACAAGTGTGAATAAAGATCTTGTAGCTCAATTTTGTACTAGTTTTTTAAGAGATTTGAGTTAAATGAGTTAAAAGGATTACTTCTTCTCCTTCACTGAATCATATCATAATATAGATCACTTCTTTTGCCATCCTGGTAAATGGTGCCCTAACTGTATACTTCTCTTCGTCGATGGGCCTCTGATAAGGATGTCCTCTATTTCCTTACTTGTTTATTCTATGTGCTAATGCTCTCTCTCGGACTTTGGGAGATGCAGTCCAGCATTATCTTTTGGAGCCCTACATGGCCACTCTAGAAGCTTAGCCACTTTCTCATCTCCTATTTGCTAATGATAGCCTCCTCATTGGTCGGGCCTCAATCCAAATGCCAGACGGTTTGCTCAGATTGTGAAATCTTACTATCATGAGTCAGGGAAATTAGTCAACCTGCAGAAATCATCTGCCATCTTTAGCCCCAAATTGAAGCCCAGCACAAAAGCGGAGATTCTAGCCAGCCTAAGGATCCCGGAGTAGTAGGGGACCCTATCTTATCTTCATGTCCCCATGACGGATGGTCAACTTCGAAAAGCGGGCTATAGACCTTTGGTTCAGCGGGTCCAGGCCCATCTAGAGGGATGGCAGGCTACCTCTCTTTTTATGATGGGCATGGTTACCCTCATCAGGTATATCCTCAGTTCTATGCCGATCTACTTACTGGCTAACTCGTCGGTACCTAAATCATGCCTAAGGAGTTGGAACATATTTTTCATAACTTCCTGTGAAGGCATAGACGAGATGGTCAGGGTATTCACTTGTTGGCCTGGGATAGTATCTGCCGTTCAATAAGGGAAGGGAGCCTTGGGATTCAGTCCTCTAGACTAGGAGGGAGGCACTCATTGTTAGACATGATACGAGATATATCCTTCAGTCTAACTGTTTGTGGAGTAGAGTTATGAGAGCCCGCTATGGGATCTGAAGGCTGGGTGCCCAGATCCAACTGTCTAATGGTCACTCCCATATTTGGAGCGAGATCTATGCCCATGCTCCTATCGCAATGGCCTAGTCAGATGTTTGGCTAGAGATGGGACTACGATCGATGTCACCCAGAATACATGGCTTTCATTTAACCCAGAATACATGGCTAGAGATGGGACTACGATCGATGTCACCCAGAATACATGCCATCAAACAGTTACAGTCGAAGGAGCCTCATAAGCACTGGAAGAAAAGCAAGGGCAAGGGCAATGCTCGCCATACCATGGAGACTACGGAATGCAAATACGTGATATTGCTTCCATTTAGCGGTTTGGGAAACAAGATGATGGCTCTTGTTTCAACGTTGCTATATGCCCTTCTTGCCGACAGGGTCTTGCTTATTGAGAGAAACGCACGCATGGCTTACCTGTTCTGCGAACCCTTTCCTGAGACCACATGGCTTTTGCCAAGGTATTTCCCTCTAAGTAACATGTTTCATACCTTCACAAGTAACTCTCCTCATAGTTTGGGAAGCATGCTGAAGAAGAAAGCCATCAGTACTGATCAGGGTGGGACGACGTCGATACCTCCTCCTTTTCTCTATCTCCATCTAAGCCCTGACTTCAGTGAGTTTGATCAGCGTTTCTTCTGCGACGATAATCATTGGATCCTGCAACAGATCCCATTTCTGATCCTTAGAACCAACGAATACTTGGTGCCATCCTTCTTTCTAGTCCCCGCATTTGAAGAAGAACTCAATCGGTTGTTTCCTGAGAAAGACACTGTTTTCCATCACCTGGGACGTTATCTTCTCCACCCTACAAACCCAGTGTGGGGTTTGATTACCAGGTCTTATGACTCTTATTTATCCAGGGCTGATGAACGAGTGGGCCTTCAAATCAGACTCTTTGATCAAGAAGCCAATGCAACAGAGCATTTACCTCGGATACTTAATTGTGCTCTGGAGTACAATATGTTGCCTAATATCAGTCTCGATGGACCTGTGGCTTGGAGTAATGGTGCCAAGTCGAAGCTTGTGCTGGTAACTTCTTTGGACTCTGCGTACTTTGAGCAGACAAGAAGCATGTACTGGGAGCATCCAACTGCCACTGGTGAGATCGTTAGCGTCTACCAGCCAAGCCATGAAGGAGTGGAGCAGACTGGGAAGGAGGTGCATGAGATGAAGGCATGGGCGGAGATCTATCTCTTGAGCTTGTCTGATGCGTTGGTCACATCACATTCGTCTACGTTCGGGTATGCGGCTCAAGGGCTTGCTGGTGTGAAGCCATTGATTACATTGCTACCAGCTAACCCTTCTTGTCGTATAGCAATGTCAATGGAGCCTTGTTACCACTGTCCTCCCCGTCATGGTTGCAAGGCAAATACGAGCCTCGACTCAGGAGCTGTAGTCCCGTACGTGAGGCATTGTGAAGACAGGGTTGACGGCATAAAGTTGGTTAATCCGAACGAGCACTAGTTGTGGCACCTGGCTTTGCGTGTGTTTCAGATAGTTTGGTCCATGGCTGCTAGAAACTAAGATTTTGTACTAAACTATTTACTGAGTCCTTCCATGGATATAGGGGTGACTGAATGGCTAGTGGAAAGATATATTCGCATTTGATATATAGAAAAATTGAAAGAAAAAAATAAAGGAAGTGGAGGGGATTTTAAAAAGATTAATTGTGGCACCTGGCTTGTTGCTTGCGTTCAGATAGTTTGGTCCCTCGATGGTTAACTGGATGGTAAACTTAAAAAGATTAATTGCATGGTCCCTCAATGAGGTTTAATGATTCTTAATCTTCAGATAAGAATATCTAATTTTAATGATGCGATAAAAATTTATTGGCATGCATGACGATAGACATTGTAGACAAGCATTGCTAATTTTTTGGTATAGTTCGAAAGAATTAGAAATTTATGCTTGAAATAAATGATATTAGCTAATCATTATATAGCACTACGATCTAAACATATTACTGGATAGAACTAGGATCTAGATGAATTACTAGATGCAAAAAAAAGTTGTAGGACATCAAAAAAAAGTTAAATCATATACCAAACTTTCGGCTGCCCTCACTTGCTAATATAATGTCCAATTGAAGGTTTTATTTTTATTTTTAAAAAATATATATTGAGCTTTATGATGCTACACCTAAGCTCTGCTTGATTTACTACATCAGATTGGAGTGATATGAAATTACCAAACCAACAATATCCTATACAGGATTGGATTAGTTTGGATTAGATTGAAGTATTTGGAATGTTGGATTGGAAATGAAAATGATTCACATGTAATCCATGATAGTGTTTAAGACACATGCATGCAGAATTGAATTAGATGGGTCTGACTTTAGTTTTTGTAAAATACCTTTTCTTACTTTCAATATAAGTTAACATAATGAAAACTCAAATTTATTAATATTACTTGAGAAATTCTCTTGCACTTGAAACAATTAACAACAAAATTAATTCAGTATTTCCATGTTAAGTGGCATTTTACATTTCTGATTCTTTAAAATTCATGCAAAATTTTTAAAATTAAAGTTTTTAGTCCAATTTTTTTTTTCAAATAAAATTTGAATTCATTTCCTACTACTTTAATATCTTTGAATTAAAATTCAAATCTAAAATATAAAATTCAGTTTTTAAAAATCCTTAAAATTTTAAAATTTTGAAATTCAAGTTTGAATTTAATTTCTATAAATTAATTTTGCTTAGTAGTTGTTTTCTTTATTGCAATTATTTTCTAGATTTAAATTACTATATTGAAGTTTCTATGGTTAAATTTCAACTCAAAATCTAGAAATAATTTGAAAGTCACTAATTTAAAAACTTAAATCATAAGGCTAAACCTTTGAAACTTGTGCGGAATAAATTAAGCAACCAATACTCTTATAAAATAAGTTTTGATGTGGTTGATCAGAGGGCCAGCAAAACATCGGGATCGCGAGCCCTGCGTCACGTGGTCTGACGATAATCCAATCCCTTGGCGTTGGGCTTGCCGCGGCCATCTCGACCTCCGCATCAGTCACGGCCCATTCCGTCTCGGCGTCGGTCTCGGCGTCGGCTCTGGCCCATCTCGACCTCCGCATCGGTCACGGCCCATTCCCATCTCTGCGTCAGTCTCGGCGTCAGCTCGGCCCATCTCGACCTTCGCGTCGGTCACGGCCCATTCCCATCTCGGCATCGGTCTCGGCGTTGGCTCCGGCCCATCTCGACCTCCGCATCGGTCATGGCCCATTCTCATCTCGGCATCGGTCTCGGTGTCGGCTTCGGCCCATCTCGACCTCCGCATCGGTCACGACCCATTCCCATATCAGCGTCGGTCTCGGCGTCGGCTCCGGTCCATCTCGACCTCCGCGTCGGTCACGGCCCATTCCCGTCTCGGCATCGGCCTCGGCGTCGGCCTTGGCATCGGTTTCAGCAACGGCCACCCATGTTCAAGCTACGTGGCCCCCGTCCCTCGAGAGTGGCGGATAACTTCGCTACGAACGTGCTTGGCGACGTGGGCAACGAACGTGCCTTCCCTTGGCGCCACTAACGGCAGGCATGACCCCCCACGTTTAATCCCATTACCCTTTTTTGCGGTACGTTGAGGACTGGAAATCAATAACTGCCAAAAAGGAATCCCCAAATGAGGTATAAAAAGGGGCCTGCAGCCCCAAAGATAAGGGAGAGCGATCCAATCATCACAAAAACAACATCTCCTGTTCCTCAAATCGCTAACTTGGGCGTCGGAGGGTCCCTGCCGGAACCACCGGCCCGGGACTTTTCGTGCAGGTGGCAGAGAGAAGGAGAGGACCCTGCCGTTCCCTAAGAGGCTAGCGAAGATTCCTTTTCACCTGACGCTCATTCAAAAGTGATCTAGCAGCAACAGATTGGCACGCCAGGTAGGGGGGCAGATCAGCGATGCTAGTTTTCAGATCCTCGTCCCCCTTTAATCAAAATGGTGGATCATAAAGGTAGTGATAAAAAAATCCAAAAAGCTTTCACCACTTATGCTGGGGGGCACCTTCAGCGAGCTAAGCAGAAGCATCAGAAGCAACATCTCAAGACCACACAACAACGAGCAAAGGCTTCCGCTCGCTCTTGGTTCGCTGCTCAGGCCAGCCATCCTTCATCCCGCCGGGAATCTTCCCAGCAAGAGGTCCACCATCCTCAAGCTCACCAACGACTTAAAGCTCAGAGAGCCATCACTCGCCGCCCAAACAGCCTTCTCTCCTATGGACGACGACACAAAGAGAGGCCCAAGTAAGGGCAGCGGTACCTCCACTTCAACCAATTTGATTCCCCGAGGGGCATACCACCAGCGGGAGCGCTCAAGTCTGTAGAAGGAAGACAGGGGTACCGCAAGAGCTAAGAACGCTGCACTTAAGATAGTATTTCTTTCATTGATACTTAAAAATGTCATGTAGGGAGACCGACTCTGCATTAGCATTCAAGACCAACCTCGCATTGGCGTCTTAAAAGACCAAAGACCGACTCCATCTCGGCAATAAAGACCGGCTCCGCATTGGCAACAAAGACCGGCTCCGCGTCGGCACCAAAGACCGGCTCCGCATCGGCACTAAAGACCGACTCCGCGTCGGCACAAAAGACCGACTCCGTGTCGGCAATAAAGACCGGCTCCGCGTCGGCACCAAAGACCGGCTCCGCGTCGGCACCAAAGACCAGCTCCGCGTCGGCACTAAAGACCGACTCCGTGTCGGCACCAAAGACCGACTTCGTGTCGGCAATAAAGACCGGCTCCGCATCGGCACCAAAGACCGGTTCCGCACTGGCAACTTAAGATCGGCTCCGCGTCGGCAAAAAAGACCAGTTCCGTACCGGCAACTTAAGACTGGCTCTGCATCGGCACAAAAAGACTGGTTCTGCACCGGCAACTTAAGACCGGCTCCGCGTCGGCACAAAAAGACCAGTTCCGCACCGGCAACTTAAGACCGGCTCCGCGTCGGCACAAAAAGACCGGTTCCGCACCGGCACTCCAAGCCCGGCTCCGCGTCGGCACACTCAAGCCCGGCTCCGCGTCGGCACATTCAAGCCCGGCTCCGCATCGGCACCTCCAAGCCCGTCTCCACGTCGGCACCTTCAAGCCCGGCTCCGCGTCGGCACACTTAAGCCCAGCTCCGCGTCGGCACATTCAAGCCCGGCTCCACGTCGGCACCTTCAAGCCCAGCTCCACGTCAGCACCTCCAAGCCCGGCTCCGCATCGGCACCTTCAAGCCCGGCTCCGCGTTGGCACACTCAACCCCGGCTCCGCGTCTGCACATTCAAGCCCGGCTCCGCGTCGGCACCTCCAAGCCCGGCTCCGCATCGGCACATTGAAGCCCGGCTCCGCGTCGGCACATCCAAGCCCGGCTCCGCATCAGCACCTCCAAGCTCGGCTCCGCGTCGACACTCTAAGCCTGGCTCCGCGTCGGCACACTCAAGCCCGAGTCTCCTCTCGACACTCAAGCCCGGCTCCATGTCGGCAATCCAAGCCCAAGACCTCCTGCAGATTCCATTCCAGCTACCCTTGGATTTCAGCACTGGTTCCCCCCCCCCCCCCGCCTTCAATCAACACGGTTCCTTGGGTGGCAAGTCATCAACACTGCAGAACGAGACCAATTTCTTTAAAGAAAAAGGCACCTGAGCCTGGTCCAAGCACCCTCAGGTCACCCTCCGGGGTGAAAAAGCACCTGACGACTCTCAACTCTCTGGTCACCCTCCGGGGTTAAAGGCTCCCGAGCATGGTCGAATCCCAGTGATTCTTGGGTCATCCTCCGGGGTTCAAAAGGCTCTCGACGGCCTCAACTTTGCCTCAGCGGCTTCGTTACAGTCTCAACAGCTTCATTTCAGCCTCAACGGCCTCAACTCTGTATCAGCGACCAACGGCCAATCGGGTAATACCTTTGTTTAAATTACACACTTGCAACATATAACTGGTTACTTTCAGCCATCAAGAAGCCCGGTCCCGCGTCGGCACAAGAAGCCCAGTTTCACACCGGCACAAGAAGCCCGGTTTCGCACCGGCACAAAAAGCCCGGTTCCGCATCGGCACAAGAAGCCCAGCTCCACATCGGCACAAGAAGCCCGGCTCCGCACTGGCACAAGAAGCCCGGCTCCGCTTCGGCACCAGAAGTCCGGCTCCGCACCGGCACAAGAAGCCCGGCTCCACGTCGGCACCAGAAGCCCGGTTCCGCACCAGCACAAGAAGCCCGCTCCACGTCGGCACTAGAAGCTCGGCTCCGCGTCGGCACAAGAAGCCCGGTTCCATACCGGTACAAGAAGCCCGGCTCCGCATCGGCACCAGAAGCCCGACTCCGCACCGGCACAAGAAGCCCGGCTCCGCGTCGGCACCAGAAGCCCAGTTCTGCACCGGCACAAGAAGCCGGCTCTGTGTCGGCACCAGAAGCCCGGTTCTGCACCGGCACAAGAAGCCCGGCTTCGCGTCGGCACCAGAAGCTCAGCTCCGCATCGGCACAAGGAGCCTGGCTCCGCATCGGCACCAGAAGCCCAGTTCCGCACCGACACAAGAAGCCAAGCTCCACATCGGCACCAGAAGCCCAGTTCCACACCGGCACAAAAAGCCTGGTTCCGTGCCGGCACAAGAAGCCCAGCTCCGCGTCGACACCTAAAGAAGCCTGGCTCCGTGTCGGCACCTAAAGCTTGGTTCCGCACCGGCACCAGAAGCCGACTCCGCGTCGGCACTCCAAGCCCGAGGCCCCATCGGCACCTAAGCCCGACTCCCGTCGGCACTAAGCCTGATTCAGCGTCGGCACTCAAGCCCGGCTCAGCGTCGGCATCGGAAGCCCGACTTTGCGTCGGCACTTAAAGACCAGCTCCGTGTCGGCAATTAAGACCAGCTTCGCGTCGGCAATTAAGATCGGCTTCGCATCGGCAATAGAGACCGGCTCCGCGTCGGCATCAAAGCGCAATCCCACATCGGCACCAAAGCCCAACTCCAATGCCGGCACCAAAGCCCGACTCCAATGCCGGCATAAAAGCCTGACTCCAACGTCGGCACCAAAGCCCGACTATAACGTCGGCATAAAAGCCCGACTCCAACACCGGCATAAAAGCCCGACTCCAACGTCGGCACCAAAGCCCGACTACAATGTTGGCATAAAAGCCCGACTCCAACGTTGGCACCAAAGCCCGACCTCACGTCGGCACCAAAACCCGACTTCGCGCTGGTCACGTCCCATTCCCGTCTCGACGTCGGTCTCGGTGTCGGCTCAGGCCCATCTCGACCTCCGCGTCGATCACGGCCCATTCCCATCTTGACGTCGGTCTCGGCGTCGGCTCCGGTCCATCTCGACCTCCGCATCGATCACGGCCCATTCCCGTCTTGGCGTTGGTCTCGGCGTCGGCTCCGGCCCATCTCGACCTCCGCATCGGTCACGGCTCATTCCCATCTCGGCGTCGGTCTCAGCGTCGGCTCCGGCCCATCTCGACCTCCGCATCGGTCACAGCCCATTCCCATCTCGACGTCGGTCTCGGCGTCGGCTCCGGCCCATCTCGACCTCCGCATCGGTCACGGCTCATTCGTCTCGGCGTCGACCTTGGTGTCGGTTTCGGCAACGGCCACCCACGTTCAAGCTACGTGGCCCCCGTCCCTCGAGAGTGGCGGATAACTTCGCTACGAACGTGCTTGGCGACGTGGGCAACGAACGTGCCTTCCCTTGGCGCCACTAACGGCAGGCATGACACCCCATGTTTAATCTCATTACCCATTTTTTGCGGTACGTTGAAGACTGAAAATCAATAACTACCAAAAAGGGATCCCCAAAGGAGGTATAAAAGGGGGCCTGCAGCCCCAAAGGTAAGGGAGAGCGATCCAATCATCACAAAAACAACATATTCTGTTCCCCAAATCGCTAACTTGGGCGTCTGAGGGTTCCTGTCGGAACCACCGGCCCGAACTTTTGCAGGTGGCAGAGAGAAGGAGAAGACCCTGCCGTTCCCTGAGAGGCTAGCGAAGATTCCTTTTCACCTGACGCTCATTCAAAAGTGATCTGACGACAACAAGTTTGAATGATTTTGGTATAATTAAACCCAACAGTTTAGCGAAAATAGCAAAAATTAATGAAATATTGACTTATCATTTTTAAATTATTCTTTATAATTACATTTCTTAATCCTTTATTTGGTTCTGAATAAAGTTACTCTGATCCAATTAAGGCTACATCTTTCACCTCAGCCTTCAAAACCCCTAATTATTATTTAGCCGCAGTGATTGCTAATGGAATTTGAATCAAATTTTTTTAATATAAATATCTAAAATTCAATTCAATGACTTCGATTTTAGAGGATCAATACTCATGATTTTGATTCAAAAAGATCATTGCAGCAAACCCAATGGTTCTGAGGGGAAAGTCCTTTTAAGTGCTTTCCCATTTTGTTGGATAATTGTTGTCACGATATTTTACAAATAAGTTCAAAAGATTGAAATGGAAAAATATTTGGCAATATGCTTAAAAGGATCGTGACCCATTAACGAGCGAGAGAGAAGGATAGGGATAATAGAACATGTAGAAAAGGATAAACGGATAAGAAGGCAATCAAAAATCACGGATTTCAGTTATTTCATTGGACAAATTGCCTGTAATTTGACAAAGAATAGAAACTCCTTAATGGATGAGAAACTTAGTAAGAATCAGAATTCACAAATTTTTCCGATTTCTAACGGATAGGGGATGGGCATGGTTGGAATTTGAGAGCGTGAGCAGGGAGTATATATATAACTGGAGGATCGCACGGTGAAAACTAGAGATTTTTCAAAAGATCGAGTACGTATGGAAGCAAAGAAGGAAGGCATCATCTTTCTTCCTTTTAAATGCTTTCCCATTTTATTGGATAATTGTTATCATGATATTTTACAAATAAGTTCAAAAGATTGAAATGGAAAAATATTTGGCAATCATGTTTAAAAGAATCGTGACCCATTAACGAGCGAGAGATAAGGACGGGATAATAGAACATTCCATATAGAAAAAGATAAACGGGTAAGAAGGAAATAAAAAATCACGGATTTCAGTTATTTCATTGGACACAATTGCCTGTAATTTGACAAAGAATAGAAACTCCCAAATCTTTCCGATTTCTAACGGATAGGGGATGGGCATGATTGGAATTTGAGAGCGTGCGCTGGAGAGTATATATTTCAAAAGATCGAGTACGTACCGAAGCCTAGGAAAGAAGGCATCATCTTTCTCTTAGCCTCGTATTTCTTTGTTTTCTTCTGCCTTCATGGAGAACGCCGTGGCCATCGCCGTCCTCGTGACCTTGGCTTCCGTGGGGTTCTCTTCAGGGACAGTCTATACGGTCGGGGATGAAGCTGGGTGGATCCCCGTTGAAGTCAACTGCACTGCCTGGGCTTCCTATAAGAACTTTTTAGTCGGAGATGTCCTCTTTTTCTCTCTCTCTTTTTTTTTCTCTCTCTTTTCTCTCTCTCTTCTCTCTTTTTCTCAACTCCGGCAACGATTCCCTCCCCCTCCCCTTGCCGGGTGACCAGCGCCCCCGGTCACTGCTTCAAAATTAGAATAAATGTAAGTGGCCGGGAGTCAAGTGTTCGACATAATAAAAATTAGAAATGAAGTTCATCCTTGGACATAATGCAATGCTCGCCATACCATGGAGACTACGGAATGCAAATACGTGATATTGCTTCCATTTAGCGGTTTGGGAAACAGGATGATGGCTCTTGTTTCAACGTTGCTATATGCCCTTCTTGCCAACAGGGTCTTGCTTATTGAGAGAAACGCACGCATGGCTTACCTGTTCTGCGAACCCTTTCCTGAGACCACATGGCTTTTGCCAAGGTATTTCCCTCTAAGTAACATGTTTCATACCTTCACAAGTAACTCTCCTCATAGTTTGGGAAGCATGCTGAAGAAGAAAGCCATCAGTACTGATCAGGGTGGGACGACGTCGATACCTCCTCCTTTTCTCTATCTCCATCTAAGCCCTGACTTCAGTGAGTTTGATCAGCGTTTCTTCTGCGACGATAATCATTGGATCCTGCAACAGATCCCATTTCTGATCCTTAGAACCAACGAATACTTGGTGCCATCCTTCTTTCTAGTCCCCGCATTTGAAGAAGAACTCAATCGGTTGTTTCCTGAGAAAGACACTGTTTTCCATCACCTGGGACGTTATCTTCTCCACCCTACAAACCCAGTGTGGGGTTTGATTACCAGGTCTTATGACTCTTATTTATCCAGGGCTGATGAACGAGTGGGCCTTCAAATCAGACTCTTTGATCAAGAAGCCAATGCAACAGAGCATTTACCTCGGATACTTAATTGTGCTCTGGAGTACAATATGTTGCCTAATATCAGTCTCGATGGACCTGTGGCTTCGAGTAATGGTGCCAAGTCGAAGCTTGTGCTGGTAACTTCTATGGACTCTGCGTACTTTGAGCAGACAAGAAGCATGTACTGGGAGCACCCAACTGCCACTGGTGAGATCGTTAGCGTCTACCAGCCAAGCCATGAAGGAGTGGAGCAGACTGGGAAGGAGGTGCATGAGATGAAGGCATGGGCGGAGATCTATCTCTTGAGCTTGTCTGATGCGTTGGTCACATCACATTCGTCTACGTTCGGGTATGCGGCTCAAGGGCTTGCTGGTGTGAAGCCATTGATTACATTGCTACCAGGTAACCCTTCTTGTCGTATAGCAATGTCAATGGAGCCTTGTTACCACTGTCCTCCCCGCCATGGTTGCAAGGCAAAGATGAGCCTCGACTCAGGAGCTGTAGTCCCGTACGTAAGGCATTGTGAAGACAGGGTTGACGGCATAAAGTTAATTAATCCAAACGAGCACTAGTTGTGGCACCTGGCTTGTTGCTTGTGTTCAGATAGTTTGGTCCCTCGATGGTCAACTGGATGGTAAACTTAAAAAGATTAATTGCATGGTCCCTCAATGAGGTTTAATGATTCTTAATCTTCAGATAAGAATCTCTAATTTTAATGATGCGATAAAAATTTATTGGCATGCATGACGATAGACATTGTAGACAAGCATTGCTAATTTTTTGGTATAGTTCGAAAGAATTAGAAATTTATGCTTGAAATACATGATATTAGCTAATCATTATATAGCACTACGATCTAAACATATTACTGGATAGAACTAGGATCTAGATGAATTACTAGATGCAAAAAAAAGTTGTAGGACATCAAAAAAAAGTTAAATCATATACCAAACTTTCGGCTGCCCTCACTTGCTCATATAATGTCCAATTGAAGGTTTTATTTTTATTTTTAAAAAATATATTGAGCTTTATGATGCTACACCTAAGCTCTGCTTGATTTACTACATCAGATTGGAGTGATATGAAATTACCAAACCAACAATATCCTATACAGGATTGGATTAGTTTGGATTAGATTGAAGTATTTGGAATGTTGGATTGGAAATGAAAATGATTCACATGTAATCCATGATAGTGTTTAAGACACATGCATGCAGAATTGAATTAGATGGGTCTGACTTTAGTTTTTGTAAAATACCTTTTCTTACTTTCAATATAAGTTAACATAATGAAAACTCAAATTTATTAATATTACTTGAGAAATTCTCTTGCACTTGAACCAATTAACAACAAAATTAATTCAGTATTTCCATGTTAAGTGGCATTTTACATTTCTGATTCTTTAAAATTCATGCAAAATTTTTAAAATTAAAGTTTTTAGTCCAATTTTTTTTTCAAATAAAATTTTTGAATTCATTTCCTACTACTTTAATATCTTTGAATTAAAATTCAAATCTAAAATATAAAATTCAGTTTTTAAAAATCCTTAAAATTTTAAAATTTTGAAATTCAAGTTTGAATTTAATTTCTATAAATTAATTTTGCTTAGTAGTTGTTTTCTTTATTGCAATTATTTTCTAGATTTAAATTACTATATTGAAGTTTCTATGGTTAAATTTCAACTCAAAATCTAGAAATAATTTGAAAGTCACTAATTTAAAAACTTAAATCATAAGGCTAAACCTTTGAAACTTGTGCGGAATAAATTAAGTAACCAATACTCTTATAAACTAAGTTTTGATGTGGTTGATCAGAGGGCCAGCAAAACATCGGGATCACGAGCCCTGCGTCACGTGGTCTGACGACAATCCAATCCCTTGGCGTTGGGCTTGCCGCGGCCATCTCGACCTCCGCATCAGTCACGGCCCATTCCCGTCTCGGCGTCGATCTCGGCGTCGGCTCTGGCCCATCTCGACCTCCGCATCGGTCACGGCCCATTCCCATCTCTGCGTCGGTCTCGGCGTCAGCTCCGGCCCATCTCGACCTTCGCATCGGTCACGGTCATTCCCATCTCGGCATCGGTCTCGGCGTCGGCTCCGGCCCATCTCGACCTCTGCATCGGTCATGGCCCATTCTCATCTCGGCATCGGTCTCGGTGTCGGCTCCGGCCCATCTCGACCTCCGTATCGGTCACGACCCATTCCCATATCGGCGTCGGTCTCGGCATCGGCTCTGGTCCATCTCGACCTCCGCGTCGGTCACGGCCCATTCCTGTCTCGGCATCAGCCTCGACGTCGGCCTTGGCGTCAGTTTCAGCAACGGCCACCCATGTTCAAGCTACGTGGCCCCCGTCCCTCGAGAGTGGCGGATAACTTCGCTACGAACGTGCTTGGCGACGTGGGCAACGAACGTGCCTTCCCTTGGCGCCACTAACGGCAGGCATGACCCCCCACGTTTAATCCCATTACCCTTTTTTGCGGTACGTTGAGGACTGGAAATCAATAACTGCCAAAAAGGAATCCCCAAATGAGGTATAAAAAGGGGCCTGCAGCCCCAAAGATAAGGGAGAGCGATCCAATCATCACAAAAACAACATCTCCTGTTCCTCAAATCGCTAACTTGGGCATCGAGGGTCCCTGCCGGAACCACGGCCCGGGACTTTTCGTGCAGGTGGCAGAGAGAAGGAGAGGACCCTGCCGTTCCCTAAGAGGCTAGCGAAGATTCCTTTTCACCTGACGCTCATTCAAAAGTGATCTAGCAGCAACAGATTGGCACGCCAGGTAGGGGGCAGATCAGCGATGCTAGTTTTCAGATCCTCGTCCCCCTTTAATCAAAATGGTGGATCATAAAGGTAGTGATAAAAAAATCCAAAAAGCTTTCACCACTTATGCTGGGGGGCACCTTCAGCGAGCTAAGCAGAAGCATCAGAAGCAACATCTCAAGACCACACAACAACGAGCAAAGGCTTCCGCTCGCTCTTGGTTCGCTGCTCAGGCCAGCCATCCTTCATCCCGTCGGGAATCTTCCCAGCAAGAGGTCCACCATCCTCAAGCTCACCAACGACTTAAAGCTCAGAGAGCCATCACTCGCCGCCCAAGCAGCCTTCTCTCCTATGGACGACGACACAAAGAGAGGCCCAAGTAAGGGCAGCGGTACCTCCACTTCAATCAATTTGATTCCCCGAGGGGCATACCACCAGCGGGAGCGCTCAAGTCTGTAGAAGGAAGACAGTGGTACCGCAAGAGCTAAGAATGCTGCACTTAAGATAGTATTTCTTTCATTGATACTTAAAAATGTCATGTAGGGGAGACCGACTCTGCATTAGCATTCAAGACCAACCTCGCATTGGCGTCTTAAAAGACCAAAGACCGACTCCATCTCGGCAATAAAGACCGGCTCCGCATTGGCAACAAAGACCGGCTCCGCGTCGGCACCAAAGACCGGCTCCGTATCGGCACTAAAGACCGACTCCGCGTTGGCACAAAGACCGACTCCGTGTCGGCAATAAAGACCGGCTCCGCGTCGGCACCAAAGACCGGCTCCGCGTCGGCACTAAAGACCGACTCCGTGTCGGCACCAAAGACCGACTTCGTGTCGGCAATAAAGATCGGCTCCGCATCGGCACGAAAGACCGGTTCCGCACCGGCAACTTAAGACCGGCTCCGCGTCGGCAAAAAAGACCGGTTCCGTACCGGCAACTTAAGACCGGCTCTGCGTCGGCACAAAAAGACTGGTTCCGCACCGCAACTTAAGACCGGCTCCGCGTCGGCACAAAAAGACCAGTTCCGCACCGGCAACTTAAGACCGGCTCCGCGTCGGCACAAAAAGACCGGTTCCGCACCGGCACTCCAAGCCCGGCTCCGCGTCGGCACACTCAAGCCCGGCTCCGCATCGGCACATTCAAGCCCGGCTCCGCATCGGCACCTCCAAGCCCGTCTCCGCGTCGGCACCTTCAAGCCCGGCTCCGCGTCGGCATACTTAAGCCCAGCTCCGCGTCGGCACATTCAAGCCCGGCTCCACGTCGGCACCTTCAAGCCCAGCTCCACGTCAGCACCTCCAAGCCGGCTCCGCGTCGGCACCTTCAAGCCGGCTCCGCGTTGGCACACTCAACCCCGGCTCCGCGTCTGCACATTCAAGCCCGGCTCCGCGTCGGCACCTCCAAGCTCGGCTCCGAGTCGGCACATTCAAGCCCGGCTCCGCGTCGGCACATCCAAGCCCGGCTCCGCATCGGCACCTCCAAGCTCGGCTCCGCGTCGACACTCTAAGCCTGGCTCCGCGTCGGCACACTCAAGCCCGAGTCTCCTCTCGACACTCAAGCCCGGCTCCATGTCGGCAATCCAAGCCCAAGACCTCCTGCAGATTCCATTCCAGCTGCCCTTGGATTTCAGCACTGGTTCCCCCCCCCCCCCCCGCCTTCAATCAACACGGTTCCTTGGGTGGCAAGTCATCAACACTGCAGAACGAGACCAATTTCTTTAAAGAAAAAGGCACCTGAGCCTGGTCCAAGCACCCTCAGGTCACCCTCCGGGGTGAAAAAGTACCTGACGACTCTCAACTCTCTGGTCACCCTCCGGGGTTAAAGGCTCCCGAGCATGGTCGAATCCCAGTGACTCTTGGGTCATCCTCCGGGGTTCAAAAGGCTCTCGACGGCCTCAACTTTGCCTCAGCGGCTTCGTTACAGCCTCAACAGCTTCATTTCAGCCTCAACGGCCTCAACTCTGTATCAGCGACCAACGGCCAATCGGTAATACCTTTGTTTAAATTACACACTTGCAACATATAACTGGTTACTTTCAGCCATCAAAAAGCCCGGTCCCGCGTCGGCACCAGAAGCCCGGTTTCGCACCGGCACAAGAAGCCCGGTTTCGCACCGGCACAAAAAGCCCGGTTCCGCACCGGCACAAGAAGCCCAGCTCCGCATCGGCACAAGAAGCCCGGCTCCGCACTGGCACAAGAAGCCCGGCTCGCTTCGGCACCAGAAGCCCGGCTCCGCACCGGCACAAGAAGCCCGGCTCCACGTCGGCACCAGAAGCCGGTTCCGCACCAGCACAAGAAGCCCGGCTCCACGTCGGCACTAGAAGCTCGGCTCCGCGTCGGCACAAGAAGCCCGGTTCCATACCGGTACAAGAAGCCCGGCTCCGCATCGGCACCAGAAGCCCGACTCCGCACCGGCACAAGAAGCCCAGCTCCGCGTCGGCACCAGAAGCCCAGTTCTGCACCGGCACAAGAAGCCCGGCTCCGTGTCGGCACCAGAAGCCCGGTTCCGCACCGGCACAAGAAGCCCAGCTTCGCGTCGGCACCAGAAGCTCAGCTCCGCATCGGCACAAGGAGCCTGGCTCCGCATCGGCACCAGAAGCCCAGTTCCGCACCGCACAAGAAGCCAAGCTCCACATCGGCACCAGAAGCCCAGTTCCACACCGGCACAAAAAGCCTGGTTCCGTGCCGGCACAAGAAGCCCAGCTCCGCGTCGACACCTAAAGAAGCCTGGCTCCGTGTCGGCACCTAAAGCTTGGTTCCGCACCGGCACCAGAAGCCCGACTCCGCGTCGGCACTCCAAGCCCGAGGCCCCATTGGCACCTAAGCCCGACTCCGCGTCGGCACTAAGCCTGATTCAGCGTCGGTACTCAAGCCCGGCTCAGCGTCGGCATCGGAAGCCCGACTTTGCGTCGGCACTTAAAGACCATCTCCGTGTCGGCAATTAAGACCGGCTTCGCATCGGCAATTAAGACCGGCTTCGCATCGGCAATAGAGACCGGCTCCGCGTCGTCATCAAAGCGCAATCCCACATCGGCACCAAAGCCCAACTCCAATGCCGGCACCAAAGCCCGACTCCAATGCCGGCATAAAAGCCCGACTCCAACGTCGGCACCAAAGCCCGACTATAACGTCGGCATAAAAGCCCGACTCCAACGCCGGCATAAAAGCCCGACTCCAACGTCGGCACCAAAGCCCGACTACAATGTTGGCATAAAAGCCCGACTCCAACGTTGGCACCAAAGCCGACCTCACGTCGGCACCAAAACCCGACTTTGCGCTGGTCACGTCCCATTCCCGTCTCGACGTCGGTCTCGGTGTCGGCTCAGGCCCATCTCGACCTCCGCGTCGGTCACGGCCCATTCCCATCTTGACGTCGGTCTCGGCGTTGGCTCCGGTCCATCTCGACCTCCGCATCGATCACGGCCCATTCCCGTCTTGGCGTCGGTCTCGGCGTCGGCTCCGGCCCATCTCGACCTCCGCATCGGTCACGGCTCATTCCCATCTCGGCGTCGGTCTCGGCGTCGGCTCCGGCCCATCTCGACCTCCGCATCGGTCACAGCCCATTCCCATCTCGGCGTCGGTCTCGGCGTCGCTCCGGCCCATCTCGACCTCCGCATCGGTCACGGCTCATTCCCGTCTCGGCGTCGACTTGGTGTCGGTTTCGGCAACGGCCACCCACGTTCAAGCTACGTGGCCCCCGTCCCTCGAGAGTGGCGGATAACTTCGCTACGAACGTGCTTGGCGACGTGGGCAACGAACGTGCCTTCCCTTGGCGCCACTAACGGCAGGCATGACACCCCATGTTTAATCCCATTACCCATTTTTTGCGGTACGTTGAGGACTGAAAATCAATAACTGCCAAAAAGGGATCCCCAAAGGAGGTATAAAAGGGGCCTGCAGCCCCAAAGGTAAGGGAGAGCGATCCAATCATCACAAAAACATCTTCTGTTCCCCAAATCGCTAACTTGGGCGTCTGAGGGTCCTGCCGGAACCACGGCCCGAACTTTTGCAGGTGGCAGAGAGAAGGAGAAGACCCTGCCGTTCCCTGAGAGGCTAGCGAAGATTCCTTTTCACCTGACGCTCATTCAAAAGTGATCTGACGGCAACAAGTTTGAATGATTTTGGTATAATTAAACCCAACAGTTTAGCAAAATAGCAAAAATTAATGAAATATTGACTTATCATTTTTAAATTATTCTTTATAATTACATTTCTTAATCCTTTATTTGGTTCTGAATAAAGTTACTCTGATCCAATTAAGGCTACAACTTTCACCTCAGCCTTCAAAACCCCTAATTATTATTTAGCCGCAGTGATTGCTAATGGAATTTGAATCAAATTTTTTTAATATAAATATCTAAAATTCAATTCAATGACTTCGATTTTAGAGGATCAATACTCATGATTTTGATTCAAAAAGATCATTGCAGCAAACCCAATGGTTCTGAGGGGAAAGTCCTTTTAAGTGCTTTCCCATTTTGTTGGATAATTGTTGTCACGATATTTTACAAATAAGTTCAAAAGATTGAAATGGAAAAATATTTGGCAATATGCTTAAAAGGATCGTGACCCATTAACGAGCGAGAGAGAAGGATAGGGATAATAGAACATTCCATGTAGAAAAGGATAAACGGATAAGAAGGCAATCAAAAATCACGGATTTCAGTTATTTCATTGGACAAATTGCCTGTAATTTGACAAAGAATAGAAACTCCTTAATGGATGAGAAACTTAGTAAGAATCAGAATTCACAAATCTTTCCGATTTCTAACGGATAGGGGATGGGCATGGTTGGAATTTGAGAGCGTGAGCAGGGAGTATATATATAACTGGAGGATCGCACGGTGAAAACTAGAGATTTTTCAAAAGATCGAGTACGTATGGAAGCAAAGAAGGAAGGCATCATCTTTCTTCCTTTTAAATGCTTTCCCATTTTGTTGGATAATTGTTATCATGATATTTTACAAATAAGTTCAAAAGATTGAAATGGAAAAATATTTGGCAATCATGTTTAAAAGAATCGTGCCCATTAACGAGCGAGAGATAAGGACGGGATAATAGAACATTCCATATAGAAAAAGATAAACGGGTAGAAGGAAATAAAAAATCACGGATTTCAGTTATTTCATTGGACACAATTGCCTGTAATTTGACAAAGAATAGAAACTCCCAAATCTTTCCGATTTCTAACGGATAGAGGATGGGCATGATTGGAATTTGAGAGCGTGCGCTGGGAGTATATATATTTCAAAAGATCGAGTACGTACCGAAGCCTAGGAAAGAAGGCATCATCTTTCTCTTAGCCTCGTATTTCTTTGTTTTCTTCTGCCTTCATGGAGAAGGCCGTGGCCATCGCCGTCCTCGTGACCTTGGCTTCCGTGGGGTTCTCTTCAGGGACAGTCTATACGGTCGGAGATGAAGCTGGGTGGATCCCCGTTGAAGTCAACTGCACTGCCTGGGCTTCCTATAAGAACTTTTTCTCTCTCTTTTTTTTTTCTCTTCTCTTTTTCTCTTCTTCTCAACTCCGGCAACGATTCCCTCCCCCTCCCCTTGCCGGGTGACCAGCGCCCCCGGTCACTGCTTCAAAATTAGAATAAATGTAAGTAGCCGGGAGTCAAGTGTTCGACATAATAAAAATTAGAAATGAAGTTCATCCTTGGACATAATACAATGCTCGCCGTACCATCGAGACTACGGAATGCAAATACGTGATATTGCTTCCATTTAGCAGTTTGGGAAACAGGATGATGGCTCTTGTTTCAACGTTGCTATATGCCCTTCTTGCCAACAGGGTCTTACTTATTGAGAGAAACGCACGCATGGCTTACCTGTTCTGCGAACCCTTTCCTGAGACCACATGGCTTTTGCCAAGGGATTTCCCTCTAAGTAACATGTTTCATACCTTCACAAGTAACTCTCCTCATAGTTTGGGAAGCATGCTGAAGAAGAAAGCCATCAGTACTGATCAGGGTGGGACGACGTCGATACCTCCTTTTCTCTATCTCCATCTATGCCATGACTTCAGTGAGTTTGATCAGCGTTTCTTCTGCAACGATAATCATTGGATCCTGCAACAGATCCCATTTCTGATTCTTAGAACCAACCAATACTTGGTGCCATCTTCTTTCTAGTCCCCGCATTTGAAGAAGAACTTAATCGGTTGTTTCCTGAGAAAGACACTGTTTTCCATCACCTGGGACGTTATCTTCTCCACCCTACAAACCCAGTGTGGGGTTTGATTACCAGGTCTTATGACTCTTATTTATCCAGGGCTGATGAACGAGTGGGCCTTCAAATCAGACTCTTTGATCAAGAAGCCAATGCAACAGAGCATTTACCTCGGATACTTAATTGTGCTCTGGAGTACAATATGTTGCCTAATATCAGTCTCGATGGACCTGTGGCTTCGAGTACTGGTGCCAAGTCAAAGCTTGTGCTGGTAACTTCTTTCTTTGGATTCTGTGTACTTTGAGCAGACAAGAAGCATGTACTGGGAGCACCCAACTGCCACTGGTGAGATCGTTAGCGTCTACCAGCCAAGCCATGAAGGAGTGGAGCAGACTGGGAAGGAGGTGCATGAGATGAAGGCATGGGCGGAGATCTATCTCTTGAGCTTGTCTGATGCGTTGGTCACATCAAATTCGTCTACGTTCGGGTATGCGGCTCAAGGGCTTGCTGGTGTGAAGCCATTGATTACATTGCTACCAGGTAACCCTTCTTGTCGTATAGCAATGTCAATGGAGCCTTGTTACCACTGTCCTCCCCGCCATGGTTGCAAGGCAAAGACGAGCCTCGACTCAGGAGCTGTAGTCCCGTACGTAAGGCATTGTGAAGACAGGGTTGACGGCATAAAGTTGGTTAATCCAAACGAGCACTAGTTGGGGCACCTGGCTTGTTGCTTGTGTTCAGATGGTTTGGTCCCTCGATGGTCAACTGGATGGTAAACTTCTTAAAAAGATTAACTGCATGGTCCCTCGATGAGGTTTAATGATTCTGAATCTTCACATAAGAATCTCTAATTTTAATGATGCGATAAAAATTTATTGGCATGCATGACGATAGACATTGTAGACAAGCATTGCTAATTTTTTGGTATAGTTTCAAAGAATTAGAAATTTATGCTTGAAATAGATGATATTAGCTAATCATTATATAACACTACGATCTAGAGTTATTACTGGATAGCACTGGGATCTAGACGAATTACTAGATGCAAAAAAAAAGTTGTAGGACATCAAAAAAAGTTAAATCATATACCAAACTTTCGGCTGCTCTCACTTGCTCATATAATGTCCAATTGATGGTTTTATTTTTTTAAAAAAATATATATATTGAGCTTTATGATGCTACACCTAAGCTCTGCTTGATTTACTACATCAGATTGGAGTGATATGAAATTACCAAACCAACAACATCCCATACAGGATTGGATTAGTTTGGATTAGATTGAAGTATTTGGAATGTTGAATTGGAAATGAAAATGATTCACATGTAATCCATGATAGTGTTTAAGACACATATGCATGCAGAATTGAATTAGATGGGACTGACTTTAGTTTTTGTAAAATACCTTTGCTTACTTTCAATATAAGTTAACATAATGAAAACTCAAATTTATTAATATTACTTGAGAAATTCTCTTGCACTTGAACCAATTAACAACAAAATTAATTCAGTATTTCCATGTTAAGGGGCATTTTACATTTCTGGTTCTTTAAAATTCATGCAAAATTTTTAAAATTAAAGTTTTTAGTCCAATTTTTTTTTCAAATAAAAATTTTGAATTCATTTCCTGCTACTTTAATATCTTTGAATTAAAATTCAAATCTAAAATATAAAATTCATTTTTTAAAATCCTTAAAATTTTGAAATTCAAGTTTGAATTTAATTTCTATAAATTAATTTTGCTTAGTAGTTGTTTTCTTTATTGCAATTATTTTCTAGATTTAAATTACTATATTGAAGTTTCTATGGTTAAATTTCAACTCAAAATCTAGAAATTATTTGAAAGTCACTAATTTAAAAACTTAAATTATAAGGCTAAACCTTTGAAACTTGTGCGGAATAAATTAAGTAACCAATACTCTTATAAAATAAGTTTGAATAATTTTGGTATAATTAAACCCAACTATTTAGTGAAAATAGCAAAAATTAGTGAAATATTGACTTGTCATTTTTAAATTATTCTTTATAATTACATTTCTTAATCCTTTATTTGGTTCTGAATAAAGTTACTCTGATCCAATTAAGGCTACATCTTTCACCTCAGCCTTCAAAACCCCTAATTATTATTTAGCCGCAGTGATTTCTAATGGAATTTGAATCAAATTTTTTCTCTCTCTCTTTTTCTCTTTTTCTCCAACTCCGGCAATGATTTCCTCCCCCTTCCCTTGCCGGGTGACCAGTACTTCATCTGTGGCGCCCCTCGGTCACTGCACCCTCGGCCAAAAGTCTTTGTTCGCAGGATCTAATTGAAATATTTTAATGTTTGAAGGAGCATTAACAAGTTGATCACTATGTTAAATGCATCCTGTAGTACTTCAAAATTGGAATAAATGTAAGTGGCCGGGAGTCCCAAGTGTTCGACATAATAAAAGTTAGAAATGAAGTGATCTTTCATCCTACTCTCTGCTTATTCACATGACATTATATATCCAGGCCAAGTTCTAGAATTTAACTCGTGATCGAGAAGCTTTTCAATCGAAAGTACGTACACTAAGACAACTATATATGCTTGACAACTATATATGCTTGAGGTAGGTAGAATTTGCAGGGTTGACAATTTTGCCTCAATCTCATGAAAATCTATTCCGATAGAATTAGATTTTTTTTAAGCTTTTACTAGATTCGGAACAGTTTTAAAAGAAAACCAAAGCCAGGGCTGAGCACTGTTCATGACGAGCACGGTTCATATCGAGGTCAAACACTATTTATGACCAAGACCGAGGGCCAAGGCTAAGGGGGCCGAATATTCTCCACTTCCTTATAGGCTTACATTCTACCATCTGCACTTGAGAGTGAAATAAATAAAGAACACATCTTCATCTCTTGGGAAGCATATGAAAAAGTTCTCACATGATTTAAAATAAATGATTGCAAGTCAATTAGCATTCTGATTGATTGCATCATAAAGCTATAAAAATATGATGAAGATAAGGTGATGAATCCTACCCTCTACAGAAAGTTTATTTAGAAGCTTATAATATTCGACATGCATAAGATTGGACTTCCTTTATAATATTAGATTAATAAGTTGTTTAATGAAGGAGCTAAAGTCCATACATTAAAAAGCAGCAAAGAGAATCTTTAGCTATACCACGGGTACTTTAAGTCATGGTTCATTCTACTCTCCCTCTCATAATTTTCAACTTCATGGTTATTCTGATAGCAACTAAAAGATTTGGCTAAGAGAGATTAATTACTATTGAGTTTGTTTTTTACATGAATGATATATAGGACATTAACTTGGTTTTTTAAGAAGTAACCTATTGTCACTCTTTTTACTTATGAGACTGAATATATTGCAGAATCTTTGTATATATCTCATGCTATATGGTTAATAAAAAGGTTGTAGGATTCACTTTATTTAAATTATAAAAATATATTTTAATAGCAAGTCAATAATAGCTCTAATAAAGAACTCGGTGTATCATGAAAGAAGCAAGCATATTGATATTCATTATCATTTTATTTAGGAGCATATAAAGAAGAAAAATGTTGAGCTAGTGTATATGAGATCTCATGATCAAGTTGTAAATATTTTCACCAAATCTCTTGGAATAGATCTTTTTCACAAGTTGAAGACTCCTCTTGCAATGTTAAATAGAAGACAATTAAGTTTAGGAGAGGAGGGATTTTAGTAAATAAACTTAATGAAAATTTAATATTTAGTGATGGGGCCATTGAGCCCCATGGGCAACGATAATCTCACCGAGGTCGGACCAATCGTTTCTGGAGTCGGCCCGGAAAGACAGCTACTCGGCCCCTTCGGCCTCAGCCATGAACAGTGCTCGGTCTTGGCATGAACAGTGCTCGGCATGGACAGTGCTCGACCATGAACAGTGCTCGGCCTCTTACCCTCGGTCTCAACCACTCGGTTTCGGCCCTCGGCCTCAGCCTGAACAGTGCTCGGCCATGAACAATGTTCGGCCTCTTCTCCTTGACCTCAGCCACTTGGCCACCTCAGCCTCGGCCCTCGGCCATAAATAGTGCTCGATCTCGGCATGAACAATGCTCGCCATAAACAGTGCTCAGCCCTGGCTTTGGTTTTCCTTTAAAACTGTTCTGAATCTAGTGAAAGCTTTAAAAAAAACCTAATTCTATTGGAATGAATTTTCATGAGATTGAGGCAAAATTGTCAATCCTGCAAATTCTACAAGCATATATAGTTGTCTCAGTGTACGTACTTTCGATTGAAAAGCTTCTCGATCACGAGTTAAATTCTAGAACTTGGCCTGGATATATAACGTCATGTGAATAAGCAGAGAGTCCAAGGATGAAAGATCACTTCATTTCTAACTTTTATTATGTCGAACACTTGGGACTCCCGGCCACTTACGTTTATTCCAATTTTGAAGTACTACAGGATGCATTTAACATAAACACAGGTGATCAACTTGTTAATGCTCCTTCAAATATTAAAATATTATAATTAGATCCCGCGAACAAAGACTTTTGGCCGAGGGTGCAGTGACCGGGGGCGCCACAGATGAAGTAGTGGTCACCCGGCAAGGGGAGGGGGAGGGAATCGTTGCTGGAGTTGGAGAAAAAGAGAGAAAGAGAGAGAGAGAGAGAGAGATACTAAGATTTTGTACTAAACTATTTACTGAGTCCTTCCATGGATATAGGGGTGACTGAATGGCTAGCGGAAACATATATTCGCATTTGATATATAGAAAAATTGAAAGAAAAAATAAAGGAAGTGGAGGGGATTTTATTATATTTTGTGAGTTTTTTTTTTTTTGTAAACTTCTTAAAAAGATCAACCGGATGGTCCCTGGATGAGGTTTAATGATTCTGAATCTTCACATAAGAATCTCTAATTTTAATGATGCGATAAAAATTTATTGGCATGCATGACGATAGACATTGTAGACGAGCATTGCTAATCTTTTTGGTATAATACAAGAAAATATCAAATAGTAAAAAAAATTAGTGACGAAAATTTTTGTCACTAAATTGTGACGGTTTAGCAATAAAATAGTGATAAAAAATTAAAATTAGTGACGGATTAATTTTTTGTCACTAAACTATCACTAAATTAGTGACGGACTGTCACATCCGTCACTAATTTAGTGACGGATTGCCCTTCCGTCACTAATCCATCATAAATTAGTGACGGAAGAGCAATCCGTCACTAAATTAGTGACAAATATTTCTTCCATCGCTAATCCGTCACAAATTAGTGACGGATGGGGCAATCCGTCACTAATTTTGTGATGGATGAGACAATTCATCACTAACTTAGTGACGAATTACTTTTTCGTCACTAATCCGTCACAAATTAGTGATGAAAAAAAACACGAATTATTTTTCATCACTAATCCATCAAAATTAGTGATGGTCACTAAATTAGTGATGGATTGCCCTTCCGTCACTAATTCGTCACTAATTAGTGACGGAAGAGCAATCGTCACTAAATTAGTGATGGATTGCCCCATCCGTCACTAATTTAGTGACGATTGGCCTTCCGTCACTAATCCGTTACTAAATTAGTGACGATTGCCCATCCGTATTAATTTAGTGACAGATTGTCCTTCCATCACTAATTCGTCATAAAATTATGACGAAGAGCAATCCGTCACTAAATTAGTGACGGATTGCCCCATCCATCACTAATTTAATGATGGAAGAGTAATCCATCACTAATTTAATGATGGATTTCTCCATCCATCACTAATTTAGTGACATATTGCCTTTCCGTCACTAATCCGTCACAAAATTAGTGACAGAAGAGCAAACCGTCACTATATTAGTAACGAATTAGTGAAGGATTGCCCATCTGTCACTAAATTAATACTCTTAATTTTTTTTAAAAAAATTGTGATGAAAAAAGCTGCATCCCCATGTGCCCGTGCGCGTTCTTCCCATGCGTTCTAGCAAAGAAAATAGTAAAATAGTGATAAAAATTTTGTCATTACATTGTGATGGTTTAGTAACAAAATAGTAACTAAAATTAAAATTATGATAGATTACTTTATTCGACACTAAACCATCACTAAATTAGTGATAGGCAAGTTAATCTGTCACTAAATCATCACTAATTTAGTGACGGATTGCCCTTCCATCACTAATCCATCACAAAAGTAGTGACGGAAGAGCAATCCGTCACTAATTTAGTGACGGATTGCCCCATCATAGCTTCGATCGATCGCAACCGTCAGATCGTCACCGATCGGATCGATCGCGACGGTCCAAGATCGGTCGTCGCCGACCGGGATCGATCATGGCTTCGATCAATCGCAACCATCGGATCGTCGCCGACCAGGATTGATCATGGCTTCGATCGATCGCAACCATCGGATCATCGCCAATCAGATCGATCGCAACGGTCCGAGATCGGTTGTCGCTGACCGAGATCGATCATGGCTTCGATCGATCGCAACCGTCGGATTTTCACCGATCGGATCGATCGCAACGGTCCGAGATCGGTCGTCGCCGACCGGGATCGATCATGGCTTCGATCGATCGCAACCGTCGGATCGTCGCCGATCGGATCGATCACAACGGTCCAAGATCCATCGTCGCCGACCGGGATCGATCATGGCTTCGATCGATCGCAACCATCGGATCGTCGCCGATCGGATCGATTGCGACGGTTCAAGATCGGTCATCGCCGACCGAGATCGATCATGGCTTCGATCGATCGCAACCGTCAGGTCGACGCCAGTCGGATCAATCGCGACAGTCCGAGATCGATCGTCCCCGACCGGGATCGATCATGGCTTCGATCGATCGCAACCGTCGGATCGTCGCCGATCGGATCGATCGCGACGGTCTGAGATCGGTCGTCCCCGACCGGGATCAATCATGGCTTCGATCGATCACAAACCGTTGGATCATCGCCAATCGGATCGATCGCGATGGTCCGAGATCGGTCGTCGCCGACCGGGATCGATCATGGCTTCGATTGATCGCAATCGTCGGATCGTCGCCGATCGGATCCATCGCGATGGTCCGAGATCTTCCTCTTATTCCTTCTCTTCAACAACACAAATCTTTCCATTTTCTCTCTTGTTACTCCCTCTTTCAAGAACGCTAATCATCATCCTCCTCCTCCTCCAAGCCTCTTGAACCCTAACCTTAATGCTAATTACTCTTCATTATTTCGGTTGTGTCTTGTTTGCTGTTCATTCTCTTGAAGAGCCATCATGGACAAAACAAACCGAAAAAGGAAGCACAACGAGAACCAAGACGACGATCCTCTTGCCCTTTGCCTCTCTCCTCCCAATTGCCGCAGCCTTACACTTCCAAACACCAGGTTCCCTTCCCTTCTGTCCCCTCCCCCACTGCCATCGCCACTGCCACCACAACCGCAACACCTCCCCTCTCCTCCCCTGCCCGGCAGCCGAGATCGGTCGTCCCCGACTAGGATCGATCATAGCTTCGATCGATCGCAATCGTCAGATCGTCGCCGATCGGATCCATCGTGACAGTCCGAGATTGGTCATCGCCGACCAGGATCGATCATGGCTTCGATCGATCGCAACCGTCAGATCGTCGCCGACCGGGATCGATCATGGCTTCGATCGATCGCAACCGTCGGATCGTCGCCGATCAGATCGATTGCAACGGTCCGAGATCGGCCGTCGCCGATCGAGATCGATCATGGCTTCGATTAATCGCAACCGTCGGATTTTTGCCGATCGGATCGATCGTAACAGTCCGAGATCGGTCGTCGCCAACCGGGATCGATCATGGCTTCGATCGATCGCAACAGTCGGATCGTCACTGATCGGATCGATCGCGATGGTCCGAGATCCATCGTCGCCGACCGGGATCGATCATGGCTTCGATCGATCGCAACTGTCGGATCGTCGCCGATCGGATTGATCGCGACGGTCCGAGATCGTCGTCGCCGATCGGGATCGATCATGGCTTCGATCGATCGCAACCATCGAGTCGACGCCGATCGGATCGATCGCAATGGTCCGAGATCGGTCGTCCCCGACCAGGATCGATCATGGCTTCGATCGATCGCAACCGTTGGATCGTCGCCGATCGGATCGATCGCGACGGTCCGAGATCGATCGTCCTCGACCGGGATCGATCAAGGCTTCGATCGATCGCAACCGTCGGATCGTCGCCGATCGGATCGATCGTGATGGTCCGAGATCGGTCGTCGCGATCGGATCGATCATGGCTTCAATCGATCGCAACCATCGGATCATCGCCGATCGGATCCATCGCGATGGTCCAAGATCTTTCCTTTTATTCCTTCTCAAGAACACAAATTTCCATTTCGCTCTTGTAACTCCCTCTTTCAAGAACACTAATCATCATCCTCCTCCTCCTTCAAGCCTCTTGAACCCTAACCTTAATGCTAATTACTCTTCGTTATTTCGGTTGTGTCTTGTTTGCTGTTCATTCTCTTGAAAAGCCATCATGGACAAAACAATCCGAAAGAGGAAGCACAAAGAGAACCAAGACGACGATCCTCTCGCCCTCTACCTCTCTCCTCCCAATTGCCGCAGCCTTACACTTCCAAACACCAGGTTCCCTTCCCTTCCGTCCCCTCCCCCACCGCCATCGCCACTGCCGCCACAACCGCAACACCTCTCCTCTCCTCCTCTGCCAGCAGCCGAGATCGGTCATCCCCGACTAGGATCGATCATAGCTTCGATCGATCGCAACCATCGGATCGTCACCGATCGGATCGATCGCGACGGTCCGAGATCGGTCATCGCCGATCGGGTTCGATCATGGCTTTGATCGATCGCAACCGTCGGATCGTCGCCGACCGGGATCGATCATGGCTTCGATCGATCGCAACCATCGGATCATCACCGATCAGATCGATCGCAACGGTCTGAGATCGATCGTCGCCGACCGAGATCGATCATGGCTTCGATCGATCGCAACCGTCAGATTTTCGCCGATCGGTTCGATCGCAACAGTCCGAGATCAGTCATGCCAACCAGGATCGATCATGGCTTCGATCGATCACAAACCGTCGGATCGTCACCGATCCGATCGATCGCGACGGTCCGAGATCCGTCATCGCCAATCGAGATCGATCATGGCTTCGATCGATCGCAACCGTCGGATCGTCGCCGATCGGATCAATCATAACGGTCCGAGATCGGTCGTCGCCAACCGGGATCGATCATGGCTTCGATTGATCGCAACCGTCGGGTCGACGCCGCTCGGATCGATCGTGACGGTCCGAGATCGGTCGTCCCCCGACCGAGATCGATCATTGCTTCGATCGATCGCAACCATCGGATTGTCGCCGATCGGATCGATCATGACGGTCCGAGATTGGTCGTCCCCGACCGGGATCGATCATGGCTTCGATCGATCACAATCATCGGATCGTCGCCGATCGGATCGATCGCGATGGTCTAAGATCGGTCATCGCCGACTGGGATCGATCATGGCTTCGATCGATCGCAACCATCGGATCGTCGCCGATCGGATCCATCGCGATGGTCTGAGATCTTTCCTCTTATTTCCTTCTCTTTCAAGAATACAAATCTTTTCGTTTTCTCTCTTGTTACTCCCTCTTTCAAGAACGCTAATCATTATCCTCCTCATCCTCCAAGCCTCTTGAACCCTAACCTTAACACTAATTACTCTTCGTTATTTCCTATTTTGTCTTGTTTGCTGTTCATTCTCTTGAAGAGCCATCATGAACAAAACAAACCGAAAGAGGAAGCACAGCGAGAACCAAGACGACGATCCTCTCGCCCTCTGCCTCTCTCCTCCCAATTGCCGTAGCCTTACACTTCCAAACACCAGGTTCCCTTCCCTTCCGTCCCCTCCCCACCGCCGTCGCCACTGCCGCCACAACCACAACACCTCTCCTCTCCTCCCCTGCCCAACAGCCGAGATCGTCGTCCCCGACTGGGATCGATCATAGCTTCGATTGATCGCAACCGTCGGATCATCGCCGATCGGATTGATCGCGACGATCCGAGATCGGTCATCGTCGATCGGGATCGATCATGGCTTCGATCGATCGCAACCATCGGATCGTCGCCGACCGAGATCGATCATGGCTTTGATCGATCGCAACTGTCGGATCGTCGCCGATCGGATCGATCGCGACGGTCCGAGATCCATCGTCGCCGACCGGGATCGATCATGGCTTCAATCGATCGCAACCATCGAATCGTCGCCGATCGGATCGATCGTGATGGTCCGAGATCCCTCATCGCCGATCAGGATCGATCATGGCTTCGATCGATCGTAACCGTCGGATCGTTGCCGATCGGATCGATCGCGATGGTCCAAGATCGGTCGTCCCTGACCGGATCGATCATGGCTTCGATCGATCACAACCATCGGATCGTCGCCGATCGGATCGATCGCGATGGACCGAGATCGATCATCTCGATCAGGATCGATCGTGGCTTCGATCGATCGCAACCGTCGGATCGTCGCCGATCGGATCGATCGCAACGGTCTGAGATCAGTCGTCCCCGACCGGGATTGATCATGGCTTCGATCGATCGCAACCGTCGGATCATCGCCGATTGGATCGATCGCGACGGTCCGAGATCGATCGTCGCCGATTGGGATCGATCATGGCTTCGATCGATCGCAACCGTCGGNGATAAATATAAAGATGTAGGGATAAAAGTTATTTGAAAAGAGAAGCTCATCATTAAGATAAAGGCTATACCCTTTTTATTTATTTATTTATTTATTTATTGAAAAAGAAACTAAGATGAAGAATTCATATTGGGTTGCTTCTCAATAAGCGCTAAGTTTAATATCTTTAGCTAGATACTAAAAAATAGAAAAAGATCATGGGTGAGGTACATCAAGCAAGGCTTCTTGGATTCGAGTTTCTTCAATAAGCTCATTATCATCCATCGAATTAGAGAAAGAATAAGGTTCAATTAGTTATCTATCAGCTCATTCACAGAACAACTTTCCTCCTCTTGAACAAATTTTGAAGCATTAAAAATAATAATTTTTACCTTTTGATCCGCAAAAGAGATGTCTATGGCTCCCATTTTACAATTAATATTAGCATTCGTAGTGGCTAGGAATGGACAACCTAAAATTATGGGATTCTGATTTAGCTTCCGAGATGGTTCCATATCAAGTATGAGGAAGTCTACTAGGAAATAACACTGGTTTACTCTAACTAGAACATTCTCAATCAAACCACATGGAGTCTTAACAGATCTGTTTGCTAATTGTAAAATGACTGAAGTAGGTTTTAGTTCTCCTATCCCAAATTTTTCATAAACCAAGGCTGGGAGAAGCTTCATGCTAGCTCCTAAATCCAATAAGGCTCGGTCAACAGCAATGCCTCCTATAATGTAGGTGTTGGCCCTACATTGATTTTGATGTTTACAAAATAATTAAGTAATGATTAATTCTATTTATCAAGCTTGTTGCAGGAAAGTTTAGATGCTCTATAAGTATCTTCATGCAAAATTTTATGTGAATATATATTCATTTTATTTTGCCACCAGATTGATATCAAATGAACATCTTTTAGCCCTGGCTGTTCTTTTTGGCTTGGGAGTTAGCTATTTAGCTAGCTTGGTCTTTCATTTAGCTAGCAGGCATAACATTTAGCTAACTACCAAACTTTATCTGTGACTTGGCCGAACGTTTCATTTTTTTGAGCTAGCTGGTTAGCTAGTTTGTTGCTTCGTTAGCTAGCTAGAGTTCCATTTTAGTTAGCTGAGGTGCCTGTTACAGTTGCTAGCCGAGCCGTTTCATTTTTGAGCTAGCTGGCTAGCTAGCTTGCTTCTTCTTTGGCTAGCTAGAGTTCCTTGTTAACTAGCTTGGCCACTTTGTGAGTTAGCTGGATTTCATTTTAGTTAACTATGGTTTGAACACCTCTGCGCCAGCTGTTTGCTTCTTTTCTTCCCGTTTTACTTTTTATTTGTTTCCAATGTATCTAACGGATATTTTTATTGTTGGATGCTTATAAATAGTTGTGATTAGAAGAACAACATGACGGATTTTGAAAGACAAAATCAAGAGAAGGAAATCTAAGAAAAAGAGCCTTTATTGCTTATTCTTCGGAGTGGTGAAAAGCAAGATCGTGTGCATTGAAGTTGTCAAATCTCAAGATCATTTATTGCTTAAGTCGTCCAGATCAGTTAAAGCTCTCAAGCTTCAGATCCTTTGAAGTTCTTCATTTACTGCTGAGGACTTGCTTCAAATTTGTAAAGTATATCTTGAATATTTGCTCATTGTAGAAGCTACTTGATCTCATTTTATTCTAAACACTTGTAAAAGGGTTAGAGTTAACCCTTGTTTTGTGTTGGCCTCCTTATGCCGTTAAACAAGAGGACTAGCCTGGTAAGGCTAGGGGTTGGCTGTCTTGTATCGTATAAACAAGAGGGCTAGCCGGGGAAGGCTAGAGGTTGTAATCGTTGTGATACGATTAGTAGAATTCCCAAAGGTTTTGGGGAGTGGACATAGGTGCTAGGTTTAGCACCAAACCACTATAAACTTTCTTGTGTTTGTGGTTGCTGGTTTTTTTGTGATATTATCATTCTGTGCACTTCACTACACCGATGCCAAGTAATTTCAAAATTAGGGTTAAAGCACATATCTGCGATAGTAATTAATTTTTTAATAACCCAATTCACCCCCCTCTTGGGTTGCTACATCTGGGCAATAACAGGAAATCAAAGGAGCACCAAAATTTTTTATTTTTAAGATAATTGGTTTAACAAGACCACACTTACATCCTCAGGTAACATAATTCTCTTCATACTATGCGGCCCACATTTTTGGGTACAAAGTTCCTTGAGAAATTTAACATAAGCCGAAACATGCTGAATTGCATCAAGAAGTAATAAATTTATATGTACTTGTTTAAACCATTCCATTAGTTCCTCGTTACTTGCTCGCTATTTTTGCGTGAAGAGCCGGCTTCTAGGGCTGAAGGGAATGGAACTCTAGGTTTATATGTATCAGTCAACTCATATGCTCTCTTTTTTTCTTTATCATTTTCACTCAAATTTGAACCGGCATCAATACCTATTTCGGGCTCAGGTTCTTTCACGAGGCTAGCATTATGAGTCTCTTCTTCTAAGTTTAGCTTTTGGCTAGCATCAGTACTAGCCTCTCCCACCGGATCTAGGTATGGCTCTCTAAGAATCCTACCACTTCTAAGCTCAGAGATTGCTTTGGCATTCTCAAATTGGGGATTCTTAGGTGGGACATTTGAGTAAAGGTTGAGTGAGTTGTTCTTGGGGTTTGCTATTGGTTAGCTTGGCAGTTGACCTAGTTCCCTTCTCATGGTGGACTTAGCTATTTGTCCTATTTGTGCTTCTAGCATGGTGATTGATTGTTGTTGAGCCATGATTAATTATTGAAGTTGATTAAACCTATCATCGACTAGATTGATTTGTTGAGGAGGTTGGTATGATGGCTGATTATAATAAGATGGCTGTGTAGGTTGACTAGGTTGATTAGGTTGTCCTCTATTATAGGCATAGTTTGGGTATTGGGGTCGATTTTGAAAATTTTGCCCATGAGGAGTTTGGGTCAGAACCTACGTCTGTTGATTCTTCCAAGAAAATTTGGGATGGTTTTTTCAATCTGGGTTATATGTATTTAAGAATGGATCATTAACTGGTTTTGAGTAACCTTGGGCAGCTTGGACTTGTTCTTGGATGAATGGTGGTAACTGTGCAACCATGGGACATTCATTCACATGATGGGCTGGGCTCGCACAGATAGAACAAATCTCCTGATGATTAGAGGGTGATGAGTATTGTGCAGGAGACTGTTGGCTGAGGGCTAGGACTTGATCTATTTTATGGGCAAGAAGGTTGACCATATCAAATTTCTGGGCTATCAGGTTCAAGTCGACATTGGGAGTAGAATTTGACTGATTAATTTTATAGACTCCTGCTCACTTTTGATGAGGAATTGATCTTTCATAGGAAGATAGTGAGGCATGGTTGATTGAATTTTCACTTACGGTTTCAAATAGGGCATAGGTTTCATCCTCACTTTTACTCATGAATGCACCTCCACAAGATGCATTCACCATCTATCTATATTGGTCTGCTAGACCCTCATAAAAGGTTTGAACAATTTGCCACTTAGATAGACCATGGTATGAATATTTCTAAGAAGTTTTTTAAGTCTTTTCCATGATTCATGAATTAATTCTCTTGAGAGTTGAGTGAATCCAGTGATAGCTCGCCTCATGGTATTGGTCCTACCTATGGGATAAAATTTCTTAAGGAATTCATGTTGCATCTCATTCCAAGTTTGAATCGGTCTCCCTATTGTACCAAGCTAGTACTTAGCTTTATCCTTAAGTACGAAGGGACATAGGGTAAATCTAAGTGCATCATTAGTAAAATCTTGGATCTTCATCGTAGAGCAGATTTCTAAAAATTCATCTAAATACTTGTAAGGGTCTTCATTGATGTTCCCATAGAAAGATGGGAGCATTTGGATGGTGGTGGCCTTGATCTTATAGTTTCTGGAAGGTATATCGGGTAGATAGATACAAGTCGATGGATTATAGGTAGTAGGAATGAAGTACTCTTTCATCTGCCTAGGTGGTTTGTTAGGGTTTTCAGCTATTTGATTATCTGGTTTGATATGGATCAGCTGTTCAATTTCAAGGTTGGGTTCAACCAGGTCAGAAAATTAAGATCTCCTACCACTCATGCACCAGTGTAACCCTAATATGTCACTCAATTTTTTTAGGTTTTTTTTCTTCTTTTTTTTTTCTTCTTTTTGTTGTTTTATGAATTTCAAACACTTGTCAAACAAATTCCTATCCTAGGTTGCCCTAATTCTAAACAGCTCCTAACTTCCAAAGTAGCTTTGGAGCCCTCCATGTCAAGAACTAACTAAACAACTAGCCAGGTAAGGGTAAGATCGATGGGCGTCCTCACGTTGCTTGCCTTAGACACCAAATAGCATGACTAGGTAAGCAAACGAAACCAATTAACTACCTTCCTTCGGGCTCTTGTCCCTGAGCCCCTTTCCTAGACACCAGCCAATTAGTTAATCTTGACTCGATCCAACTCTTTCGAATGCCTTGTCCCATTGAGCTTGAGTTCCTTAGAGGCTAACGCCTAGTTAATTTTAATTAGCATGCTTAGGTATGTTGAATGCGGGGTAGTAGTTTATGGGCTAATTAGGAAGAGTGATCAAATCGCTACCTTATCTTATTAATGGGTTATTGCCCTTAAGATGTATTATAGAAATATGCAATGCAAAAACAAAGAGATGTCCCAAACAAGTAGTAGTCTTTTAAATTTTATTTAGTTACTCTATTTAGTTAAGTGTTATGCAGTTTTTCTTTTATTTTCTTTTTTTCTTTTATTTTTTTTAAATTAGAGGATTTCTCTTTTTAAATTTTTGTGATAAATCTCTAATTTTCTAATTAGCTTATGAGATTTCAGTGTAAAATATTTTTGTGTTGCAAAAAAAAAAAGTTTTCTAAGTCAATCTACACAAGTTAGAAAGTAAAAAAATTAGACTATAAATTAGAAAGCAAATAAAGTAAGTAGATGTCCTAAATTAAAGCAGAAAATCTAATCTAGTATTTAAGGCAGTTATGTGAAAGGTCAACGGATTTTTTTTTTCTATTTTCTTTTCGAATTAGTTTAAAAAGAAGGAAACTAATTAAGAGCAACTAATTTTTTTTTCTTTTTATGTTATGCTAATTTAAGCAAGGAAAATAAATAGTAGATTTTAATTGTGGTTGAAAAGAAAGAAACTAAAAAAGAAATTTGCAAAAGGAAACTAAAAGAGATATATATATATATATATATTGGTTAATATGAAAAGGAAAAAATAAATAAAAGTAACTAATGAAAAGGAAAATTAATTCGAGGTTAGGGTTGACCGCACCAGAATGGTAAATAACTTTTCTCTTTTTTTTTTTTTACTTTTTTTTGCAAAAAAAAATTTAAATTAATTTTAAAAAATCAAAGATATCAAAATATTGTGTTCGTGACTTTCTCAGCGTGCCAAAATAATTGATAGGCTCACGATATTGTCATTAAGACATAGTGGCTATCAGTTCAATTAATCAACTCTTTAAGGGAATTAAAAATCTATATAAAAGGTGAGTTGGATCGAATCCAAAGGAGGGCAATACGTTGAATGTTTCAAAATCCTTGATTTAAAAATTAAGAGATTGAATAAATAAAAATTTTAAGTGAAAAATAAAAGAAATTACGTGGTATTAGGATCTATTATTTAGATCCTAGCATTTACTTGTAATAAAAAGAAAGATACGAATTTAAAAGTGCAAGAAAATAAGTTTTATATTAATTGAAACCAAGATCCTACTACAAAATGCAATTGAATAAACTAAAATAATATGATAAAGATAAGAGATGGATCAGTGTAGTCTCGTCGAGAAGATGGTTGACAAACTCCCCTTCTTCCTTCATACTCCTTAGAGCAGACCATGCTTCTCTACTTCTTCTTCTTTGGATCTTTGATCTTAAAAGTAAAATCGACTCGAAGATGGCGTAGGGATAGTATTCTTCCTCTAAGATACCTCACTCTTAGAAGCTAACCTGCAACTCAAGTAGTGTCCTTTAACCTATACCGTTTTTCCTCTTTAAGATGATTTGATTTGCACTACAAGAAAAAATAAATTTAGCGACGAAAAAATCCATCGTTAAGAGTATGAATTCCATCGCAAATCTTATATAGCGACGGAATTGTGACGGATAAAATCCATCTCAGAAATGCTCCTCGTAAACATTTAGCGACGGAATTAAAATCTGTCACTATTCTTAGCGACCGAATTAGCGACAGAACAATTGTCGTTGCTAATTAGCGACGAAATAATTTTCGTTCCTAATTAGCGATGAATTTTTCATCCATTGCTAATTAGCAAGGGATATAATTCCATTGCTAATTAGCAATGTATTAGCGATGAATTTTATATCCGTCGCTAATTAGCGACAGATATAATTTTGTCGCTAATTATCGATGGATTTTTCATCCATCGCTAATATTTTTTTAATAATTTATTATTTTTAATTTATTTTGTTCCTATAATTTTAAAATTCAATTTATTGGAATGCAAATAAATTTTAAAAGAAGTCATGAATATATATTAAAATATCTTACAAACAAATTACAATAAACTTAAAACATGATAAATATCCCATAAAATTCAATAATCAAAATATGGTTCTACATGCTATCAGAATGAGGTGGATCTCTCTATGGAGCTGGATCTGGAATATGGTCAGAACGAGTTATCTCTGCCATCAGCTATCGCATCTCGAGTCAAAATTCTTCACGCATCTGCTGTCTATGTGATTCCAACATAATCTGAACCTTCTGCTGCATTTCTTGCATAATAGTTACATGCAACTGCTCTGCACTAATATCCCATGATATGGCAATGGAATGAGACGAGGAGGTACCAGTGTAGAAATGTGGTGCCTTAGTGCCCATCCCATATACACGCTGTTTTTTCTGGCCACTAGCCGCTTCTAAAATTAACTGTCTCAAATCTTGCTCACATGGCTCATTAGATCCCTCCTGAGAAGTAGTCTCTTTAAGGGCCTGCACTCGATCCTATAATACAAAATTTGACACAAAAAATATGAATTACATGAGATTAATCAAAAAAGTGAACAAACAAATTTTAAATATGAAGAATTATTGAGTTTGGTAAATACTTACTGCAACAGCCTTAGACCACTGGTCCACATACTCAATTCTTGAGGCAGTTTTTCTAGTGTGTGTAGCCTCAAAAAGTTCTATAGAATTTGGTTCACTTCCTAACACTTTTGCCTGATCATAAAAAAATAAAGAAAATATATTAACTACAAAATTACAAGCATAATACACAAGTAAATAAAAACAAAGACATTAACATACATTTATAGCCTTAATATATAAATAAATAACTAATTCAAATGAATTTATCATGATCAATATACTATATGCACACTATGCTCCACTATGGATATAGAACCCCCTGTATATCGTAAGGGATCTGAACCTGAGCCATCCGTCTCACTAAGTTTGTTCTTTGAGGCTATAGTAGATCGTTGCTTGAACTCAAGAGTGGACCATTCTTTCTGTTAACTATCCCAAACATGTTCTGGAACTCATGATGGTTTACTTCTAGATCTCTCCATTTGCTTAAAGTGTCACTATAACGTGTAGTAGCTTGTTGTAACCATTTGCGCTTGATTACACTCTTAAGCTCTAGATCCCAAGTAACTTCTTTCTGAAATAGAAACAAAAAAAACATGTAAGACTTTTATTTGGCTTGTAACATCCATACAAGATTAATATTCATATCAAACTAAAATTTTGGAAGAGTTTCGTCTATAACATAAGTAATGTGACTGGAGTAATCAAGCACAAGACATATTGCATATTTAATATCAAATTAAATTTTTTGCAAAATTTCATATATAACATCAGTAACCTGACCTCATCTACGAGGTCTCAAACAACCAATCAACCACAAGAAATATTTTTATCAAAGCCATCTACACCTCATCACATTTTTAACTTAATTATTAGGATTTAACCTAAAACTCAAGCCAATAGAAGTCCTTCACATCGTTAGGCATAGTCTTACATGCATGTCCTTTGTCACTCAAATGGAGCAAAAAACTGCGGATGATAGCCGCAGAAGCTGCATGAGACTGAAGAAAACTCCTACTATGCATAAAACACAAATAAACCATACTTCAAACATAGAGTAAATAATGAATGGAAAGATTTTAAGAAATTATAATAGTAATATTACCTCTCAGGATCGAGATCGAATCATCGTCTACCATTGGTCGACTCTACCACCGATGCTTCAGATTGTACATGTAGGGCTGAACCAACAGCAGGAGATGATGTAGTAGGATGTGCTATAGGAGATGCTGATGTAGAACCCCCTAAGATCGTCATATTTACTGATGGAGGAGCTGATAAGAAACTGCTCATTTGCATCGATTGCACTCCTTGGTTTGTAGAACCTCTATCTCTACCATGTAATATATCTTCGAATGATATGCGACCCATCTGCATATTAGTCACTCGGTAATAATAAACACTATTAAAAGAAATAATGAACACAAATATCAATTGCTACTTAAAAAGAATAACAATAATAAAAGCAATACTGATGTAACAATTTACAAACATATCTCTAGTGATTAAACATTGTAAATAGTACATAATACCAAAAAGCATCTTTGGTTTAAACATTATGCCTAATCACTATCATGATCATTAGAATCCCACTCATCCTCATCAGTTTCTTCGTCATCAGCATGTGATTCAAATTGAAGCTCAGGCTCTTCTTCTTCTTCATTATCCTCTTCGATGTCAATATATGCACATGTTGTATCAACCAAATTGTCACTTTCATCATTTTCAATATCTATATAATGACTATCGATGCCATCTTCTTGAAGGCTGGTGATACATTGAAAAGTTGACTACTTGATGTTGCTTGTGAAATTTCATATTTAGCCCTATCTTTAATTTTGCAAACAGCTAACCACTCATTTCTTTCACATCTAACACTTGGACATGCGATAAAATTCACCTGACATGCTTAAACCGCCATAACAAATGGCTCATACCTATTAAATCTTTGTTTTTTATTCACCTCGACCAACTTATACTGTGGATGCACTTTTGTACCTATATTTGGCATTGTATCAAACCACTCACACTTAAATAGCACAGTTCTCTTAATTGGTAATGCAGGGTACTCTAACTGCACAACTTCAATCAACCAACCATAATAGTCACATTCACTTGCACAGTAGTTTGAGCCTTTTATGCATACACCACTGTTCATTGTAGCTTTATCAGATCCATACACTTTAGTGTGAAATTTGTATCCATTAACATAATAGCTCAAGTAAGACATAATTTTGGGTAATGGACCTTTTGCTATGTCCTTTATGAACTGATTGGATATGTTGCTCAATGGGTTGTGTGTCTAAAACAAATGTCATGAATTGTGTAAGCTAATAATAAAGCAAAATTCTTTTTATTGTCAAAAGAAATTGATTGAAAGAAAATCAGTACTCACATATTTATTAAACAAACTTCCGAATTCTTTTTCAAGTTTAGCATCAATCTCTTGAGTGGTAATGTTTGGTAGAGTTTGTATTAGCTCTTCAATATAAACTCTTCAAGGTACAACAACAACATCAATTAATTTTTTTAATTTACCCAATGCTCAAATGAAAATGTTAACATTTATTAGGAGTTTATGGCTTACTTAATAAAAGGTTACACTTCAGTTGATTTTAGAAGAATGTATGATTGTGCAGCAGCATATTCTTCCTCTGTTAGAAATCGGGATTTACTCTTTCCAAAGGCTTGGCTTGGTTGTGTGAATATGGATAAGTTGCCCACATATTCTTCTCCCTTATATTGACCACCGTCATCATTTCGTGGCACTTTTTGGTGCCTTGTATTCACATGATCCTCAAAATAGTGAGAACAAAATAATGAAGCTTCTTCTACCAAATAAGCATTAGATATTGAACCTTAGCTCTAGCTTTATTTCGGACATTATTTTTCAACCATCGAAGGTACCTAAGACATAAAATTTACAAGTATGATAAATCTAATAGTAGTAATAATGGTATGCATTCAATAAGTTATCATATATTACCTTTCAAAAGGATACATCTATTGGTATTGCACTGGACCTGCTATTCTTGCTTCATATGGCAAGTGTACCGGTAGATGTTCCATAGAATCAAAGAAGCTTGGAGGAATATACGCTCAAGCTTACAAAGAATGATAGGAATCTATTCTTGAAGCCGTGCCATATTATCATTGGTTATAACAACAGACGTTAAATCCTTAAAGAACATGCTTAATTTGTTAATGCCTTCCAAACATTGTTTGGAAGTAGTTCATGAAATGCAATAGGTATTAAATGCTGCATAAACACATGATAATCATGGCTTTTCATCCCAAGCAACTTAAGTTTCCTCGTATCAACACATCTAGCCATATTTGACATATAACCATCGGGGAATCTCAAATTTCTTAGCCATTCACACAAGAGTAATTTTGATTGATTATCTAGCGTGTAACAAGCTTTAGGATATTTTCCCCCTACAAATTCTTGTTCCAATTCTGGCTGGCAATAGTATGCGTTCAACTCTTTTCGAGATTTGTATGTGTCTTTTATTTTTTCATTAACATTCATTAAAGTTTTAAGCACATTGTCAAATACATTTTTTTCAATATGCATTACATCTAAGTTATGCCGAATTAGAAGGATACTCCAATAAGGCAAATCCCAAAAGATACTTCTCTTCCTCCAACCACATTGCTTGCACATAGGGCCATTAGTTAACTTGGCATCCTGTTATGTTACCTTCTTCAAACCCAACTGATCAATCTCAAATAATATTTCACTTCCAGATCTAATAAGGGGTGCTTCTTTAGTCACTATCTTATTCTTCATGAATGATGTTTTGTTCCATCGAAATGGATGGTCTTGAGGTAAGAACTTATGGTGGTTGTCAAACCATGACTGTTTCCTACTCTCTGAAAGAGTAAAAGCATATGTCTAATTCATACAATAAGGACAAGCTAACCTTCCAGTAGTACTTCATCCAGACAATATTGCATATGCAGAAAAGTCACTAATTGTCCACATAAGAGCAGCATGCATTTGAAAATTTTGTTTCATTGAAATATCAAAAGTCACCACACCATCAAGCCATAAATGATTAAGTTCTGATATCAGTGGTTGCAAGTAAACATCCAACTTATCCTTAAGATTAGTTGGCCTAGGAATCAATACAGATGCTTTACCGTTGCACCAATCTGATTGTTGACAAAGAAAGGTGAAAGCCCAGGGTACTTCTCCAACGAGGTTGATCCTACTGCCATTCTTTGAGGACTAAACCCCAACAATTAGTATCAGAGTCTGGTTCAAGACACTACTACAGAAATTTAATTAAACTATGTCTAAAAAAGTAGTCTTTATATATAGACTACGGTTAAAAGTATTTTAAAAAATGTAGTCTTTTTTAGTATAGTCAAAAAAATATGAGCGTAGTTAAAAGTCCCTGGTTTAGACTACATTTTTAAACGTAATTAAAAGTACAAAAAAACGTAGTCTTTAAATAAATTTAGACTACATTTTTATCAAAAATTGTAGTTAAAAGTCAAAAAATGTAGTCTTTAAATACATTTAGACTATATTTTTATCAGAAATTGTAGTTAAAGGTCAAAAAATCGTAGTCTTTAAATACATTTAGACTACATTTTTATCAGAAACTGTAATTAAAAGGCAAAAAATGAAGTCTTTAAATACATTTAGACTACATTTTTATCAGAAACTATAGTTAAAAGGCAAAAAAATAAAGTCTTTAAATACATTTAGACTACTTTTTCATCAGAAAATGTAGTCTATTATGTACATTTAGACTACATTTTGATATTGAAAACATAGTATAATATCATATCCTGTCATACAACATATACTTTCAATTCCAGAAAAATTCTAAAAATATTGAATTGAAATATCCAGTACTATCATATAAATATCCAATACTGTCATCATACAAACATATTCCAAAAAATCTCAAATACATTGAATTAAAATATCCAATTTTCTTCAATATTTCTTTGACGCTAAATCTCAAATACATTTAGTGCCAATTTTCTTCAAATGAAACCTTGCAAGTACTCACACATTCTCCACACATAATGTCGATCTCTTCTTGTTTATAAGTTTTTCTCTCATCAAACTGCATATATACACATAAGTTACTCAGAAAAGAGCACTAAATGACACATGACACAAAAATCTAAAACCATAAAAAGTACTACTTATATATATGAATAATGTATGCAATAATAACCTACCTTTTCATCAGTTGAAATGATATGATTCTTAATGATCTTCTTCATATACATGATGACATAATAGCCATATTCAACACCTGATGGTTGCTTAAGACGCTTGAAAAATGAATTTAAAAGTTTTTATAAGACTTAAACAAATAAGATTTAATTTTATAAATTATAAAAAAGAATGGGCAAGTTAATATACCTTAACTGAGTCCCAAGTAAGTGTTTTTCTTGCAACTCGTTCAGCTTTAGCGTTATATATTTTGAGTGCACTGATATAGCAAAGTATAATAATAGTGTGATACTCGAATGATATAACCTAAATAAATTACTATAAAATTAAAAAGAAATAAATACTTACGTATTAATAACACCTTTCAATTCTTTTCCAATTGAACGTCCAATATAATCACAAAAATACACTTTGTCCCCATGAGGGTCAATAACCACCAAGGACCAGTGATCCCTTCATAAACACAATAACAATAATTAACATAATATTAAAAGTATCAATTTTCATTAAAAAAACCACTTATCCAGAGTTATAAGGAGCTAGAAACAATTGATCCATATTACAATGCTCTAATCTTTTAGCAATAAAATCTGATCGTACTCCAGCCGATCCATAGTGTATAGAGATCTGTGCAGGATCTACGAAGCCATACATATTGAGTAGTTTTGATTTCTTGAGTTGGTTGTACAAATAGCTACACAAATCAAATTATTCAACCTCACGGTTATTATTAGAAACTTGTAACATCTAGTGATTTTATAAAACAAAAAATATAAAAATATCTTATTACCTCATATATAGCAAATACAACTACAACTAATCTTCTCCATATCGATATCGTCTCGAATAAAATAACAGATCCGTTCATGATCAAAGACACCAACACCCAATACCACATTATTGTATTTGTATCTCCCAAACTTTTTGCAATATGATTCTTTAAATATGACAAACTCATGGATCCTTTTCTTTGCTTTTTATCTGTAACTTTTATGGCCGGACAATCTTAGCCTGTTAATAATAAATTCAATTCATAAATGCTATATAGCAAATAGTTTATCAATATAAATTAATCACAAATTTATGGATAAGTTAAGAAGTTTCAGATACCTTGACTGGATCATCAATAACTAATGATTGAGGCCATGCAACGTGAGAACCAACAAAATCTTTAACTTTCACAGGATCATCACCAATTGTTATTGGAAGGAGAGCATCATCGTCAAAATAAACATCAATAGATACACGATAATTATGAATACCCAAAGGAACTCCATGTACAGCAGAGTTTGGTGCTACATTCTCAATCACTGTACCATATCCAATTATATTATCAATAGATCCTATTGCCAATTTGCATGGTTTTCCCTTCAAAGCAATAACATTAAAAAATATAAGTACTATGAATTTAAATAAATGCTACAAATATAAGTAAATATTAACATGCCTTTTGCATGTTTCTTTGTCCAATGGTAACTAAGTCTATACTTGCATCATTTTGTATATCAGAATTAGCAACAGTTTTATTTGGATGCGGTTTTTTAACTGAGCAGCAGCTACCTTTCTCTGAAACATATTGATGAGCACTTGTAGCAATTTTTAGAATTTCTCTCAACTTTCTATTTTCTTCATGAAGTTGATGTAGTTGATCAAGTAATGATTTTCTTTCCTCAGCATCTTCTCTTTGTTGTTGATTCAGTTTTTTTTTCTTCTAACAATTGTTCTAAGATTTTGCTTGTTTTCATTCTTCTCGAAAGATTGAAATAGATTTTAGGGGTAACCATACCTCCAACACCCCTTACTCGACCACCACGTTCGGATTTCCAATGTCATTCCTAGTATGTCTTTTTGTCCAATTCTTGTATTGATCCATCTTTCACCTTCATTGTATATTCATCCTGATATGTAGACAAAACGAACCATACATTAGGAAGTTATAAAAGAATCTATAATTAGCTATTAAATGAACAATAACATATTTACTTACAATCTTCTGTATGACTTTTTGGATGACTTCACTATCAGAACCATCACCTTTTGAATAAACAGCTTTCCATACAACACTTCGTCCAATGTCTTCATCGATGCCCATCTCTTTTTCTATAATTAATAGACAACGAATATAAGCTTAAAAAATTAGCTAATAATTCTCAACAATGTAGAACTAAATATTCAAAACTTACTATCTTTCTTCCACATTAACAAATCCATGCCTAGATGAATGATGTCGATACTCATTGCTTTTTGCTCTTTCACTTTGCAACCTACTCCATTCCTGAAATTCTGGAGAACTATACCTGCTGACAAAGGCATTCCAAGCATCCTTTTTTATGAATGGATAGTTCTTAGGAGGGTTGTCAAATAAGGGTCGCTATCCTCCAATGGATTCAAGAATTTTGTCCTCAACTTGAACTTAAATTGTCTCCATTTTGTACAAGCAGATGACAGAATATGTTTCTTCCTTCAATTGGCACATTATAAGCTTTCTACAAAAACATAGAAATACATAAGAGCATACTAATAAAATCAAAATTTAATTAAAATAATTAAGAAAAAACTTACCTTTATTTGCATCCAATTTTTTTTTCAGTTCTTCAGGAACTAAATGCCAATTTTCAAAATTAATAGGCACAATGGTTCTGACTATAACACCTAGATAACTTTGCATTTCTGTATTAACCTCCCCTAAAGATTGTCCTCTTTTATTGTAAGTCACCTCCTTTACTTCTCAGGAGACCTAGCTTTTACTACTCTAGGCATAATTGTTGGACCTTTTTCTTTTGATTTTTCTGCACTTGACGCAGGTTCTTCATTCACAGTCAGCAACCTATACATAAGAGTAAATTATCATTATTTTAATAAAAACCATAATCTATAAAAATAAATATAATAAAATAGTAAAAATAAGAAATATGATTAACAAAGATATTACCATTTCATGTTAATTATTGGCAATCCAAGTACCCTCACTATCATCCCGCACATAAGGTAGATGAGAATCATCCATAATATCAAAAGACTGTATATCAGGCACTGATCTGATAACACAATGTTCTAATACTATATCACCTAACTCATCATCATTTGAATAACCATTAAACTTGTGCCTTGAGTTTGGAACTACAATCGACCAAGCTGGATCATTTCCATCTTCTACATAAAACACTTGCTGGGCATGAGTAGACAAAATAAAAGAATTTGACTTATGTCCAATTTTGGTAAGATCGACCAATGTGCATCCATCTTCATCTTCTTTAACTCCACTAGAGCTCTCAACCCATTGACACTTAAAAACCACCACCTTCAATTCAATATAATCAAGTTCCCATATATCGTGAAGAACCCCATAAAAGGACATGTTTGAAATTATCGGGTTCTTGTCCTTCGAGCTAGACACTTGCATTATTTTAGCAGTTAAGGTGACACCACTATTCTGAACACATCTGGTACTATCACATTTTTGGTGTGAAATCGAACTCCATTTATAAGATATCCATCATATCTTATCACTTGGGGTTGGGGTCCATGAGATATCCACCTCAGCGTATCAGAAATGACATTACTGGATTCCTTAATCTCAGATGCAACCTACATTCATTTTTAAGATTCAGCAACATAAATGATAGTTAAGTATAAACAAATCATGATCTCCTAGAAGATGCCAAGCACATAGTCATATACCTTTTCATGCAACCAATTTATGAATGTTCGATTATGCTCATCCTGAGCCACTTTTGTCTCCTTGTTTTATTTCATTAGTTGCCTTCAATTCTTCCATGTGTTGCCTATGTTAGAACTTATTTAGTTATGACCACATACTTTAAAAATAAGAACATTTAATGAGACTCAAATAACATGTGATGGGTCTGACTTACTCTACATAGGCTGCAACTTCTGTTGTATTTCCAACACATAAAGATGTGCTTGCTCTAACTCTTTCGCATCAGCTGTAAATACATGAGAACCAGAAAGTGGTTTTCCAATACTGTGTTGACCATCACACTCATTTCTCATTGATGGGATCCCAATAGCTTTCATATTTGACAAGTACTCCGAACAATATTCTACAGCTTCTTCAGCAATATAACATTCCGCAATGCAACCTTCTGGCCTATTGCGATTGTGTACATATCCTTTTAAGATCTTCATGAATCTTTCAAAAGGATACATCCATCTTAAATAGACTGGTCCGCATAACTGGACTTCGCGTACAAGGTGTACGTTAAATGAACCATTATGTCAAAAAATGAAGGAGGATAATTCTTTTCCATCAGACATAAAGTCTTCATAAGTTCTTCTTGTAGCAAATTGAGATTGCAAGTATCCACAACTTTGTTGCAAAGTGCATTGAAGAACAAACTTAGTCTAGTTATTGTGGATCTCATGTTCTTATTCAACAATCCTCGTAATGCCAATGGAAGAATTTGTTGGATCAAAGTGTGGTAGTCATGAGATTTTAGGCCATAAAGCTTCAATTCTTCCATAGAAACATAATTTCTTAAGTTAGAGCAGTATCCATCTGGAACTTTAAGTGCAGATAACATCTTGCAAAATTTGATTTTCTTAGCCTTAGAAAGTGTGTAACTTGCAGCAGGCAAATATGTCCTTTTTTCACCACTATTGGCTGTAGCTCACTTTGAATTCCAGATTTACTATATCTAAACGACTGCTTAGTCCATCCTTTAACTTTCCAGGTATATCAAGAAGGGTTCCTACGATGCTCTCATATACATTTTTCTCAATATGCATCACATCTAAGACATGACGTACATGAAGAAACTCCCAATATTCAAGATAAAAAATATTGACCTTTTTTATACGCAAGTTTAGACTTTGCCTCTGAAACCTTGTCCTTCTTTTTTGATTTCTCAACATGCACTATATTTGCTTTCTTTTTTCCATACACATAATTAATATTTCTGGTCTTTTGTAAAATTTCTATTCCAGTTAAAGGTTTAGGCTCAACATCAAACTCTTGACAACCATTAAATGCCTTTTTTGCTCTTCTATATGGATGATTTCTATGCAAAAATCTCCTATGACCTTGGTACACATTTTTTCGACTATGTTTCAAGTATATACTCTATGTATTTTTAGCACAAATTGGGCAAGCCAAATAACCTTTAACACTGTAGCCACTCAAATTTTCATACGCAGAAAATTATTTATCGTCCATAGTAATACGACCTTTAAGGTGATACCTCTTGCAAATATGCATCATAGATTTCAACACCGACATCCCATAGCATTTTTAAATCATCAATAAGTGGTTGCAAGAAGATGTCAATATCATGGCTGCTTAGGACTCGATATCAACAAGGTTAACATCATGAATTTTTGCTTCATACACAACCATGGTGGGAGATTGTAAGTAATAAGTACAACAGGCCATGTACTGTGACGACTACTTAAAAGCTATGTGGATTTATCCCATCTGCTACAAATGCCAATGGAGATTTCGTGGCTCACATGCAAAATCAAGCCATTTGTGGTCTATTAATTTCCATGATGCTGCATTTGCTGGATGTCGAATGTAATTGTCAACTTCTCTTTCATGGAATGCCATGTCAAATCTTTCGATATTTGACAAGTACCATACATTCTTCTAAACCTGGGTATGGGGGAAAATACCGCAGAACTTTTGCCGGCATGCCTACTTTTGGAAGATTGGATCCTTTAGGAATCTTTCATCTTGATTCAGAACAATTTGGACATATATCAACATCCTTGTTTGCATTTCTATACAAAATGCAATCATTTGGACATGCGTGTATCTTTTCATATTGCATTCCTAAGGCGTACAATGTCTTTTTTGCTTCATATATTGATGTTGGCATCAAATTTCCTTTTGGAAGCACATCATCCCAAAAGCTTAATAGCTCATTGAAACTTACATCGCTCCACCCATATTTTGTTTTAAAGTTATATAATCGTACCAAAACAGAAAGCTTAGTGAACCCACTACAACCAGTGTATAAAGGGCACTCAGCATCATCCAACAAGTCAACGAATTTCTTTGGATTACATTCAAATAGTCTCTGGCTGCTTCAACCATTTCCACAGCATCAATATCATCATTGAATTGAAGACAACATTCTTCAACATCTAAGGTACACTTATCTTCCTCACCATTACAAATATTTTCGCCATGCCATATCCATACGTCATAACTTGAGTCGATACCATTACAAAAAAGATGATTTTAACCACTGTGATATCATGAACTTTCATATTCCTACATTTTATGCATGGACAGTGTATGGAACTAAGGTCATCTAAATTTCTTTTAACATGATTCAAAAAAACTTCAACACCATCCTCGTATCTTTTTGTACGTCTATCAGTAGAGTATCATGACTTATCTAATCTGTTTAAATTCAAAAAACTTGTAACTACTTAATTAAATTAAACTTAATTAAATCAACAAATATAATTAATTTTATCTAACAAACTAATAAATTTGAAAGATAACAAGTAAATTAAAAAGATAAATAATAACTTATAGTGGTTCAGCTTTCTTTACTTTGTCATCAATCTCTTTGGACCTACTTTTCATGCCCGATGAATCCACCATCTATGTTCCTAAAATGGAAAAGATATTATATTCAAAAACATATAAACTATCTTATTTTTTTAAAAAAAATAAAAATCAACAATCATCTTATTTTCAAAAAAAAGAAAAAGAAAAGAAAAAAATTCGGATTGAATGGGCCGGACCGAGCCCAGGCTCAGCCCCAAAATCATGGTATACAACTTTTTTTTATTTTTTAAATGTTAGATTGGATTGGATTGAATTGATTTTAATTCAATCAAATTTAGCAATCTAAATGTGGCCTTAGAGACAATGTAACTTAAAAATAGGTGCATAAGAATCATGTGACTCGTTGTATTACAAAATTAACTTAAGGACTTGATTGCAAAGCATTACGCAATTTGATTATTTTTATTTGCTTATGCAATTTTATTTTCTTATGCAATTTGGTTTTTATTGCTTATGCAATTTGGTTTCTTATGGATGATAAAACTTAAATTATTTAGCTTGAATGACATAGTATTATGATGAAATTTTGATGTAATTAAGCATTATGTTAAAAAATGCCAGGCCCGAGCCAAACGCGGGAGCTAGTTCAGCTCACGTTCCTGTGAGTGGCGGCACGGCCGGCCTCCTTCGGTCGACTGAACCCCACCGAACGCTGCATGAACGCCGGTGGGGGCTGTCGCCCATGGTTATATACTTTAGGTTATGACATTAGGACTTTTGGGTACCTACAGCATCAATTTCCACTATCAAATCTTTAAAATTGAAATGATAAAGTATTCCCTAATTGCTACCCAAATCTATTCATGGGCCCCAACTTTGGGCTTGAATAACTTCCCGAATAACAGTCCAAATGGAAAAATAAAAATACCACTAGAAACTAGGATCAACGCTGATCCGGGCCCTATATTCCTTTTTTTTTTACCACTACCCATTATAGGGCTCAAAAACTCGGTCCAACTGGGCTTACAGACCGGCTGAAACAGCCCAAACAGGGCTCCCCTGTTTTCCTCTCCCTGGCTCACCCGAACTGGGGGAGAACCGTGCCGGCGGCCAGGGCCGCCGCCGGCCAATTCTGGGCAGACCGGCCGTCGATGACCGGTCCAGGGCTGATCGCCGACGTGGCCTCCCCCTCTCTCTCCTCTTTCTCTCTCTTTCTCTCTCTTTCCCTTACGCGGCTCCTCACTGAGCCGGTGGCACGGCCGGCCGAACCCTCACCGGACGCTCGCCCGGCTCCGATGGGGGTCGCCGGTCAACCCTCAGGCCTGGCGAGGTGGTGAGCACGTCGTCGGGCCCGAATCAACGTGGGAGCCGGTTTGGCTCCCACACAGGAGAAGGGCCACCGGCCCTCTCCTTCGCTCTCCCTCATCCGGTCCCCCATCGGACGCCGCTCCAGGTGCCGATGGGGGTCGCCGGTCAACCCTCAGGCCCAGCGAGGCGGCGAGCACACCGCCGGGCCCGAACCAATGCGGGAGCTGGTTTGGCTCCCGCATAGGAGAAGGGCCACCGCGGCCCTCTCCTCCGCTCTCCCTCGTCCGGTCCCCCAACGAATGCCGCTACAAGTGCCGGTGGGGCTGCCGGCCGCGGTTCATGCCCGGCGGCATGCCAGGCACGCCATCGAGCCCGAGCCAAACCCCACGCCGAACCCCACACCGGCACCCCTCTTGCCCTCTCTCTCTCTGATCGTTAGATTAAAAAATAAAAGAAAAAATTTACCTGCAGTTGAATCTCAGTCTGGTGAAGAACAAAACCCTAATCCTGCCTAGTGATGGAGTCCTTGTAAACGAAATCCTGATCGATGATGGTGGAGTCTCCTCAACCTTAATCCCGCGTGGTGGGCGGTGGAGTCTCCACAAATGAAACCCTAGAACAAAACTACGGTTGGAAGAAAGAAATTTGATTTTGGGTATCGCGAGGTTTCGTTTAGGAAAAGGAGGGAAGTGAATTAGGAGGAGAAAAATTATATTAGACTACATCTTAATTAAAAATATATTAGACTATGTCTTAATTAAAAATGCAGTCTTTTATATTATAAAATATTAAAAACTAGTCTTTTTATATATCAGATAATATAAGACTACGTCTTAATTAAAAATATAGTCTTTATATTATAGGATTTTAAAAAACATAGTCTTTTTATATTATCAGATAATATGAGACTACGTGTTAATTAAAAATATAGTCTAAAATATATTATCAGATAATATAAGACTATGTCTTATTTAAAATATTGTCTTTTTATATTATCATATAATAAAGACTATGTCTTAATTAAAAATGTAGTCTTTTTATATATAGGACTACGTCTTATTTAAAAATATAGTCTTTTTATATTATCAAATAATATAAGACTACGTTTTAAATAAAAGATGTAGTCTTTAATTTGTGAAAATATAAGACTACATTTTTTACAAAAAATATAATCTTTTTTCTGAAACCTACTATAGTCTATTTAACTTTTGTAATAGTGAGAAGAAGTTGGTTAGAGATCTTCAAGGGCTGAAAAATTTCAGCAAGGCTTCATCAAGGTCTCTTAATTTTTAAAATTTTTTGTACTATTTTTTGGTTGAGATCTCGCCATGGGTAGTAGCATAAAATTAAATTTTGAGAAGTTTGATGGGAAGGAAAGTTTCTCCATATAGAAAGTTCAGGTAGAGGACCTTCTTTTGCAGTAGGATTTAGATCTGGCTTTGAAGGAAAGGCCAGATGAGATGATAAATAAGCAGTGGATGTTGTTGAAGAAGAAAGCATGTTCAGCGATCAGAGGATGTTTGGCAGATTTAGCCCTTTATTTAGTTCTACAGGAGAAGACCCCGAAGGGACTCTAATCGAAGTTGCAAGCCCTCTACATGAGAAAGAATATATGCAACAAGTTAATGTTGAAGAAGTGCCTCTATAGCCTTCAGATGTTAGAAGGTGGAGATGTGCTGGGCCACATCCAAGTGTTCGATCAGGTGAGCAATGAATTGCTGAATGTCGGGGTTAAGATGGAGGAGGAAGATAAGGCACTTTTATTATTGTGTTCGCTGCCCACATCACATGACTCATTGGTCACGACGCTGCTCTACGGGAAGGAGATATACTTCAGATGAATGAACAGAGGGAGAAGATGACAAGGATGCTATTCCCCAAGAGGGTCTATCAGTTGGGGATGGATCAGGTAGAGGCAGGAATAGGAGCAGGCCTAGGGGACGGCTACAGTCCATGAAGGCTAAGTGTTACAAGTGTTGTGAGGTAGGAAATTTCAAGAGGGACTGTGCAAAGTGAAAAAAGAAAGAAAAGAGAAGATCTGAATCTGCGAGTACAGTTGCATGCTAGGAGGTGGAGGATAATCTTTTAGTGGTATCAGATGGTCACAGGCCCAACACAGAGACATGGACCTTGGATTTAGCTTATTCTTATCATTACACTCCTAATCAGTCGTGGTTCAATACTTACACAGAGGTTAATGAGGGGTGATGATTCTTAAAGATGATCACCCTTGCAAGGTGGCAGGGATTGGCACAGTGAGGATGAGGATGTTTGATGGCATGGTACGCACTCTTACCAGCGTGAAGCATGTCTCATAACTCAAGAAGAATTTGGTGTCACTGGGGTACCTGGAGCGGACTGGATACAGCTTCAGCAGTCATGCCAGGAGTGGAGTTCTGAACATCTCCAATGGAGCTATGGTGGTGATGAGAGGGAGAAGGCTGGAGAATAACCTATACAAGTTGAAGGGCTATGTGGTGACCAAAAAATCTGAGACAGCAGCTATGGAAGAGGATCCTCAGGATGTGTACCGAATGTGGCATTACCGCTTTGGCCACATGGAAGATAGGGGATGAAAGAACTAAGTAAGAGAGGGATGCTTTCGGACTTGAGTGGTGGAGATATGAAGATCTATGAGCCATGTCAAATGAAAAAGTAGAGAGTACAGTTCTTGATCAGCACAACTAGGAGTGCAGAACCCCTGGAGCTAGTACACATGGATGTCTAGGGACCACCAGCCTCGGTTTCTGCAAGGAATGGAGCCAGATCCTTCTTTATCCTGGTAGATGATTTCTCATAAAAGCAGTGGATCTACTTCATAAAGGAGAAATCAGAGGTCTTCACCAGGTTCAGAATCTGGAAGGCTAAGGTAGAGAGGGAGCAGGATATGAGTGTAGTGTCTGAGCTCAAACAGTGGCGAAGAATATACCAGCAGGGAGTTTCAGAGATTTTGTTAGGAGTGGGGCATCAAAAGGCACTTCTCGGTAATAAAACTTCTCAACAGAAAGGGATGGCTAAGAGGATGAACATAATATTGTTGGAAAAAGCAAGGTGCTTGAGGCTACAGGCAGGGCTTCCAAAGATGTTCTGGGTTGACACAGTAGATGCAGCCAGCTACTTGGTCAATCGGTCACCACACACCAGGTTGGATGAAGGCATTTCAAAGAAGATATGGTATGGAGGAAAGACAATCTTGAACCATCTGAGGGTGTTTGGATGCACGACATTTGTACATGTTAGTGCTGGGGAGCGGAGTAAGTTGGATGCCAGGTCTAAAAAGATGGTGTTCCTAGGCTACCAGTATGGAATCAAGGGGTATCGATTATGAGACCCCTTGAAGAAGAAGGTTGTCATCAGCAAGGATGTGACCTTCAATGAGAGCTCGATCCTTCAGAACAGAGATGGTATAATTGCACAGCAGAGACTACAAGAGGTGAAACATGGTAACACTTGTCAGATGACCTTCTACATAGCCGTGCCATTTGCTAGTGGACCAGGAGGATTTGAGATTCAGATGGAGAGGACTGATAAAGAGGTCAGAATTCAAGAAGTTCAGTAGGATGCAGCTGGATAGAGGACTCAGAAGGATGCAGTTGAACAGGGGACTGATATTGGGATCGCACTGCGCAGGCCCAGGAGAAACGTACGACCACCAGTTCGATACAGCTTTAAGGATTCGGTGTCATATGCCCTGGTGACAGCGAATGGAGACCTTTACACCTATTAGGAGGCTGTAGAGAGCTAGGATAGCCAGGATAGAGATAGGTAGGTCCAGGCTATGGCAGAAGATGCAGGCTATGACAGAGAAGATACAGTCTCTCCATAAGACTGGCACGTGGCAGGTGGTCCAGTTGCCACAAAGGAAGAAATCTATTGGTTGCAAATGGGTTTATCAACGCAAGAAAGGACCTTCAGAGCAAGGACGTATCAGGTACAAGGCAAGACTAGTGGCCAGAGGATACTCTCGAAAGAAAGGCTTCGACTAAGAGAGCTGGTAGAAGGTGATGTGGAGCTAGTGAAGGTACACACTAAGGAGAACCCAGCAATGCGCTGACCAAGGTTCTTTCATGGGACAGCTTTCGTAGGGATGCAGCAGATGGACACGGTGGACGTGCTGAGGCCTTGAAAGCACCAAGGTGAAGATTGGTGGGTCTGGTGTGGTGCTATCAAGGCCCAAGAGGGCTACTTTGTATTGGGCTAGGTGTTGGTCCAAGGGTTGAGATTAAATCAAGTCACGGGTGTACACAGGCTTGGGGATCAGTTTAATCTCATTGGTTAGTCCATGGGAGTTTTTGTTGAGTCTAGGCCTAGCCCACTTGGTGGATATATTTAAACTCTAGTTTCTAGGGTTTGGATTGAATAGAACAGATTTTTTTCTCACAAGATAATTTTCTCTCTTATCTCTCTCTCTCTTCCTCCAGGATCTATCTCCTCCCCTTTACTGCTGGTTCCGGCTGCTTGCATCACGGATCAAGGGATCTTGGATGCTAGGCGGGCATTGTGCGTTGTGAGAACGCATGGGCCAAACAGGGAAACCAACACGGACGCTGGAATCTCAGGACATTGCTGATTGAGTTCTGTGGCATTGGATGAATAGAGTTCGTGGCCTTGGATTCCAAGAAGGAAGAAATAGAACGTTGAAGTCCTTGCTTCACGTGGACGTGGGAAGCCGTGAACGTGGGAACTAGACGTGAAGAGAAAACCCATCTCCCAGGTGACGTGACCCAAGAATTCACGATGAGAGGAGGAGTTCTTTACCACTGCGCCCAACATGAAAACCATCAATGAAAAGACCCAATTGAACATTTTGATTTTTGATGCAAATTCTGGATGGTTATTATTAAAATGTTGTCATGCAGGGGAATCGGAAGGGTGGCACATAATCCCATCTTCAATTTTATGCCCAGCATGCCACCTCATTTCCGCTATTGTGGCATTTGATGCAAACTATCTTGCAATCTACGAGTGAGAGGAAAGTAGTACATCTACTTATCAGGAATCATTATTTTTCTACCTCGACGTTGCCTCTTGTACCGAGGATGACCACAAAACTTACAAGTAATCAACATTCTGTTTTCACCCTAGTATATCATGCATCCATTTTTACAACATTCAATCTTTTCAACCGGAAGACCCATTCCTTCTACTAACTGTTTTGTTCTATAAAAGTTTTAAGGCACCAAACTTCCTTCAGGAGTAATCTCTTTCATTAATCGAACCATATCATCAAAATTATGTTCAGACATATGGTGTTCTGACTTCATATGCATCAATTGAGCAACAAACGATAACTATGAATGACTTCTAGATCCAGGGTATAAGTCCTCATTTGCAGCCCTAAGCATATCATAAAACTTCTGGGCCTCCGGATTCGGTGTTTCTTCCATGTAAGTTGAATTGAATGCATGACTAGTTGCATCTATAACAATGTAATGGTACCGATTGGATGATTCTACATAATCAATTGTAGTAGAACCTTCATCCATATAATTGACATTGTAATTCAAATTAAGCCCAACTGCTTGTTTCCCATGTAAAGTCCAATAATAATAATCTGGTACAAAACCATTTCTATACAAATGCAACTTAATTGTATTTACTTGTTGAAACATGCAATTCTGACACTTGCGATGGTTACATGGACACCTTATCCTATCATTGTCCATCATTTCTGGATGACTGCATGCAAATTCTATGAATTGTCTCATACCAGTCATGAACTCCGGATTTAAAAGGCAATCTTTCAACCATTTATACATCCATTGACGATCCATTCTTATTTTTTATATAATTCTAACTGAAACAGTGAACAAATATAGATTAGTATTTTAAACCAAGTTTTCCTAAATATAAGACGTATATTCCCTATCATGGTGTGTGTATCACTCAAGTCCAAGCCTCAAACTAGTGCTCCTCATGATATAACCCTATCATGGTGTGTTGTGATGGTGGCATCTGGCCATGGGCAATCATTGCCAATAGAGATCGAGGATGGAAGATGGAGTTGGTGCTGGTAAGTGAAGGACAAAGAAAAGCATAAAGCATGCTGAAAGTATTCAGTAAAAACTCTCAGATAAAGTGAATGGAGAGTAGAGAGTAAAGGTGAAAAGTTGAGAATGGCAGAGGGTTGAGGAGAGTTGCCATGATAAAGTGCTTGAGCTTACTTAAGCCTACTGGTTTAAGTAACTAGCTCTATCAAGTTTAAACCAAGAAAACGGCCAAAACAACCATAGAAAACAGCCCATAAACCAAGAAACTAGCTCTATCAAGTTTAAACCATAGAAAAATAAGGGAGGAGGAAAAGGAAAATGTGCACCTCTCTAGAGCCAAGGAGGTCCTTGTGGATGGGAGCAGTAGCCGAATCGAACACGGGTTATTACCTAAAACAAATTTATTATAAATATATAAGTAATATTATATATTTTTGCTGCAAAGTCTTCCTAACGACCTAAATTGTGCTAAACAAGCTTAAACTGCTCTTAAAGTATACGGTGGCCCTCCATTTCTTTATAGCAACACAAAGATTTCCCCACAGATTCATGAAAAGAGGGGTCAAAAGACAAAAATGCAAAAGAAATTCCCTTGTTTGCCAGACTGCAGACTCACTCATGGCAAAATATCTTGCAAATAATTATTGTCTACCAGTTTGTATGGCTGAATTGAAAATCTTTATCATACCCTGCATTGTTTCACCAGCTTGAATTTCTATGTAGCGTGAGAAATTAGCAAACATTTGCAACCATGAAAAGAGAGGAGAAGATACTAAAACAGAGGGATGTGATTCTTAAATGGATTGTTAAACGATAACTCTGCTTCAGAGCGTTCGGAATGTGATTGTTAAATGGATTCCTTATGTTTGTTGTCATCTAATATTGCAAATATTATCCTCCCAAAAAAAAGTCAAGAAACAGCTGAAGCTATCAGTTGTAACTCTTCTCTACCCTGATATTGTGATTTGGATTCTAAACAATCACAAAATGGCAGCCAGAAGCAGGACGATAACCTTCATCAGTCATGTGGTCTAACAATCTTCTCACTTCTGCATATATATCCTTCATTTTGGGATGCTGCAGGTCCCAACAACAAAAGCACGAACTCTGCTCTTAATTTCAACCCAACTGCATCCTAGCTCCTTGTTTACCCCCCGGAACCTCATCATCCTTCTCACCCGTTCCACATCATCCCATCTGCCCCAGGCTGTGTATATGTTTGAATATAAAATATAAGCAGCAGAATCCTGCGAGCCCGATTCCATCAGCTTCTCTCCAGCATATGCTCCTACACCAAAACTGCGATAGCTGCGACATGCCCCCAGAACAATACGCCACAAATACGTTCCATGATCAATAGGAACTATTTCTATGAAGTCCTTTATTTTAGGAAAATAAATTTGAAACTTTCTAGACTTGTGAGTTTCGGAGTATTTTAGGATTTCGCTTTCGAACCCCTTTCTCTGATCATTTCTTGGAAGCATAACAACTGATGGAACCCATGAACAAAAATTCTAAAACATAATCAAGCAACAGCTAGATTTAATTTTTGATCTATGAAAATAACAAGAAAACAAGGAGAAGAAGCGAGCAAAGATGTAGAGCCTTACTAGCAGAAGAAGAGCGCTTAGGATAGAGCCAGAAGATGTCGGCGTTCGGCGGCCTGCCTCCCACTGCAGATAGAGCCAGAAGATCGGGGCGCTGGAAAAAGGGATCGAGGCGCAGGAAAGAGGGAGCGGCGGTTTTAAGGGACAACAGTGGCGGTTTTATGATAAAAAGCTTACCGACAAAATATTTTCGTCGCTAAAACCAGGGTAAAGAATTGAAACATAGCAACGAAAAATTTTTCTTGCTAAAATCAGGATAGAAAAAATCAAAACTTAGCCACAAAAAATTTTTTGTCGCTAAAATCAGAATAAAAAAATTTAAATTTAGAACAAAAATATTTCATCGCTAAAATCAGGGTAAAAAAAATAAAACTCATTAACGAAAATTTTTCGTAGCTAATCCGTCGCTACTATTAGTGACAAAAATTTTTCGTTGCTAAAATTAGGATAAAAAAATAAACTTAGCAAAAAAATCAGGGTTAAAAAAATTAAACTTAGCAACGAAAATATTTCATCGCTGAAAGAAGGGTAAAAAAATTTAAACTTAGTGACGAAAAATTTCCGTCACTAAAACTAGGATAAAAAAAAATAAAACATAGTGACGAAATTTTTTCATCACTAAAATCAGGATAAAAAATTAAACTTAGGGATAGAAATATTCCGTCACTAAAATTAGGGTTAAAAAAGTTAAACTTAGTGATAAAAATTTTTGTCGCTAAAACCAAGGTAAAAAAAAAAGAAACTTAGTGACAAAAATTTTCCTTCACTAATCCGTCGCTAAAGTTAGCGACAAAAATTTTCTCTCGCTAATTTGACGCTAAAATTTTTGTTAGTGATGAAAACTGTCTGCCGCTAAAATAATAATAATTTATTACTTTCGCTAATTCACTGATCTAAAGCTATTTGCTACGAATGTAGATCCATCGCTAAATTTCATCGCTATTCCGCTCTTTTCTTGTAGTTAGCTTTGAAAGCCTTTAAATAGATTATTCTGCTACCTTTTTAGACTTGATTTACTTCTGATTTTATTGCGATTGTATCTTAGTATGATCTGCATGTGATCTTAATTTATTCTGATTCCTCTATATTCCTTATTTGTTTACTCATTCTTCCTTCTTTCTTTGTCTCAAATCCCACATTCTTTTTTTGAAACTATATACTTTATTTAAAAATATTTAATTTAAAAAATACTTAATATAAGATTATAAATATTATGAAGATTTTAAATGCTATAAATAGAAGTGTAATAATTATAATAGTTATTATAATAATAGTAATAGTGATAATAGTAATGTAATTATTATAAAATACTTAATTTATAAGAATCTTTGATTTAATTATTAAATTATTTTTTTAAGTATCTTATCACTATTAACCTTTTAAAATATTTAAATTAAATAAATAATTATATGATTTATTACTTTCCACCATTTTTGAATTGGAGCGATGCTCACTAATTAACTTGCAGCCAATGGGCTCCATAAACTTAGCATGTTGGAGTCTCGTATGTGATGTAATTGCTAATACATCAATGTCGAAGTCTATGTGTCTTCTTGCAACACACACGTATAGAACTCAAAACATGCATCTTGCTCACAACATGTATGTCAATGAAAAAAGAACCTCCTTGCTAAAATTTGGAAATAATCACTATTGTCTAAGATTCTTCTATGAAACCGATGTTTGTTCAGCAACTTATATCTTATTATCTTAATATCGATCAACTATGAAAGTATTCGTGCTTTCTTAGCATCAATTTTACTATGTTGATTTCTATATACATAATGCATGATACGACTTATGCACATATTTATTTTATTATAATATATCTTCTTACTATTCATATGTACCATAATATTATATCATTTGGTTTGCATACTTAGTTCACAAAAATGTCTTGTATTAACTTAGAAGTAACTTAACATGATTATTGTTGTGTTCGTACAGCTTTGTTTTCTCACAGCTTAAAAAGGATTTAAAACAGGCTGTGAGATTTGAGCTACGATCTCTCTCTTTGTTTGTCTGTAATCGAGGGGAAGCAGATTTCTTTCGCCATTTGATATCTCACTCTTGATGGTGGAACAATAGGTCAATGAATCAGCTTGAGTTGTGATTCAAAATTATCAAGACTTAATTAAAAAGTAATTTAAAGTTTGCAATTTGGAATTACACCAGACTTATTTTCAAATCAAGCATCCATGTTGAAGATTCTTTAAGCTTTTCTATATTGGGTCCATGCATGCCTTTGGAATGGATCTAATTTCTCCAAACAACTAACCAAAGAATAGGATGTAAGATCAGAACACAATCCTGCAAATCAAGATGTGTAGAATTAGTGTTTCTTTACATTCTTGGAATTGTTCTCCATTGTAGAAGTTGACTCTTTGAATGTCCTTTTTTAATTACCAAAACAAAAGCTCAACTTGTTTTTTCAGATGCCCAAAACAAAAGCACAAGTCCTTTTATAGATTGACTTTAAATTATGCTCTATTAATACTTCCTCACATAAGTATATAATGTATTCATAACCACCCTTGTTTTTGAGAAGAGAGAAGAAAAAGCATAAGATTATATAAAACTCCATTCTTACATAAATAAACTAGAAAATGCACCCGCACATGGCATATATGCTAAACTTTTCACTAGGCATATTTGTCCCCCTTCAAAGATTTCAACCAAGAATGATAAAGGGAAGCACGGTATAGGAAATATTAGATACATGCGGTCTTACTTTCATATGTGAAGGGGCTATCTCAATTTTTAAGCCATGATCTTTAGATAGCAATAGAATATCTTGTTGTTGCCCTAAACCTCACCTTCTTACATGTCCACTGATAACATGTCTTTAATTGCAATGATTTTATTGGCAACATCTCGCATGTTCATTCGATCTTTTGGTGAATCTTTTGAGCATGAAAGTCCAATTTCTGTTAATAAAGTAATGCATCTCTTCATTTTTATCCTCCTGGCAGTATTTTCATATCTACTGTTGTCAGTAGCTTCTTCATGTTCATCTTGTAGGATGTGGGGATCAGAAATCTCCATGACTCGTCTTGGAAAAGCCATATTGACAAATCTATGAAGATTTAAGTCATCTTTGAAAATGTCATCCGTGGGTTTCTTTCCTGTAAGCATCTCTAGGAGAACTATTCCATAACTATATACATCACCTTGTATAGAGATTTTGCTGCCCATCGCATATTCTGCATTTTATTTGGATATGCAGTTACAAAGTAATTGGTAAACAGCTCAGAAATGAAGTTACTATTTCTACTCAAAAGTAAAACATGGAGATATGCATTAAACAAAGATAAGATAATCATGTATGAATTAAATAAAGATAAGATAATCACGCCCAATTCTCCTTAGTAGATTTATTAAACAACCAAATCAAAAGAAAATAAATATCCAAGACAACATAATGTACATTCGTGTTAGTGAGATGAAATGCTTCCAACAGCAAAGCATATCTAATCATTTCACAGGTTTTATCTTCCCATATAATTATCAGAAATCCAAGATCAATCAGGATTTATTCAGTCTAACATTAAAACTAATAGAAGCTCTCTCGCATGAGAAGAGAGAGAAGGTTAGCTAGGTATCGCTTAGATACCGTCCCCTTGTCACTACACTAAGTACGTCCAACCAATTTTTTTTCACAAGATTGCGCACAACAATTTTTTGATTTTTGTTCTGCCATTTTTGTTCCCAAATGGTAACCCAGTTATTGCCCCTAACATGTTTGTTATTCAGCCTATATATAGGCTTGGTATTTTCTAGGGTCTCAATTAGGCCCAGATATTCATGTGATTAATATATCTGCCAGAGTTTTTATTATTATAATTATGATTTATCAGACATGGCAAAAAGCCCAATGTTTAAACTATGCTGTAGTAGGCTCTCTATTGATTATTCATTAATAAAGAAATTGTCACTATCGTCTGGTAGTTCTTTTGAAGAACCTGTCTTGTTCAACAATCTAATTATCTCAAAATTAACCTGCTATAAAAGTGCTTGTGTTCGCTGATGCTGAATATTAGATTGTTCATATCTATGTACTTAGAAGTTCACCGATATCAAATATGGATGTCCCTGATGGTAATCTCAGTGTCCTAAGATATAAATCAAGCACTTCCTATTCTTAGTTGGGCCACTTATGTCTCTAGGATCTAGTTTCACCAAATAGCTAGCTCACCCCAAAAATGGGGTGTCTAGCTCTGGGAGACAATTCTAACGTAGTTGAACCAAGTCTACGTTTGTATGCCATATTATAGATCTGGATTTATTATTGTACGCCTTGCAAACTACTTCACACAATTGCAATTTAACTACACATCAATTATAAGAAAAAGAATTATATATCATGGACCACAACACATTTGTGTGATTCTAGCATGGTAAAACCACTTTTTTTTTCAATCATGATTGATTAATGCATTTAATCATATGAAATCTCACGTATGCACATGAAATTAAGAACAACGAGAGTATTTTGAGCTCTTACCTGGCGCGACATATCCGATGGAACCTTTTAATCCCATCCAACTTGTTGAATTTCTGGATGTCGCAGAGCTAGCGGTTGAGAGAAACCTTGTTAAGCCGAAATCACCCACATGGGCAGTCATATCTTTGTCAAGAAGAATGTTGCTTGGCTTGAGATCACAATGAGCAACTGGAACAGGGTAGCCATGATGTAGATAGTCTAAAGCTGAAGCCACATCAATGGCTATGTTTAACCTCTGACGAAGGTTCAGCTTCCTTGTTCGGTGATGTTCGTGAGCTTTTGGATGCAACCACTCTTCTAGGCTCCCATTAGGCATGTATTCAAACACTAGAGCTTTAAAGTCATTACCTGCATAATTGACGGTCGAGCAAGAAGTAATGATCTTGACAAGATTCCTGTGGCGCATGTTTCTTAAGGCTTCGCATTCGGCACTGAAACTCTTCAGTGCTCCAACTTGATCAAGGTTGAATACCTTCACGATGATGACGTTCTCTTCAGGATCCAATTTTCCTTTATACACGGAACCAGAACTTCCAGTGCCAACCAAGTTGTCTGAAGAGAAACCATCAGTTGCCTTGAGGATGTCGGCGTAAGATAATTTCTTGTACCCGTCCTTCGCATTGGGGACGGATGGAGATTTTTCACCTGTCTTCCTTGATCTACAAAGAATGCCCACCAAGCACAATATCATTACCCCGGCAACACTTGCAACTGGTATTATAACCTTTGTTAGGATTTAGTCCGAACTGAGCAATGGATCCCCTCTGCTTCTATTGGTGTGTTGGAATTAATTCCTCTTTCCTATAATTAATTCCAATGCTTCCGTTTCCGTTGAAATTAATTCCTCCCTCATGTAATTAATTCCAACGCGTCTTCACCGCACCTTCACGCTCCGTCTTCACGTGGATCTTCTTGGAGCCGTCTTCCCGTGATTCCCACACACATCTGCCTACGCTTGGATCTTCACGTCGTGTCTTCCTAGGAGCGGAAATTCCCCACGCAATGGATCCGAGCGCTTCACAAAGCCATCCTTGTCTACGAAGCCCTTTCTTCGTTAAAGGATCCCCAGGCACACGGCTTCGTTCCACGAAGGCACCGTTGATGGAGGAAAAGGGAGGCACCGTCCTTCTGCCTCACGACCTCACGAACCCGTAACAGGCTTTGCACCCGTGCCAGGCTTCTTTTACAGAAGCCTCGTTATGGCAGAAAGAGGATGAAGAAGAGGGAGAGAGAGAGAGAGGAGGAGGAGAAGAAAGAAGACGGCTGCCGCCTTGTGATGAGAGATGAAATTTTTGGGAGAAAAGAATCTGTTCACTATTCCATCCAAACCCTAGAGACTAGGGTTTAAATACATCCACGAAGTGGGCCAGGCCCAGACTCAACAAAAAACTCCCATGGACTAAACCAATGAGATTAAACTAATCCCCAAGCCCGTGTACACCCGTGACTTGATTTAATCTCAACCCTTGGACTCAAAACCCAGCCCAATACAAGTTAGCCCCTGGGCCTTGATAGCACCACACCAGGCCCAACAATCTCCACCTTGGTGCTTTCAAGGCCTCAGCACGTCCACTGTGTCCATCAGCTTTAACAACGAAATACACTTTTGAAAACTGTCCCGTGGAAGAACCTTAGTCAGTGCATCTGCTGGATTTTCTTTGGTGTATACCTTCACCAGCTCCACCTCACCATCTTCCACCAGCTCTCTGATCCTGTGGTATCTGAGATCAATGTGCTTCGTCCTGGCATGATAGACTGCATTCTGCGCAAGCATCAGAGCACTCTGGCTGTCACTATGCACCTGGACAACCTTCTGATCAAGTCCCATCTCCAGCATCAAGCCCTTCAGCCAAAGAGCTTCCTTTGCTGCCTCTGTGATACCTATGTATTCTGCCTCCGTGGTAGATAAGGCTGTGATGGGCTGCAGACATGATCTCCACGATACTGGACCACCAAACAGGCTGAACACAAAGCCTGTTGTGGATCTCCTAGTGTCCACATCTCCACCAAAGTCTGCATCCACATACCCATATAACTGCCCACGAGCCTCCTTGGATAAGTTGGATCTCTCAGCATCTTTTGCTGTCCATAGCAAATACCAACCCCAACTGTACCTACCAAGTACCTGAAGATTCCCTTCAGTGCTCGCCAGTGCTCCCTACCAGGCTGCGCCATGAACCTGCTCACCTGGCTCACTGCATGGGCTATGTCTGGCCTACAACATACCATGGCATACATAAGGCTCCCAACACCAGAAGCATATGGTACCTTCTCCATCTCCTGAGCCTCCACCTCAGTCTGTGGTGACATGGTCTTCGATAAGGAAAAATGTGCTGCCAAAGGTAGTGCTGACGGTTTGGCATCCTTCATCCCATATCGCTCCAGAATCTTTTAATGTAGCCACCCTAACTCAGATGCAGCACACCTTTGGATCTATCTCTGATGATTTCCATCCCTAGGATCTTCCTGGCTGGCCCCAGATCCTTCATCTCAAACTCCCGAGACAAAGCTATCTTCAGTTCCTGTACAGCCTTCTTACTCTTGCATGCTATCAGCATGTCATCTACATACAAGAGTAAGTACATCCTAGACCCATCATCCAGAGATTTAACATACACACAAGAATCATACTCACACCTGGAAAGTCCAATGCTCCTAACATAAGTGTCAAATCTCTTGTACCACTGCCTCGGCGACTGCTTCAGCCCATACAGAGATTTCTTCAGCAAACAGACTTTCCCATCTGATCTTGGTTCTCTAAACCCTGGTGGCTGCTCCATGTAGATGCTCTCCTCCAAATGACCATGGAGGAATGCTGTCTTCACATCCATCTGCTCCAGCTCCAAGTCCTGAGCTGCTACAATACTCAATAATAGTCTGATGGAAGTGTGCCTGACAACTGGAGAAAATATCTCACCATAATCGATGCCTTCTTTCTGAGAGTATCCTTTGGCCACTAGTCTTGCCTTATACCTGATACCCTCTTGTTCTGAAGCTCCTTCCTTGCGCTGATAAACCCATTTACAACCAATGGGTTTCTTTCCTTGTGGCAGCTGGACCACCTGCCACGTATTATTGCTGTGAAGAGACTGCATTTCCTCTGCCATAGCATGGATCCACCTATCTCTATCCTGACTTTCCATAGCCTCCTCATAGGTGAAAGGGTCTCCATTTGCTGTCACCAGGGCATATGACAACGAATCCTCGAAGCCGTATCGAACTGGTGGTCGCACGTTCCTCCTGGGCCTTTGCTGTGCGATCCCAGTATCAGTCCCCTGTTCAGCTGCATCCTGCTGAACTCCCTGGCTTCTACCCCCTCTGTCAGTCCTCTCCACCTGAATCTCAAATCCTCCTGGTCCACTAGCAAATGGCACAACTGTATAGGAGGTTGTCTGACTAGTGTTACCGTGTTCTACCTCCTGTAGTCCCTGCTGTGCATCCATGCCACTTCTGTTCTGGAGGATTGAGCTCTCATCAAAGGTTACATCTCTGCTGATGACAACCTTCTTCTCCAAGGGGTCCCATAACCGATACCCCTTGACTCCTCGCGGGTAGCCTAGGAACACCATCTTCTTAGACCTGGCATCCAACTTACTCCGCTCCCCAGCTCCAACATGCACATATGCTGTGCATCCAAACACCCTTAGATGGTTTAGGCTTGTCTTCCTTCCAGACCATATCTCCTCTGGAATGTCTCCATCTAACCTGGTGTGCGGTGACCGATTGACCAAGTAGCTAGCTGCATCTACTGCGTCAACCCAGAACATCTTTGGAAGCCCTGCCTGCAGCCTTAAGCATCTTGCCTTTTCCAATAATGTTCTGTTCATCCTCTCAGCCACCCCATTCTGTTGAGGAGTTTCCATCACCGAGAAGTGCCTTCTGATGCCCCACTCCTCACAAAAAATCTGGAACTCCCTGCTGGTGTATTCCCCGCCATTATCAGACCTCAGACACTTCACACTTTTACCCTGCTCCTTCTCCACCTCAGCCTTCCAGATTTTGAACTTGGTGAAGACCTCTGATTTCTCCTTCATAAAGTAGATCCACAGCTTCCTTGAGAAATCATCTATCAGGGTCATAAAGTATCTGGCCCCATTCCTTGCAGAAACTGGGGCTGGTCCCCAGACATCTGTGTACTAACTCCAGGGGTTCAGCACTCCTAGCTGTGCTGACTGAGAACTGTACTCTCCTCTGCTTTCCCATCTGACAAGGCTCACAGATCTCCATATCTCCGCTACTCAAGTCTGGAAGCAGACCTCTCTTGCTCAGTTCTTTCATCCCCTTGTCTCCCATGTGGCCCAGGCGGTAATGCCACATCCTGTACACATCCCGAGGATCTTGCTCCACAGCTGCCACCTCAGATTTCACAGTCATCACAGAGCCCTCCATCTTGTATAGATTATTTTCCAGCCTCCTCCCTCTCATCACCACCATGGCTCCATTGGAGATGTTCATAACTCCACTCCTGGCACGACTGCTGAAGCTGTATCCAGTCCGCTCCAAGTACCCCAGTGATACCAGATTCTTCTTGAGTTCTGGAACATGCTTCACACTGGTAAGAGTGCGCACCATACCATCAAACATCCTCACCCTCACTGTGCCAATACCTGCCACCTTGCAAGGGTGATTATCTCCAAGAGTCACATTCCCCTCCTCAACCTCTGTGTAAGTACTGAACCACAACCGGTTGGGAGTGTAATGATGAGAACAGGCTGAATCCAAGGTCCACATCTCTGTGCTGTGCCTGTGATCATCTGATACAACCAAGAGATCATCCTCCACCTCCTGATCTTCAACTGTACTCACAGACTCAGATCCTTCTTTTTCTCCCTTCTGATTTTCCACTTAGGACAATTCCTCTTAAAATGTCCTACCTCTCCACACTTATAGCACTTCAACTCTCTCTTGCCTTTCCTGGACTTTGATCGTCCTCCAGACTTACTTCTGTCCCTGCCTCTACCTCTGCCTGTCCTTTCCCCAACTGATAGACCCTCCTGGGGAACAGCTTCCTTGGTCATCTTCTCCCTCTGCTCATTTGTCCGAAGCACCGAGACAATATCTTCATAAATTAATGTCTCCTTCCCATAGAGCAGTGTTGTGACCAATGAGTCATAAGACGTGGGCATTGAACATAAAAGCAGAAGTGCTTTATCTTCTTCCTCCATCTTGACCCCAACATTCAGAAGTTCATTGCTCATCTGGTCGAATATCTGGATGTGACCCAGCACATCTCCACCTTCTGACATCCGAAGGCTGTAGAGGCGCTTCTTCAACATCAACTTGTTGCACATATTCTTTCCCATATAGAGGGTGTGCAACTTCGTCCAGAGTCCCTTCGGGGTCTTCTCCTCCAGCACTGAATAGAGGACTGAATCCGCCAGACAGCCCCTGATCATTGAACATGTCTTCTTCTCCAATGAAATCCACTGCTTGTCTGTCATCCCATCTGGCCTTTCCTCCAAAGCCAGATCTAAACCCTGCTGCACAAGGAGGTCCTCTACCCGGACTTTCCACATGGAGAAACTTCCCTTCCCATCAAACTTCTCAACCTCTATTTTTATGCTACTCCCCATGGCCAATTTCAAAAAATAGCATAAAAATAAATTTTAAAATAGAGAAGTACCTTGACGAGATTTTGTTGAAATTATTTCAACTCCTTGAAGGCCTCCAGATTACTCCTTGAACCTGGCTCTGATACCACTTGTTAGGATTTAGTCCGAACTGAGCAATGGATCCCCTCTGCTTCTATTGGTGTGTTGGAATTAATTCCTCTTTCCTATAATTAATTCCAATGCTTCCGTTTCCGTTGAAATTAATTCCTCCCTCATGTAATTAATTCCAACGCGTCTTCACCGCACCTTCACGCTCCGTCTTCACGTGGATCTTCTTGGAGCCGTCTTCCCGTGATTCCCACACATCTGCCTACACTTGGATCTTCACGTCGTGTCTTCCTGGGAGCGGAAATTCCCCACGCGATGGATCCGAGCGCTTCACAAAGCCATCCTTGTCTACGAAGCCCTTTCTTCGTTAAAGGATCCCCAGGCACACGGCTTCGTTCCACGAAGGCACCGTTGATGGAGGAAAAGGGAGGCACCGTCCTTCTGCCTCACGACCTCACGAACCCGTAACAGGCTTTGCACCCGTGCCAGGCTTCTTTACAGAAGCCTCGTTATGGCAGAAAGAGGATGAAGAAGAGGGAGAGAGAGAGAGAGAGGAGGAGAGAAGAAAGAGAAGACGGCTGCCGCCTTGTGATGAGAGATGAAATTTTTGGAAGAAAAGAATCTGTTCACTATTCCATCCAAACCCTAGAGACTAGGGTTTAAATACATCCACGAAGTGGGCCAGGCCCAGACTCAACAAAAAACTCCCATGGACTAAACCAATGAGATTAAACTAATCCCCAAGCCCGTGTACACCCGTGACTTGATTTAATCTCAACCCTTGGACTCAAAACCCAGCCCAATACAAGTTAGCCCACCTGGGCCTTGATAGCACCACACCAGGCCCAACAACCTTGAGCAAGCTTCTCTTAGAGGCTTTGACCGAGCAAGTCGGCAATTGCATATCCGAATTGCCCCCGCAAAGCCTCCTGTTGCCGAGGACAGAAAACGCACTGGCATTGTCAAAGATGCCACCCTTTGGGACTTCACCCTCAAGATCATTGAATGAAAGATTAAGATACTCCAGAGAACCAAAAGACTTGAAGAATTCTGGAATTGGCCCAGACAAGTTGTTTCGAGAAAGATCTAAATCCTCGATACCTTTCAAAGACGCAAGTGCTGGAGGAATTCTACCTTCAAAAAGTTGCCTTCCATGTGCAGGTGCACCAAAAGCAGACAGGAACCCAAAGCGGAAGGGATGGCACCAGACAATCGGTTCTCAGAGACATTTAGAGTGCCGAGGTTAATCAAGTTGCCTACTTCCCCTGGCATGGGCCCCGTGAGATAATTATGTGACAGGTCCAGGTATATTGAAAGAGAGGAAATTCTGACGAGTTCGTCAGGTATGCTTCCAGTGAGAGAGTTGTGAGAAAGGTTCAATGTTAGCAAATCTGTGCAATTTACAAGACTTGCAGGGATGGTGCCGCTCAATTGATTTTCTTGCATATAAAGCTCGTTCAGTTGAATGAGGTTGCCAATAGTAGATGGGATGGGACCGGATAACTTGTTTGCCGACAAGTACACGGCATGCAGGTTCTGAAGCTTTCCGATGGTCTCTGGAATTTCTCCCATGAAAAGGCTTCGATCTAGGAAAAGCACGGTTAGGCTCACAAGATTCCCGATCTCTGCAGGAATGGGCCCAGATATTTGATTTTTTCCAACCAAAAGCCATTCAAGCCGTATGGAGAGCTTGCCTACCGAGCTAGGAAGTTGGCCCTCCAGTTTGTTGTCGTACAAGTTCAATCTCTCCAAAAGGCTACAATTGGTCAGAGAAGAGAAGAAGCTCCAGTCATGGGCTTGGAGCTGATTCCAGCCCAAGCTTAGGCGGCGCAGGTATTTTAGGGACCCTAGATTGGAAGGAACAAATCCACTGAATGAATTAGTGGCAAGATCAAGCTCCTGAAGCCCAGAAGCATTGCATAACGACACTGGTATCGGCCCTTGGAATTGGTTCCCTTGCATGCCGAGGTATTGCAGGTTATGAAGAGTGAGGCCCATATCTGGTGGAAGTGTCCCGGAAAGCCTATTAATCCCTGCGCCGAAATAAGTGAGCAAGGATCGGTTGTAAAGTGCAGGTGGGATTGGCCGGTCAAGTTGTTGATGGACAAATCCAGCTCTTGTAGGCTGGGGATGTTGCCTAGGCTTTCTGGAATGTTTCCCGCCAAGTTGTTGCTAGCAAGATAAAGAAATTGGAGAGAGGAAATGTTCCCCAGTGAAGGTGGGATGCCTCCTGAAAGTTGGTTCAGGGACAGCCGAGGAAAGAAAGGCTCGAGGGGATGGCTGAGAAAGGCGGCAAAGCCCCGGTCAGACTGTTCATTGCTAGATCGATATGGGAAAGGGATGAGCTGTTACCTAATGATTGAGGGATGCTACCTGATAGCTTGTTTGACCGCAGATCCAGGTAGGTGAGGGACAAACTGGTTCCTATTGAAGATGGGATCTCACCTTCGAGACTGTTCATTGATAAGACAATATATGTAAGGTTTGAGCAGGTTCCTAGCGAAGAAGGGATGCCTCCTGTCAGATTATCAATGATAAGTCAATATAAGCAAGGGATGAGCCGTTACCTAATGATGGAGGTATGCTACCTGATAGCTTGTTTGACCGCAGATCCAGGAACTTGAGGGACAAACTGGTTGCTATTGAAGATGGGATCTCACCTGTGAGACTGTTCATTGATAAGTCAATATATGTAAGGTATGAGCAGGTACCTAGCGAAGAAGGGATGCCCCTGTCAGACTATTGTTTGATAGACTGAGATATTCAATCGGGCTGCTAGGTAGCACAGGTGGAATTCCGCCACTGAGATTATTGAGTGATAGATCAAGATAAAGCAACGAAGAGCTGTTGGGTAGGAAAGGTGGGATGTCTCCTGTTAGACGATTGCTGGAAAGGTCTACTTCGGTCAGCAATGGGCTAAGTCCTAGCAGAGAAGGGATAAATCCTATGAGGTTGTTACTGTTAAGAAAAAGGACGTCAAGCTTTCCAAGGGAGACAAAGCCATTGGGGATTTCTCCGCCAAGTCTATTGTTGCTTAAATCCAGGAGTTGGAGGTTCGAACACTGGCTGAGATTGGATGGGATTTCGCCTTCAAGAGAATTCATACTTATGTTAAGGTACTGAAGTCGGAAGAGACGGCCTATTTCTTGAGGGATGTGTCCATTGAGTAGGTTGTTTGGTAGATTGATTCTCTTGAGAAAGGTGAGGTTGGCTATGTCGGGCGATATGTTGCCCATGAGGTTAATGGAATCGAGGTCCAAGGCCGTGACCTTTTGTGGGTGTCGCCGACCACAAGTGACACCAAACCACCGACAGTGGTCGTGGGATTGATTTCTCCAGGAGATCAAGGCTCCAAGAGGGTCAGATAGCTGTGACTTGAAGGCAAGGAGAGCAAGCTTGTCGGTGGCCATGTTTGGGGGCATGGGATCAGCAGCGACTAATGCAGGGTAGGAGTGCAAGGAGCATAAGCTGGAGAGAAGGATGAGAGCTACGGGCTGGAGTAGTTTGATATTCTTTACCAGCGGAAGATCCATTGGGAGCTATGATTGGTTAAACTAAGATAGCGTGGATCAATCTGTTGCCATAGCTGCCTTTATATAGAAAATTTGACGTATCAACCATGTCATGCATTAAAAAAAAAAAGGAAAATTTAGTCAAGTCATGCAAAAGATGGCGAGAAGAATGCTGTTATGGAACTTAGTGTCGTGTTGACTGGAAGAGAGGCATCCGCGGAATGAGAAACCAATCGGAAGAGGGGACCTGCATTTAGTGTCGGCACAATATTTTTGTTTTTAGAGCAGAAGACTTGATTGGGTAGACCTATTTTTATCTTTTCCTGGTCCAAGCATACTTTTGTCTACGTTTTGGTTAAACGTTGGCCCCTCCGTTGTCCGATTCCATGCATGCAGAAAGACTTGATAAACCAAAAAATCCAGGTGTTGTATGAATATTCAAAATTGCTTTGGTAACTCAAAAAGTGACTCAGCTGGTTTTTATTGGTTCGTTCGACTTACTGTTACATTCAATCGGAACGAACGAGAGCAGTGCACATGAGTGGAGTGTCCCTAACCGTTCTCATGTAAATACAATTAATACTCCTCTTGTGATTTTGTTCTTATTAATAAAGCAGGGGTTCACCCTCTTTTCACAGTACTCAAAAAGAAAATAGTATTGTTTTCCTCTCTTACGTGAAAAAAAAAAAAAACGAGTGATTTTTCTGTGTTACTGTATTACTGTTTTGGGTTGGATGCAAGTATTTGAGTTTTAAATCGTGTGGCTTTAACCTTACTGATGCAGAGATGATGAGAAGACGTATTGTGGACGGTAGAGAGACAAGGAGTGCCGTACATTAATAAGGATAACGAATATGCCATTTCCCCTTTCTTCACTCTCCTACTTCTGTCTGCTTCCACTTTTTTCCATGCCAGTCAATTTCAACATACGTTCAGGGATTCATGGTTCAGGGATTAAGGGTTTTAGGGGTTTAGGGGTTTAAGGTTTTAGCAAGGGTTAGGGTTTTAGGGTTTTAGGGTTTTAGGGTTTAATTTTAGGGTTTAGGTTTAGGGTTTAGGGTTTAAGGGTTTAGGGTTTTAGTGTTTTAGGGGTTTTAGGGTTTAATTAGGGGTTTAGGGTTTTAGGGGTTTAAGGATTAGGGTTTTAGGTTTTAGGGTTTGGGGTTTTAGGGTTTTAGAGGTTTAGGGTTTTGAGTTTTTTGGATTTTTTAGGAATTTTAGGGTTTAGGTTAGGGTTTAGGGTTTAGGGTTTAGGGGTTTAGGGTTTTAGGGTTTAGGGTTTAGGGTTTAGCAGCATTCTCGGCACAAATGCATGGATCAGACTGAAGGCAGCATCGGTCCCAGGTAGGACCTTGTAGTTGGCCATCTAGGCATACTGTGGGGCCGCCTGTGCACACCGTACATGGGGCGAACTGGTTAGCCTAGTCCAATGTCCAACTACGAGCTTTTTAACTGCAACAACATAAATATATGTTATTGGAACTGGAATTACCGCGACTGTTGGCACCAGACTTGCCCTGCAATGGATCCTCATTAAGGAATTTAGATTGTACTCATTCCAATTACTAGACTCGAAGAGCCGGTCGGTATTGTTATTTATTTTTCACTACCTTCCCGTGTTAGGTTTGGGTAATTTGCGTGCCTGCTGCCTTCCTTAGATGTGGTAGCCATTTCTCAGGCTTCCTCTCCAGAATCGAACCCTAATTCTCCGTCACCCATCACCACCATGGTAGGGCCCTACCCGTCTTCGGATTCGAGGGAAGACGGGAGTGGCACAAGGCTAAGCCCGACCCCCCGGTTGGCCATCAGGGAGGTAACTTGCGATAAGAGATCGAAGCACTGCCGAGGGCGGAGGAGGGGAGCAAGGGGCAGAAGCGCCGCCCATGGAGGTTTTCGAAGGAAGTGGATATGGAACATCGCGGCCACCCACGTCACCCTAGGGGCTCCAGCGAAATGAGCGATATAGATTATAATATATCAATATATAAAATTATCACTATATAATATTAATTATTATACACTATAATAATTAATATATAAAATTATATATATATTAATAGCAATGCATATAGTATGCGTCGCTATTTAGTGACGCATATACTATGAATCGCTAAATAGCGATGCATAGAAAATGCGTCCTAAATAGCGATGCATTTTCTATGCGTCACTATATTCCTGCCATATTTGGCTTACCCTGCCAAATTAGCGACGCGACTGTGCGTCGCTAATTAGCGATGCGTAAATGCATTGCTAATTACCGATACATAGAGTTTGCATCGCTAAATAGCAATGCAAATTGTATGCATCGCTATTTAGCGATGCATTTACGCGTTGCTAAATAGCGACAATGGATGCGTTGCTAATTAGCGATTAGCGATGGATTAGCGATGCCATTTAGGCGTCGCAAATGGCATCGCTAATCCTCTTTTATTAAACCCCCCACCCAGCCCTAATCTCTCTCCCTCCCTCTTCCTCCCTCCCTCTTCCCCACGTCCGACGGTGCCCCTGCCCCCTCCCTCCCTCTTCCCCCTCTATTTTCCTCACATCCGGCGGCCCTCCGACCCACGATCTCCTCGACGGCCTCCTCTAAGTAAGCCCCCCCCCCCTCCCCTCCCCTCCCCCCCCCTTCCCCTCCCCTTCTCTCTGGCCGATCGCGGGCAAGCCGCCGCGGTCGTGGCCTGGCGGCCGGCCGCGGCCTGGCCATAGCCCATGGCCAGGCCATGGGCATAAAAAAAATGCAACCCCCCTCCCCCTCCCCCTCTCTCTGGTCGGCCGCAGCCATTGCCTAGCGGCTGGCCGCGGCCTAGCCGCAGCCCATGGCTAGGCCATGGACATAAAAAAATCCACCCCCCCTCCCCCTCCCTCCCTATTGCCGATAGCGGGCAGGCCGCGGCTACTGTGGCCATGGCCTAGCGATCGGCCGTGGCCTGGCTACAGCTCGTGGCCAGACCACTAGCATAAAAAAAATCCCAACCTCCCCTCCCCCTTCCCCTCCCCCTCTTTGGCTAGACGCGGCTTGGCCACGGGCATAAAAAAAACCCAACCCCCCTCCCCCACCCTCTAGCCGTTCGCGGGCAGGCTGGCGCGGCCGTGGCCTGGCGACCGGCCATGGCCTGGCCACATGCCGCGGCCTGGCCACATGCCGTGGCCAGGCGGCCAGGCTGCATAGCACTCGGCCATATGGCTAGGCCACCTGGCCATGTCCCACAACCCGGATACATGGCCAGGTCGCCCAGACACGTGGCCAAGCCGACTGGCCACGTGGCCACGTGCAAACCTAGCCACATGGCCAGGCCAGAGGCATAAAAAAAAACTCAACCCCCCTCCCCCTCTCTCGGCTGGCCGCGGGCGCGGCCTAGCCACATGGCTAGGCCATGACCAAAAAAAAATTTTCATATTTTTTTACAAAAAATAATAATTATAAAATAATATAATTATAATAAATTTATTATAATATAATTATTATAATATAATATGATATTGTTAATATTATTACATAATAAAATTATTATGTAATAATGATTATTAATATAATACTATTATATTAATAATATCATATTATAATAATATTAAGATATTTAGTTTATAGTATTGTAATAATATAAGAAATTATGGTATTCTAATAAATAATGATTGCAATATAACATCATTGTAATGTTAGCTAATTAGTTGTTATGATTGTAAATTAATCTAAATGGTAGAAGGGGTTAATTGGTAGTTTTGTAAAATATAGGCTAGAAGGGTAAAATGGTATTTTTTACAAATATAAATTTTAGTAAATTAATTATTATTTATGTTTAATTATGCAATATTCTCAATATATCTTGTAAGCCTCCATATTTTATATTTATGTTAAATTTCTTAGCATGTTAAACTATGCATGATAGTTTATTAGTGAACTTCTTACATATATTGTTGCATCTTAGTTTTGTTATGAAATAG
>UESW01004274.1:0-191221 GCA_900491605.1 Calamus simplicifolius
ATTGTTTGGGTGTGCCGTAGCCGACCGTCACGACGTATTCAGCAGAACCCAGTGCGCTACCAAGTTTTGCCGGAAGACTCGTTTGGGATCCTTGTAATCGTGTGTCTCTGCAGCCATTTGCTGCCATTTGCTGGAGATAATTGACTCGCAGTTGGTCTAGACGCAGGATTTCACCCAGCGTCAGAGGCTTCTTGCTGGCGATTGGTGAACAGGGACCGGTGGGCTACAGCCAATAATGTCCGGTTTGATCCTGAAATTACGAAGTTAAAACGAATAAAAGGAGCGGAAAAAGGACAAGGATGAACCGAATAGTATTGCTTTTGACTGCGACTTGGTGGCTGGCCACTGCTCTTCATGAGCTTTCCCAGAACTGCCTTTGTTTTAGATTTTAATTTGACGGTCGCAAAGCCTGTCACCTTAAAGAAATGATGTGACAACCCTTCACCCCAAGGGAAGGAAAAAACTTTGTATACCGCATGCAAGTCTTGCATGGATTTTATCGTCTTTTCTTATTTATTTAAATACATATAATATTTATTAAAAAATATTAAGGCAACTTTATAATATTTTTTTAAAAATTATAATACTTCAGTTTTAAACTCACGATTCCTAGTTATAAAATTAAGACATTCGTTCTAAAAGCAAAAAAAAATTACGACATTCCAGTTGTAAACTTATGACACCGTAGTTATAAAATAAAGATATCTCATTCAAAAAACAAGTCTTTATACAAATTTCAAAAAAAGTTGAACGAGTATTAATGCATGTTAAAATTTAAGATGACATTCCGTTTTAAACTTAAACTAAGACACCTATTAAGAAAGTCAAAAAAAATTATGACATCTCAAATGTAAATTTATGACACCATAGTTATAAAATTACGATACCCATTAAGAAAATGTGTATGTACATAAATTTCAAAAAAAAAAAGCTGAATGAGTATCGTAATTTTATAACTACAATATTGTAAATTTATAATTGGGATGTCATAATTTTTTTTACTTTCTGAACGGGTGTCTTAATTTTATAACAATGGCATCATAAGTTTAAAACTGGGATATCGTAATTTTTTTTTTTTTTTTGCTTTCTGAACGGATGTCTTAATTTTATAACTACGATCTCGTAAGTTTAAAAATGAGGCATCGTAATTTTTTCTCTCGGAATGTCGTAAAATTGTCTTAATATTTTTTAATGGGTGTCATATGCATATGGACTAATAAGAAGAGGTGATGCAGTCCAGATAGGACTTGCTGCACCGGATACGATGTACAAAGTCTTTTCCTTAGAAACACCTTCGGCTGAACATAGACCTTTTGTTAACTACTAAATCTTGTCAACGGAAACCGAAGGACTTTTAAGAGCCGTTATAAGAAAAAGCCATTAAGATGAATCAAGTAAAATAATAGCAATAAATTCTTAATTCTAGACTAAATAGGATTAGACATATGAATTATTTTTATTCTACTTTATTTTAAGTTATATTTTCTATAAAATATAAAATATTAATTTTTTTTCATTATTTCTTACATATAATTTTTAGTTCACCTTATTCTATTTTTTTCTATATGCATTAAATCAAATTTTCTACAAGTATATTTTTAGGTCTATCCTGCAAATGTATAAACTATTTATGTCAACATTCAATTTATCCTTAGTTAATGCTATATCAACAATTTTACAAATACCTTTTTTTTATTTTATTTTTTTTAATATTACTGAGTGAATCAAAAGAACTAGCCTATAAATAGGTCAAACTAGTTTGTATAAAATCTGAATTTTATTTAGATCAAAAAAATAAATCTAACTTGATTGAAGTGGGATCCAAAAATCTAGATTATATAACTTTCCTTTCTTTCATTTTGAATAATCTTTTCAATTCTTTGTGAGGATTCATTTAAGCTATTTTTTTCATCTTAATAACCACATCTTCTTTTATTTGTTTCTACTTAAATTATATTTAAACGTTAATATTTCATGATTGATTTTGATAAATACTATTTTATTTAAAAATCATACTTCCTAAATTTAAGAATAAATAATTATTTAAATAAAATAAAATGTTTTGAATGAAATTTGTGTTTATTGGCACAATTTAATTTTTTTAAATTTTTATGATTTGATATTTAATTTTTAATTATTAAATTTTAGTTAAAAAGAGCTAAATGATTATTCATACGGTAAATCCAACTTAATTTGGTCTACTCTTCACCTTCAAAATTTTATATTGATACATATCATACTTGATCTTGATCTAGCTCAAATGACCTATTAGTTTTTTTTTTCCTTTCATGAACTTGATCCAAGCAACTATTATGTTAGATATCCTGATTCAAAATCATAACATATAAAAATATGTGAGTAGTTCGTAGTCCTAAGTTGAAACCTCTTCCCCTTTAAATTGTGGTGGAAGCAAAATTTGATGTTAGTCCAAAATCATCATCAGAAACTGTACCAACTACATAAATTAGAACTTTTGGCGATCAATTAAATCATATAAATTTGTAATCGTGATAAATATATAAATTCTAAACCTTGGCATAATCACTTGCAACATGAAGCATACTAATTTAACCTGCCTTGGATATTGTATTTAAATATTAATTTTTTAATCCACTGAACAACAGAAATATAGTCCATTTTTAGTCATAAAACAATCACTATAAACCTAATAAATAGACAATATTTATCAGATAAATCCTTACTATTCACAAAAGAAACACAAGCAAGAGCTGATCAAACATTAAACTGAGCCATTATAGCACTGTTTTACTCATTATCTTAGACTTTTATATTTCAGTGGGAAGTATGATTTATCATGGTCCCCATTTGATTTCCAGAGGAAGGAGAAGGCAAGCCCGCCCGCATCGTTACAAAGCCCTATTGAAGGGTCATAGATCAAAAGCCAAAACAGATCAATTAATTGCTATTCTTTAATACATAGAGTTCGTTAACCTTTGAATTTGGAGCAGACTGCTGCTGGCTTCCAAGAGTCGGCTCCAACCACATGGCGGCGATTTGCTTCTCCATGGACGGCGTAGGAATTCCAAGAGAGAAGCAAAGAAAAGAGCAAGGAGCGGAAAAGGAAGAAGAGAGACGAAGTCATGAGTTCTGATGACGCTCGATCACCCCTCCTGGACGTTGGGAACGGAGGCTCTTCTTCTTCATTGGATCGCCTTCAAAGAAGTCCCAAGATCGGAGAGGGCTCTCCGGTGGGACCCTTCGACGCCCAAGTTAGTGACAGAGGTCACAATAGAGAAGGAGCTCGAGAGAGCTCTTTAGGAGGGAGAGGTCTCAGAAGGATCAGGTAGCTCCCTTGAGAGTTAGGGCATCGAATGTGTAAAATATGCGTTAAAAATGCCTCACCCGATTCCCGACGTAGTTTACCCTTTTATAAGGGATGACACTGGTGCAATCACGTAGGTCTGCGTCCCATCAGCCGGTGGGGTCATTGGATTGTCGGATCTGGCACTATCAGGCAGTGCACGTTGGCGCTGCGGTGCGCATCAGTGCTATCGGGTGGCGTGCATCGGGCACTGTCGGGCAGCACGCGTCGAGCGCTGTCGGGTGGCGCGCGTCAGAGGAACGAATTTTTGAATCGCTGGGCTGATCTGGCGAGAACCGAGGGTCCCGTCTTGTCGGGGCCGAGCTGGGTCGACCTGAGATGGCTGGGGCCTATCTTGCCAGCAAGGCAGTGCTGGGGTGGGCCGAACCGGCGGGCCTGGAGACGACGGGACCGAGTCGGGCTGGCCGGGGATGGCCTTGGCCGACTCGGCCGGACTGGAGACCCCGGGGCTGAGTCGGGCCGGCCGGACGGCCTTGGCCGACTCGACGGGACAGGAGGCGCCGGGGCCGAGTCGGGCCGATCGGGGATGGCCTTGGCCGACTCGGTGATACAGGAGACGCCGGGGACGGCCTTGGCCGACTCGGCGCGACAGGAGTCACCGAGGCCGAGTCGGGCCTGCCTGGGATGGCCTTGGCCGACTCGGCGGGACAGGGGTCGCCGGGGCCGAGTCGGGCCTGCCTGGGATGGCCTTGGCCGACTCGGCAGGACTGGAGACACCGGGGCCGAGTCGGGCCTGCCTGGGGAAGTAGGGGCCACCTGGCGTGGAGGCGCCAGGGCCGGCTAGATTGGAGACGCCATGACCGGCCAGCAATGTGCCGGGGCCGGCTAGCTTGGAGAGGCCGTGGCCGGCCAGCAATGTGTCGAGGCTGGCTAGCTTGGAGACGCCGTGGCCGGTCAGCAATGTGCCGGGGCCAGCTAGCTTGGAGATGCCATGGCCGGCCAGCAATGTGCCGGGGCCGGCTAGCTTGGAGACGCCGTGGCCGGCCAGCAATGTGCCGGGGCCGGCTAGCTTGGAGAGGCCATGGCCGGCCAGCAATGTACCGGGGCCAGCTAGCTTGGAGACGCCGTGGCCGGCCAGCAATGTGCCGGGGCCGGCTAGCTTGGAGACGCTGTGGCCGGCCAGCAATATGCCGGGGCCGGCTAGCTTGGAGACGCCGTGGCCGACCAGCAATGTGTCGGGGCCGGCTAGCTTGGAAACGCCGTGGCCAGCCAGCAATGTGCCAGGGCCGGCTAGCTTGGAGACGTCGTGGCCGGCCAGCAATATGTCGGGGCCGGCTAGCTTGGAGACGCCATGGCCGGCCAGCAATGTGCCAGGGCCGGCTAGCTTGAAGACGCCGTGTCCGGCCAGCAATGTGCCGGGGCCGGCTAGCTTGGAGACGCCATGGCCGGCCAGCAATGTGCCGGGGCCGGCTAGCTTGGGGACGTCGTGGCCGGCCAGCAATGTGCAGGGGTCGGCTAGCTTGGAGACGCCGTGGCCGGCCAGCAATGTGCCGGGGCCGGCTAGCTTGGAGACGTCGTGGCCGGCCAGCAATGTGCCGAGGCTGGCTAGTTTGAAGACGCCGTGGCCGGCCAGCAATGTGCCGGGGCCGGCTAGCTTGGAGACGCCGTGGCCGGCCAGCAATGTGCCTGGGCCGGCTAGCTTGGAGACGCCGTCGCCAGCCAGCAATGTGTCGGGGCCTATCGGCCTTTTGCCAGCGCTGGATGTTGGCGCTGGAGGCCGATGCTGGAGGTTGACGCTGGAGGCTGACGCTGGAAGACGACGCTGGAGGCCGACGCTAGAAGCCGACGCTGGAGCTGACGCTGAGTCCGTCGGCCTTTGGCTAGCGCTGGGGCTGGCGCTGGAAGCTGACGCTGGGGGCTGGCGCTGAAAGCCGACGCTGAAGGCCGTCGCTAGAGTTAGAGTCTGGGCCTTTGGGGCCGTCCAAAAATTTTATTTTTTGGGGTCAACTGGCCCCATCAAATGCCCCCCACACTCCTTGAGCTTGCGTGCCCCGCGTCGGCTAAGCAAAAGGAGTGTAGGACTTTTACCTTTGTACCTTGCGCTGCCTTGGATGGACGTCTGCGTGCCTTCTTTGGCTAGCTAAGGGTGGCCGGTAATTCTCTCCCGATGCGGGGTCTGGGAGTGAATCCCGGGGGGTGACCTGAGAGCTGGGCGTCGCCAGGTTCCTTTGAACCGGCATGGGGGTGTGGAACCTCTGCGAGGGGCGACCCAGCCGGGTACAGAGCTTTTAGGGTCTTAACCAACTCGGGGGCACCGCCGTGCTGGAGCGAATGGTGTCTCGTGGGCCGCGATGCCAGTGAGATCCTTTTGAACCAGCCTGGGGGTTTGTGTTCTGCCCAAGTGGTGACTCAGCCGGGTACGGAGCCTTTAGAGTCTTAACCAACTCGGGGGCACCGCCGTGCCGGAGCCGAGTGGTGTCCCATGGGCCGTGATGCCAGTGAGCTCTTTTTAAACTAGCCTGGGGGTTTGTGTTCCATCCAAGTGGCGACTCAGCCGGATACAAAGCCTTTAGGGTCTTAACCAACTCGGGGGCACCGCCGTGCCGGAGCCGAGTGGTGTCCCGTGGGCCGCGATGCCAGTGAGCTCCTTTTGAACCAGCCTAGGGGTTTATGTTCTGCCCAAGTGGTGACTCAGTCGGGTACGGAGCCTTCAGGGTTTTAACCAACTCTGGGGCACCGCCATGCCGGAGCCGAGTGGTGTCCCATGGGCCACGATGCCAGTGAGATCCTTTTGAACCAGCCTGGGGGTTTGTGTTCTGCCCAAGTGGTGACTCAGTCGGGTATGGAGCCTTTAGGGTCTTAACCAACTCGGGGGCACCACCGTGCCAGAGCCGAGTGGCGTCCCGTGGGCCGCGATGCCAGCGAGCTCCTTTTGAACCAGCCTGGGGGTTTGTGTTCCACCCAAGTGGCGACTCAGCCGGGTACGGAGCCTTTAGGGTCTTAACCAACTCGGGGGCACCGCCGTGCCAGAGCCGAGTGGTGTCCCGTGGGCCGTGATGCCAGTGAGCTCCTTTTGAGAGACTTGCGCAAGGGAAGACAAACTGTGTCGCCAGAAAGGACCTTTTTCTTTATTGCTTATGCTCCTGGGGTACATCATTGATAATATCGGCAGAGGTTGTCTGCATTCCAGGTACGTGGAATGGGCTTCCCGTCAAGCTCTTCTAGTTTGTATGCCCCCCGATGGAGCTCCTCGGCGACATGGTAGGGGCCTTCCCAGTTGGGGGATAGCTTGCCCCCCTCGGTAGGCTTTGATACCTCGGCCTTTCGAAGCACCAAGTCTCCGCGGCGAAAAACCTTGGGACGAACCCGGGCGTTATAGTACTTAGCCGCTCGCTGGCGAAAGGTCGCCATGCGCAGTCTCGCTCTGTCATGCGCCTCGTCGATGAAGTCTAGGTTGGTCCGAATCAGCACGGGGTTGTCTTTCTCACTGAAGGACTCCACCCGTGGACTGGGCAATCCGATCTCGACGGGGATGATGGCCTCGGATCCGAAGGAGAGGCTGAAAGGAGTTTCGCCCGTCGGGGTTCTGGGCGTTGTGTGGTAGGCCCATATCACACTGGGGAGCTCTTCTACCCAACGCCCTTTGGAGCCATCTAGGTGAGTCCTGAGCCCTCTGAGGATGGTGCGGTTTATGACCTCAGCCTCCCCGTTGGTCTGAGGGTGGCCGACGGAGGTGAATCGGTGGCGAATGCCCAGCTCCTCGCAGAAGGTCTTGAACGCATCGTTGTTGAACTGGCGACCGTTGTCCGTGACGAGGGTGTGAGGCAAGCCAAAGCGGCATATGATCGACTTCCAGAAGAAAGTCTTAACTTTGCTCTCCATGATTTTGGCCAACGCCTCGACCTCGACCCACTTGATGAAATAGTCGATGGCGACCAGCAAGAATCTCCACTGTCCTGAAGCTAGGGGGAACGGTCCAAGGATGTCCATCCCCCACTGGGCGAAGGGCCACGGAGCCGAGAGTGGGCTCAGCGGGGCAGGTGGCTGACGCTGGATGTGCGCGTGGCGCTGGCAGCCGTCGCACCTTTGAACTAGCTTGGCCACGTCCTCCTTCATAGTAAGCCAGAAGTACCCCTGACGGAGAGCCTTCTGGGCCAAGGATCTACCCCTCAGATGATTTCCACAAATGCCCTCATGGATTTCTCTGAGGATGTAGTCGGCGTCGGCGGGGCCTACGCACTTAAGCAACGGGTAGGAAAATGACCTTCTGTATAGGTGCCCATTGAGGAGGATGAACTTGGAGGCCCTCCACTTAAGCAATCTGGCTTCGTTGCGGTCGTCAGGGAGAGTGCCGTCGGTGAGGTAGCGGACATAGGCGTCCATCCATGTAGGTTCCGGGGTGAGCGGGAGACTTCCTTCCCGCCCTCTACACTGGGCCTTTCTAGATATTCGATGTAGGCGTCCCTTGTCAGGCCGTCGGCGGAGGTAGCCAGTCGAGAGAGGATGTCCGCCTTTGCGTTTTCGCTCTGGGGGATGTAGCTGATGCTGAAGTAAGGCAGCGAGGAGGTCAAGAGTTGAACCTTTTTCAGATATTGCGCCATAACGGGGTCGCGCGCCTCATACTCTCCGTTGATTTACCCGGAGACAAGTTGCGAGTCCGTGTAGGCTCTGAGGTGCTTTGCTCCAACCTCCTGGGCTAATCTTAACCCGGCCAGGAGGGCTTCGTACTCCGTCTGGTTGTTGGTGGCTTCAAAAAGAAATCTCAGGGCGCATTCGGTTCTTTCTCCTTTCGGCCCAGCAAGAATGAGGCCGGCTCCACTTCCTTGAGAATTTGATGCGCCGTCCACGTGGAGGATCCAGGTCCTTCTACCATCTCTCGGCTCGGGCTTGGGCTGCTCCCCGGGGACCTCCTTGAGATCCTCCTCCGCCCAAGTGCACTCGACCAGGAAGTCGGCCAGGACCTGGGACTTCAAGGCTGGTCGTGCTTGGAAAGAGATGTCGAACTCCCCCAGCTTGATGGCCCATTTGGCGAGTCGACCTGAAGTATCCGAACAGGCCAGGATGGCTCGAAGAGGTTGGTCTGTGAGCACCACGATAGGATGGGCCTGGAAATACGGGCGAAGACGTCGGGCGGAAACTATCAAGGCGAAAATGACTTTCTCTGTCTTGGAATACCTAACCTTGGCATCATGCAGAACCTTGCTCACATTGTAGACTGGCCTCTGGGTTCCGTCAGCGTCTAGGTGCACCAGGACTGAGCTGACGGCTTCTGAGGAGGCGTCTAGGTAAAGGAAAAGGCTTTCCCCATCTCTCGGATTGGAGAGGAGCGGTGGGGAGGACAGGAATGCCTTTAAGCCGTCGAAAGCTTCCTGGCAGTCGTCCATCCATGTGAAACCGTTCACCTTCCGTAGGGCCTTGAAGAAAGGCAAGCACCTCTCTGCCGATCTAGAGAGGAAACGACTCAGTGCCGCTACCCTTCCAGTTAGCCATTGCACTTCCTTTTTGTTGGATGGCGGCCTCATGTCAAGTATGACGCTGATCTTCTCTGGGTTTGCCTCGATTCCGCGCTGGGTCACCATAAAGCCCAGGAATTTACCTGTCGTGACCCCAAAAGCGCACTTCTTAGGGTTCAGCTTGACTTGGAAGCGACGGAGGTTGTTAAAAGTTTCTTCCAGGTAAGAGATGTGGTCGGCGGCGTGGGTGCTCTTCGTCAGCATGTCGTCCACATAGACTTCCATGTTCGATCGAGCTGGTCATGGAACACCTTGTTCATCAGCCGCTGATAGGTCGCTCCCGCATTCTTGAGGCCGAAAGGCATCACCTTGTAACAGTAAATGCCTTTCTCTATCACGAAGGAGGTGTGCTCCTCGTCGCTGGGATCCATCCTTATCTAGTTGTATCCGGAGAAGGCATCCATGAAGCTGAGAAGCTCGTGACCAGAGGTGGAATCGACCAGCTGGTCAATTCTTGGCAAGGGGAAGCTGTCCTTTGGGCACGCCTTGTTAAGGTCAGTGAAGTCTATACATATCCTCCAGCTCCCGTTTGCCTTGCGCACCATGACTACGTTGGCCAGCCAACTCGGGTAGTGCGTCTCCCGGATGTGGCCGATGCTGATCAACTTGTGGACTTCTTCATCAATCGACCTTTGTCGGTCGGGGGCAAAGCTCCTCTTCTTTTGACGGATTGGACGGTGGCGCGGGTCGATGTTAAGCTTGTGGGTGATGACCTCCGGAGGGATGCCGGGCATGTCGGATGCTGACCAGGCGAATACGTCCGAGTTAGCCTGCAGGAAAGCCAAGAGGTGCTCCCGGTCCTCCAAGGGAAGGAGTCCGCCCACACGGACGGTTCTTGCTGGGTCATCACTGAGAGGGAAAGTCAGGAGGTGCTCGGCGGGCTCCCCTCCGTTGGCGGGATCTCTAGGGTCAGACGCCTCCAGGGCCGGGTCGGCCTCCAGAGGGCTCGACGCCGCATGATAGCAAGGTAAGACCGGGCTTATCGCCCTGCGCATTTCTCCAACTCCCTCGCTGGTGGGGAACTGCACCAGTAGACATTGGGTGGAGATAACCGCGTCCAAAATATTTAGGCTGGGACGCCCAAGAATGGCGTTGTATGCCAAAGGGACCCTCACGACTAGGAATTTCATGATCACGGTGCTTTGGCATGGCGGGGTTCCGACCGTCACAGGCAAGGATATTTCACCTTCGACCCTCACGGAATCTCCGGTGAATCCAACTAGCGGGGTTGCCACGGGCTGAAGGGAGTTAATAGATAAACCCATCCGAACAAAGGCATCGTAAGTAAGGATGTCAGCTGAGCTACCACTATCAACTAAAATTCTTTTTACAGGGTGCTTGGCGATCATCATAGCGACGACTAAGCCTTCATTGTTTACATTCTCCATTACAGTTGTCTCCTCCCGGGGCATTACATTATTTGGAGCATCCTCCCCCTCTGTCGCTTGAATGCAGAGGCTGACCCCCAAGACACCATCCCGACGGTTCGCTCCGTGGGGGTATTGTCGACGGCGGCTTGAGCTGGTGGAGGCCCCATGATGGCTGGCAGCGGCTGTGGCATCTTCTGTACATACTTGCCGAGGTAGCCCTGTTGGATGAGCTCATCGATAGCCCGTTTTAAACTGTAGCAATTGTCGGTGTCGTGGCCGTAGTCCCAGTGGAATCGACAGTAGCGGCTTCTATCGCGGGACACACCCTTCTTCATTGGCGGAGGACGTTGAAGGTAGGGCTCGCCCTCGATCTCCATCAGGATGTGGGATCGAGGGGCAAGGAGAGGGGTGAGCTTACCCTCGTAGGGGACAGGGCTCCGGCGCCGGTTGTCGGACCGGCGAGGGGGTCGGATCGGCGATGGCGAGGAGGTCCGCTCGGCTCAGGGCAAGCGGATTTGTGGCTGGAGCCTTCGAAGACTCCCGGCGGTGAGGTCGGTTTCATCTGCCCGGATGTACTTCTGGCCCGAAGGAGGAGGTCGGAGTAGGAGCTCGGGGGCTTCTTGTCCAGGGAGAAGGTGAAGCGGGACGAAAGAAGTGTTGGGGTTTAGTCCCTGATGAACAGTAGTGAAATTCTTTTCTTTGGCCTGCTGAATCCTCCTCCACGTGATCTTCTGCACCCTCAAGATGGGTCAAGCCACGCCTTGCCTTTCTGTGAGAAGTCTTCCAAGCATCAGATCTTCACGTAAGCCTCTTGTCCTGGGTAGAGGAGGAATTACTCCACCAAGCCTTTCCTCCATGGATTTCCAAGCCTAAGACTCTCCTCTCAAGCAGTTGACCGGTCAACAACTTCCGTGGCTTCCTAGCTTCTTCCCACGTTCTTGGGCTGACCTCCTCTTGTTCAAGTACTTCCTCTGTTTCTTTTCGTGAAGAGGGCCTTCAAGTCTCAAGTCCCTGCCCACAAAATCTGGGAAGCACCAGGACGTGCACGAAGCCGTTTCTCCCACGACCTCCGTTCCTTCACGTATTCCACGGAAGAAGCCTGGCCCTCACAAGGCTCCTCGTTGACCCATGAAGACCACCCAAGCAAGCCTCCCATGGATTTATTACACGACGTTGAGAGAGAGGAAGAGAAAGATGGGAGGGGGAAAAGAGGGCTGCCGCCCTACAATGAGAGAAGGAATTTCTGGGAGAAAAGAATCTGTTCTCTATTCCATCCAAACCCTAGAGACTAGAGTTTAAATACATCCACGAAGTGGGCCAGGCCCAGACTCAACAAAAAACTCCCATGGACTAAACCAATGAGATTAAACTAATCCCCAAGCCCGTGTACACCCGTGACTTGATTTAATCTCAACCCTTGGACTCAAACCCAGCCCAATACAAGTTAGCCCACCTGGGCCTTGATAGCACCACACCAGGCCCAACAATCTCCACCTTGGTGCTTTCAAGGCCTCAGCACGTCCACTGTGTCCATCAGCTTTAACAACGAAATACACTTTTGAAAACTGTCCCGTGGAAGAACCTTAGTCAGTGCATCTGCTGGATTTTCTTTGGTGTATACCTTCACCAGCTCCACCTCACCATCTTCCACCAGCTCTCTGATCCTGTGGTATCTGAGGTCAATGTGCTTCGTCCTGGCATGATAGACTGCATTCTGCGCAAGCATCAGAGCACTCTGGCTGTCACTATGCACCTGGACAACCTTCTGATCAAGTCCCATCTCCAGCATCAAGCCCTTCAGCCAAAGAGCTTCCTTTGCTGCCTCTGTGATACCTATGTATTCTGCCTCCGTGGTAGATAAGGCTGTGATGGGCTGCAGACATGATCTCCACGATACTGGACCACCAAACAGGCTGAACACAAAGCCTGTTGTGGATCTCCTAGTGTCCACATCTCCACCAAAGTCTGCATCCACATACCCATATAACTGCCCACGAGCCTCCTTGGATAAGTTGGATCTCTCAGCATCTTCTTGCTGTCCATAGCAAATACCAACCCCAACTGTACCTACCAAGTACCTGAAGATTCCCTTCAGTGCTCGCCAGTGCTCCCTACCAGGCTGCGCCATGAACCTGCTCACCTGGCTCACTGCATGGGCTATGTCTGGCCTACAACATACCATGGCATACATAAGGCTCCCAACACCAGAAGCATATGGTACCTTCTCCATCTCCTGAGCCTCCACCTCAGTCTGTGGTGACATGGTCTTCGATAAGGAAAAATGTGCTGCCAAAGGTAGTGCTGTCGGTTTGGCATCCTTCATCCCATATCGCTCCAGAATCTTTTTAATGTAGCCACCCTGACTCAGATGCAGCACACCTTTGGATCTATCTCTGATGATTTCCATCCCTAGGATCTTCCTGGCTGGCCCCAGATCCTTCATCTCAAACTCCCGAGACAAAGCTATCTTCAGTTCCTGTACAGCCTTCTCACTCTTGCATGCTATCAGCATGTCATCTACATACAAGAGTAAGTACATCCTAGACCCATCATCCAGAGATTTAACATACACACAAGAATCATACTCACACCTGGAAAGTCCAATGCTCCTAACATAAGTGTCAAATCTCTTGTACCACTGCCTCGGCGACTGCTTCAGCCCATACAGAGATTTCTTCAGCAAACAGACTTTCCCATCTGATCTTGGTTCTCTAAACCCTGGTGGCTGCTCCATGTAGATGCTCTCCTCCAAATGACCATGGAGGAATGCTGTCTTCACATCCATCTGCTCCAGCTCCAAGTCCTGAGCTGCTACAATACTCAATAATAGTCTGATGGAAGTGTGCCTGACAACTGGAGAAAATATCTCACCATAATCGATGCCTTCTTTCTGAGAGTATCCTTTGGCCACTAGTCTTGCCTTATACCTGATACCCTCTTGTTCTGAAGCTCCTTCCTTGCGCTGATAAACCCATTTACAACCAATGGGTTTCTTTCCTTGTGGCAGCTGGACCACCTGCCACGTATTATTGCTGTGAAGAGACTGCATTTCCTCTGCCATAGCATGGATCCACCTATCTCTATCCTGACTTTCCATAGCCTCCTCATAGGTGAAAGGGTCTCCATTCGCTGTCACCAGGGCATATGACAACGAATCCTCAAAGCCGTATCGAACTGGTGGTCGCACGTTCCTCCTGGGCCTTTGCTGTGCGATCCCAGTATCAGTCCCCTGTCCAGCTGCATCCTGCTGAACTCCCTGGCTTCTACCCCCTCTGTCAGTCCTCTCCACCTGAATCTCAAATCCTCCTGGTCCACTAGCAAATGGCACAACTGTATAGGAGGTTGTCTGACTAGTGTTACCGTGTTCTACCTCCTGTAGTCCCTGCTGTGCATCCATGCCACTTCTGTTCTGGAGGATTGAGCTCTCATCAAAGGTTACATCTCTGCTGATGACAACCTTCTTCTCCAAGGGGTCCCATAGCCGATACCCCTTGACTCCTCGCGGGTAGCCTAGGAACACCATCTTCTTAGACCTGGCATCCAACTTACTCCGCTCCCCAGCTCCAACATGCACATATGCTGTGCATCCAAACACCCTTAGATGGTTTAGGCTTGTCTTCCTTCCAGACCATATCTCCTCTGGAATGTCTCCATCTAACCTGGTGTGCGGTGACCGATTGACCAAGTAGCTAGCTGCATCTACTGCGTCAACCCAGAACATCTTTGGAAGCCCTGCCTGCAGCCTTAAGCATCTTGCCTTTTCCAATAGTGTTCTGTTCATCCTCTCAGCCACCCCATTCTGTTGAGGAGTTCCCATCACCGAGAAGTGCCTTCTGATGCCCCACTCCTCACAAAAAATCTGGAACTCCCTGCTGGTGTATTCCCCGCCATTATCAGACCTCAGACACTTCACACTTTTACCCTGCTCCTTCTCCACCTCAGCCTTCCAGATTTTGAACTTGGTGAAGACCTCTGATTTCTCCTTCATAAAGTAGATCCACAGCTTCCTTGAGAAATCATCTATCAGGGTCATAAAGTATCTGGCCCCATTCCTTGCAGAAACTGGGGCTGGTCCCCAGACATCTGTGTGTACTAACTCCAGGGGTTCAGCACTCCTAGCTGTGCTGACTGAGAACTGTACTCTCCTCTGCTTTCCCATCTGACAAGGCTCACAGATCTCCATATCTCCGCTACTCAAGTCTGGAAGCAGACCTCTCTTGCTCAGTTCTTTCATCCCCTTGTCTCCCATGTGGCCCAGGCGGTAATGCCACATCCTGTACACATCCCGGGGATCTTGCTCCACAGCTGCCACCTCAGATTTCACAGTCATCACAGAGCCCTCCATCTTGTATAGATTATTTTCCAGCCTCCTCCCTCTCATCACCACCATGGCTCCATTGGAGATGTTCAGAACTCCACTCCTGGCACGACTGCTGAAGCTGTATCCAGTCCGCTCCAAGTACCCCAGTGATACCAGATTCTTCTTGAGTTCTGGAACATGCTTCACACTGGTAAGAGTGCGCACCATACCATCAAACATCCTCACCCTCACTGTGCCAATACCTGCCACCTTGCAAGGGTGATTATCTCCAAGAGTCACATTCCCCTCCTCAACCTCTGTGTAAGTACTGAACCACGACCGGTTGGGAGTGTAATGATGAGAACAGGCTGAATCCAAGGTCCACATCTCTGTGCTGTGCCTGTGATCATCTGATACAACCAAGAGATCATCCTCCACCTCCTGATCTGCAACTGTACTCACAGACTCAGATCCTCCTTTTTCTCCCTTCTGATTTTTCCACTTAGGACAATTCTTCTTAAAATGTCCTACCTCTCCACACTTATAGCACTTCAGCTCTCTCTTGCCTTTCCTGGACTTTGATCGTCCTCCAGACTTACTTCTGTCCCTGCCCCTACCTCTGCCTGTCCTTTCCCCAACTGATAGACCCTCCTGGGGAACAGCTTCCTTGGTCATCTTCTCCCTCTGCTCATTCGTCCGAAGCACCGAGACAATATCTTCATAAATTAATGTCTCCTTCCCATAGAGCAGTGTTGTGACCAATGAGTCATAAGACGTGGGCATTGAACATAAAAGCAGAAGTGCTTTATCTTCTTCCTCCATCTTGACCCCGACATTCAGAAGTTCATTGCTCATCTGGTCGAATATCTGGATGTGACCCAGCACATCTCCACCTTCTGACATCCGAAGGCTGTAGAGGCGCTTCTTCAACATCAACTTGTTGCACATATTCTTCCCCATATAGAGGGTGTGCAACTTCGTCCAGAGTCCCTTCGGGGTCTTCTCCTCCAGCACTGAATAGAGGACTGAATCCGCCAGACAGCCCCTGATCATTGAACATGTCTTCTTCTCCAATAAAATCCACTGCTTGTCTGTCATCCCATCTGGCCTTTCCTCCAAAGCCAAATCTAAACCTGCTGCACAAGGAGGTCCTCTACCCGGACTTTCCACATGGAGAAACTTCCCTTCCCATCAAACTTCTCAACCTCTATTTTTATGCTACTCCCCATGGCCAATTTCAAAAATAGCACAAAAATAAATTTTATAAAATAGAGAAGTACCTTGACGAGATTCTGTTGAAATTATTTCAACTCCTTGAAGGCCTCCAGATTACTCCTTGAACCAGGCTCTGATACCACTTGTTAGGGTTTAGACCTGATGAATAGAAATGGGATTCCCTGGAAAGAATAGAAAAGGATTAGAATAGAGGATTAGGGGAAGAACTAGAACTAAGGAATCCTGTTCAAGGTTTAGACCTTGATGAATAAGCAATTAAATCCTAAGAGTTTTCTTGAAAGGAGGAAGATGGGGAGGAGAAAGAAGGGCTGCCGCCCTATGATGAGAGAAGGGAATTTTTGGGAGAAAAGAATCTGTTCTCTATTCCATCCAAACCCTAGAGACTAGAGTTTAAATACATCCACGAAGTGGGCCAGGCCCAGACTCAACAAAAAACTCCCATGGACTAAACCAATGAGATTAAACTAATCCCCAAGCCCGTGTACACCCGTGACTTGATTTAATCTCAACCCTTGGACTCAAACCCAGCCCAATACAAGTTAGCCCACCTGGGCCTTGATAGCACCACACCAGGCCCAACAAGAAGTCCCCGCTTCAGCGCCAGGGTGGCCACCGCATCATCGAGATGGTAGACCTCGAGGGCGGCGGTTTTGAACTGGGACACAAAGTCCCGCAGGGACTCTCCTTCCTTCTAGCGGATGGAGAAGAGGCTGTCTGCCACCCTTGGGATCCGGCGGCAGGCATCAAAGTGGGCTATGAATGCCCTCTCCAGCTCTCGGAAGGAGTCTATGCTGTGGGGGGATAGGCGTGAATGCCACGCATGGGCGGCCTTCCGCAGAGTCGCGGGGAAGGCCTTGCAGAGAAGGGCGTCTGAGGTGCCCTGGACTTGCATCATGGCCTTGTAGCTCTCGAGGTGGTCGAGAGGGTCAGTCGTACCGTCGTACAGGTCCACTTGGGGAAGCGGAACCTGGAGGGGACTGGTTCCTCCAGGATGCGACGAGTGTAGGGAGGACGAGTGTCGAACTCTTCCTTCGGCTGGTGGTTTATCTTTCTGGTGAGCTCGTCGAGGCACCGGTTGTACTCCTTCAGGCATTCCACCACTTGGCGGTTGATCGTCGGAGCCCTCCGGGAGGGCTCGGAGGAAGAAGAAGAAGAGGAAGCAGAAGATGGAGATGGAAGTCGGGACTTCCGCCTGGGTTCCTCGTGATGATGTGGCTTGGGAGGAAGCTTGCTCGGGCCGTGGCTGGGGGATCGTGGCCGCTTGGAAGGCTCGCGGCGAGGCTTCCTGGGGGAAGCTTGACGTTGGCCAATCCCTCGCCGGGGGGAGCCTCCCCTTGCCGATATCTGGCTGGCGGGGAGAGCAATCTGGTGCTGGTTGGCCACAGACTACTGCAGCTAAAGTCCGTGGACCATGGCAGTGAGGTTCTGAACTTGCTGGGAGAGGGTTGCCAGCTGCTCCGCCGTCTGGACAGCGGCGTCCGGCGGCGGGCTAGCAACCGGAAGGTTGGTAGCAGGGGGATTAGCATCCTGCTATCCAGCTGGCGGGATGAGCCCAGCCGAACAGTTGATAGAGGCATCCCGAGCTTGCGTCACCACCATGGCTTCTGGGAGAAAAGAGGGGACGACGGATGTAGCTCCGAGAGATTGTTCGCTACTTTTTCTTAGTGCCCCCCTACCTGGCGCGCCAATCTGATGATGCTCGATCATCCCTCCTGGACGTCGGGAACAGGGCTCTTCTTCTTCACTGGATCGCCTGCAAAGAAGTCCCAAGATCGTAGAGGGCTCTTCGGTGGGACCCTCCGACGCCCAAGTTAGTGATAGAGGTCACAGTAGAGAAGGAGCTCGAGAGAGCTCTTTAGGAGAGAGAGGTCTCAGAAGGATCAGGTAGCTCCCTTGAGAGTTAGGGCATCGATGTGTAAAATATGCGTTAAAAATGCCTCACCCGATTCCCGACGTAGTTTACCCTTTTATAGGGGATGACACTGGCGCGATCACGTGGGTCTGCATCCCATCAGCCGGCGGGGCCGTTGGATTGTCGGATCTGGCACTATCAGGCGGCGCACGTTGGTGCTGCGGTGCGCATCGGCGTTGTCGGGCGGCATGCGTCGGGCGCTGTCGGGCGGCACGCGTTAGAGGAATGGATTTTTGAATCGCTGGGCTGATCTGGCGGAACCGGGGGTCCCGTCTTGTCGGGGCCGAGCTGGGTCGACCTGAGATGGCTGGGGCCTATCTCACCGGCAAGGCAGTGCCGGGGTGGGGCCGAACCGGCGGGCCTGGAGACGACGGGGCCGAGTCGGCTGGCCGGGGATGGCCTTGGCCAACTCGGCCGGACTGGAGATGCCGGGGCCGAGTCGGCCGGTCGGGGACGGCCTTGGCCGACTCGGCGGGACAAGAGGCGCCGGGGCCGAGTCGGGCCGCCGGGGATGGCCTTGGCTGACTCGGCGGGACAGGAAACGCCGGGGCCGAGTCGGGCCGGCCGGGACGGCCTTGGCCGACTCGGCAGGACAGGAGTCACCGGGGCCGAGTCGGGCCTGCCTGGGATGGCCTTGGCCGACTCGGCGGGACTGGGGTCGCCGGGCTGAGTCGGGCCTGCCTGGGATGGCCTTGGCCGACTCGGCGGGACTGGAGACGCTGGGGCCGAGTCGGGCCTGCCTGGGGAAGTAGGGGCCACCTGGCGTGGAGGCGTCGGGGCCGGCTAGCTTGGAGACGTCGTGGCCGGCCAGCAATGTGCCGGGGCCGGCTAGCTTGGAGAGGCCGTGGCCGGCCAGCAATGTGCCGGGGCCGGCTAGCTTGGAGAGGCTGTGGCCGGCCAGCAATGTGCCGGGACCGGCTAGCTTGGAGATGCCATGGCCGGCCAGCAATGTTCCGGGGCCGGCTAGCTTGGAGACGCCGTGGCCGGCCAGCAATGTGCCGGGGCCGGCTAGCTTGGAGAGGTCGTGGCCGGCCAGCAATGTGCCGGGACCGGCTAGCTTGGAGAGGTCGTGGCCGGCCAGCAATGTGCCGGGGCCGGCTAGCTTGGAGACACCGTGGCCGGCCAGCAATATGCTGGGGCCGGCTAGCTTGGAGACGCCGTGGCCGGCCAGCAATATGCCGGGCCGGCTAGCTTGGAGACGCCGTGGCCGGCCAGCAATGTGCTGGGGCCGGCTAGCTTGGAGACACCGTGGCCGACCAGCAATGTGCCAGGGCCGGCTAGCTTGGAGACGCCGGGGCCGGCCAGCAATGTGCCGGGGCCGGCTAGCTTGGAGATGCCGTGGCCGGCCAGCAATGTGCCGGGGCCGACTAGCTTTGGCCAGCGCTGGATGTTGGCGCTGGAGGCCGACGCTGGAGGTCGACGCTGGAGGCCGACGCTGGAAGCCGACGCTGGAGCTGACGCTGGAGCTGACGCTGGAGGCCGACGCTGGAAGCCGACGCTGGAGCTGACGCTGGAGCTGACGCTGAGTCCGTCGGCCTTTGGCTAGCGCTGGGGGCTGGTGCTGGAAGCCGACGCTGGGGGCTAGCGCTGGAAGCCGACGCTGGAGGCCATCGCTGGAGTTAGAGTCTGGGCCTTTGGGGCTGTCCAAAATTTCATTTTTTATGGGATCAACTGGCCTCATCAAGTTCGTTGGCTGCTGCTCACCACTTAGGAAAGCTGCAGCCAATTTATAGGATTTCTAAAATTCTTACAGCCTTTTACTTTTGGTACTGGTTATCCCTCGCACTTGGAAAATGCTGGACCCGATATCTCTATCTGATGATCTGACCTGTGAAAGGCCAATTGCAGTAATTGCAGCATGCAATAATGGACAAAGCTAGCCAATACCTGAAATAGAAGGAATTCCTAACTTCGACGAATAATTGTTGTTGTTCACATCCTTGAACTGCTAATATGGTCGTAGGGGTATGAGCTTCCACAAAATGCTGAACTTGATATCTCCGTCTACGTGAAGGCTTGACTTGTGAAAGGTCCCTTGCGTCTGTTACAGCGCATTCGTCTCCATGGTTTGGTTCGGCTATAAATATGGGGCCTGAAAATGTAATTGGCGTCACACGTTGCAGCAATTGCAATAATTGCAGGCATTAATACTTGCGAAAAAGAAGGAATTCCTAGTTTCCGCAAAGAATTATAGTTGTTCACGTCTATGAATTGACTATTAACCTACTTCTTGAGGGACACAAATAATCCAGCGTCTCAATTGTGCCTCCAAAATAGGCTCCTTCAGATCCAATATTGATTGATGTGGCTAATCATACCTCTTGGCGGCACGGTAACAGCGTGCACAGCCTTCGAAGCAATGGTAATAATTTCAACCGGCTCCTCGATCTCGGCTCCGACCTCGGCCTCAACCTCGGCCTCGACCTCGGACTCAGTCTTGGCTTCAGCCTTGGCTTCGGTCTCGTTCCCAGCCTAAGGCTCGACCTCGGTTTCGGACCAGCCTAAGGCTCGACCTCGGTCTCGGCTTCGGCATCGGGTCTTGGCCTCAGCTTCGGCATCGGCTCTTGGCCTCGGCCTCGGTCCCGGCATCGGCTCTCTCCGGCCTCAGCCTTTGACACAATTTCAGCCATGAAGCTAGATTCTAATGCTGAACAGATTTAAAACAACTACCACGCGGCCCACTCGCCCACCTTTTGCCAGGATCACGGGAAGCTACAAATACTATGCATCTGCCGATATCCGCGAACGTATCTAACAACCAAACGCCGACCTACGAAGCTGATCTTAACAGAAGATAGGATCCGACTGTTATTGCGGAAGGGTAAGAGGGACCCCGAACAGTATATAAGGGCCGAACTCCAATAAGGGGGGGACACTCTCTCTCTCTCTCGAGCTCTACTCATAAGAAATTCATGTTCCTCACATCACTGACTTGAGCGTCGGAGGGTCCCCATCGGAACCACCAGTCTGGGACTTTTCTTGCAGGTTCTCAACTGGCGGAGGTGATCCTATCACTCCTCTGAAGGTCCGCGAAGCTATCCTCTCGTCCAACACACCTCAACAGTGATTTGGCGGCAACAGATTGGCGCGCCAGGAAGGGGGGCGGCAACGTACGGCAAACAGACATTCCCTGTAAGGAAGAAGATGGCGGTTACCCGTGCACAAGATGCTTCCACAGCCAGGCCGTAGGATGTCTACAGCGGGCTGAACAGTCGGAGGCCAACCTCCCTATTTTGCCTCCTAGGCAACCGCGGGCTGAGCAGTCGAAGGCCAACCTCCCTGTTCCACCTCCCATGCAGCCGCTGGCTAGCCAGGCTGATCGGCTCGATGCCTTGACTCATCAGGTGTAAGATCTAATGGTGGTGGTGCGGGGACTGCAGGAGCAAGGCTCCATACCATGCCTGCGCCACCTCAACCCCCTCCGCCTCATATGGAGGGCCATGGAGCTAGCCGACCTCACCATGGTAGGACCCCTCCGGAGGCCTCCCACCACTCGCTCCCGAAGCCTCGCCGCCGGGAGACCTCTAAGCGGCGGTGGTCTCCTTCCCACCATTCCGATCACTCTCACTAGCGGCGTGGCAAGAAGGAACCAAGGCATGCATCCTTTCCACCGACGGCCTTCCCCAACTTCATCCTTCGAATCCTCGAAGGAGGATGCTAACAGGAAGACTGCTCGTCGAGCCGAGCAATGACTAGATGAATCCATCAGCGATTGGGGGAGCTTAGTCGAACGATAACCAACCCGCACGAGACAGAATACGATCATCGTCCTCCACTCTCCCGCCGCATTATGGAGGAGCCGGTCCCACCTAGGTTATGTCTTCCCCAGCTGGATCCCTATGATGGCACTACAGACCCCTTGGACCACTTGGAAAGCTATAAGGTCCTCATGCAAGTTCAAGGGGCGACAGACTCTCTTCTCTGTGTGGCCTTTCCAGCAACGCTTCGGAAGGCAGCGCGTGCGTGGTATTCTTGTTTGCCACCATGCAGAATCAACTCTTTCAGACAGCTCGAGCGGTCTTTCCTGGCCCACTTTGATGCATGTCGGAAGATCCCCTGGGTGGCTGATAGCCTGTTCACTGTCTAGTAGAAGAGCGGTGAATCTCTGAAGGACTTTGTGGCCCGATTCAAGGAAGCCGCATTGGAAGTATAGAACCTTGAGGACTCCATGGCCATGCTGGCTTTGAAGAGGAGACTCGTCCTTCCATGTTTGCTTATTCCTTGGACAAAAAACCTCCTCACTATTATGCTGAACTATTGAGCCGGGCGCAGAAGTACATTCGCACCGATGAAGCAAACTTCTCCAGGAGGAAGGTTGACAAAGGATCCAGTAAGAAGCCAACATCTTCGGAACCCGGGGGTATGGTCCAGAAGGCTGGAACTGCCTGGTCGGCCAGATCACCGACCTCAGGCTCTGGTTCCCAAAGAGCATTTCACTCCACTACTTGCCCCGATATCCCACATCCTGCTGGAGATCGAAGATGAGCCCTACCTCCGGTGTCCATCTCCTATGAGGCCTGGGGTCCCCCACAGCAAGGAACTCTACTGCTGCTATCACAGAGACTACGGCCATGACACTGAAGATTGTCGTCTGCTGAAGAAAGCTATCGAAGAGCTCATTCAGCAAGGCCATCTAGGCAAGTTTGTCCAAAGGGGGAACCCTGCTGCTCTAAGCCCAATGGCACTTCCCGCACCTCAGACTGGCATGGATAATGCCCCAACAGAGAAGACGGTGGTCATGATATCCTGGAGGGCAGGTAGTAGTTCTAAGAGACAGCGAGAGGAGGGAGAAGAGACTGTAATTCCCTTCTCAAAAAGGGACCTAGATGGGGTAGTGAATAAGCATGACGATAGCATCGTCGTGTCTATGATGATCACTAAACATCCTGTAAAATGAATTTTGGTTGATAGTGGAAGTTCGGTCGATGTTTTGAACTATTATGCTTTTGTTAGGATGAACTTGCCCGAACGTTCGCTTCGGCCCGTCACCACCCCCTTGGTGGGTTTTACTGGAGACTCCGTAAGGGTCAAGGGGGAAGTCACTCTCCCTGTCACTACCGAGACTTTGCCACATCAGAGCACGGTCTTTATGAACTTCTGGTAGTTCGGGTCCCACTGGCTTACAACGCTATCTTGGGAAGATCTGCTTGAACTTGCTAGATGATATTATCTCCACCAAGATATTACTAGTAAAGTTCCCCACTGACGAAGGAGTTGGAGAAATGAAGGGAGAACAGAGCCCGTTACCGCTCTGCTATCACTTGGCCCCTAGTCTAACAACACCCGAGCTGCTCGACCCCCAAGACTTGGAGAGGAGGGGGGAGCCAGTCGAGCACCTGCTGACCTTCCCCTTGGGGGAAGACTCGATAAGGACCATCCAGGTCGGAGCACTACTTCTGGAGGAGGTGCGCGATCAGCTCTTTGCTTTCCTGCGTGCCAACTCCGATATCTTTGCATGGTCATCATCTGATATGCCAGGTATCCTTGAGGAGATAATCACTTACCGGCTTAATATTAAGCCGGAGTGCCGGCCAGTTTGGCAGAAGAAGAGAAGCTTCGCGTCAGACCAGCAAAGGGCTATTGACGAGGTGATCCGCAAGCTGAAGGCCGCAGGCCACATTCAGAAATTCCACTACCCCAACTGGTTGGCCAACGTTGTGATGGTCCGCAAGGCCAACGGGAGTTGGAGGATGTGCATAGACTTCACCGACCTCAACAAAGCATGCCCCAAGGACAGTTTCCCTTTGCCTCAGATTGATCAGCTCGTGGACACTACATCAGGCCACGAGACCCTTAGCTTCATGGATGCCTTCTCCGAATATAATCAAATTAAATGGACCCCACGGACTGTAGGGAGAAATAAACTCTGAGGCATATATTTTTAAAATTTGATAACTATTATCAATGAAAAACTAAAAGATTACATATTAATCTATCTAATATGCATCAAGATTATATCTTTGCCTTATATATAGGATCACTTGATCTAAAATATGCATATAAATAATCATCAAGATCATATCTTGATCCTCAAGGTAAGAAGTCGTACTTCTTGCCTTGAATCATGCCTTAAGATCTAGGGATCATATCACTTACCTTAAGGACAGTTGGTAAATCTTTTATGCTCTGCAGCTGTTCAATCGCCCGGCCTCTAGTATCATCCACGCAAAGCCCCGAATAATCAGATTTCTGGGAGTGCTAGCTCGTGGAAAAATAACTTTGCTGATCTTGAATCCTTCCACTTGAATCTTCCTCCAAGATCCACCACGCTTTCGCTAACACCAGAATCACCAGGATTTTCTATTCTAACCTTTTAGAATTTCAATCCACGACATATCGTGTGTTGTTGTTCTGTATCTGTGAGGGATGTCCTCTATTTATAGTCTCATTTTAGCCAGCCCATTGAATTCTAACATTTAGAATTTCGCAGTTCAAAAAGCAAAGAGACGCCAAACCAAAGAGGTGCGGGGTTTGGTTAATTTCGACGTTCGGTGAAAACCAAAGAGTCGCAATGTTTGGCTAATTCTGACGTTCGATGAAAACCAAAGAGTTGCAGTGTTTGGCTAATTCAAAGAGGTACATGAATTCTAATACTTAAAATTCCAACGGAAGAAGATTAGTGTCAGGCATTAAATTCTATATGAGAATTTAATCTCTCATGAGATGAGATTTCAGCCATCTCATTATGTGAGATCCTTATGCGAGAGGTTTGGGTTCAGATGATGGTTTAATCTAATCTAAATTTATTGGACTGAACCCACATAGATCATGGTCCTAGCCCACATCAAATTTGGCTAGTCCTGAATCTATTTAAATCCAAATCAAGTCTAATTTCAAATCAATATTTGAAATTTACTAGTCCTTCTAATAGACTTAAACCAAATTGAATCTTATTCACTTGTACTTAACCCAATTGAGATAATTCAATCAATCAAATTGATTAATTAAATTATATATGATTCTCAATCGTTGATCAGCAAATAGATCATCCTAGGAAACTTCTATGCATGTGACTCTCTAGGTTCGAACCTAAGCCGGTAGCATAGAAATAACTTTCTATACTAATCGATGTGCCCATCTAGCAATGGAACCCGACATCCGGATAGGTCGAAGAGTTGCCGAGCAAACTCCAAGAATCCTAAGAAACAATTACCGTATAATTCATCCTCTTGACCACAAATGCTAAGGATGGCTTAAGAGCCTGTCAACTCTAAACAGCAAATCCATAAAGTGATTTCAATTTTAGTGATCATGTGACTTTCACATGAAGTGCCTTGGCCAAGGTCTTGCTAAATTGAAACACAAGCATTTCTCCTTTTAACGGGATAGGTCAAATTCCATCTTGATCCACAACTGACTACCACAAGTACTTGACTGCACCTAGTAACCTTTCGTAGCTAGATTAGAAATCTAGGTGGTCCGGCACCTAAGTACAATGAATTGCTTGTAAGCCACTGATTGTGATCTTCAGTATGAAGGATACTTATACCTATATCTTTTTGGATTAACTCTTGACAGTAGAGTATCCGAAAATGAGTCACGTTCGGTGAAATGTACTCTTACATTTTCACCTGTATGTCATACCAGTGTCTCTACACTCCTTGGTTAAGAGGACAACCAACAAATATGATATACAACGTCCTATAATTGATAGTACTATGGTCCTTTCATAGTATATCATTTGGTCGCGAACTCTTTGAGGACCTTCATAAATAAATCCTCCTTTATCGTGAAGGAAGATCCTGAGGGCTTCATTACTATTAGGAGTTTTAAGAAGATGTTCTTGTAATGAATAAACTGCCAAATAACTTTTATTAATATATCAATTTATATACAATTTACATTAGCACAATCATCAAATGATTGGCTTAAGGATACAATTCCCAACACGGATGAGGAATCTACTTCGTTTATTACAGAGAAAGGAATAAACTATTATAAGGTGATGCCATTTGGACTAAAGAATGCGGGAGCTACTTACCAGAGGCTAATGAACAAGATCTTTGAAGACTAGATCGAACGCAACATGGAGATGTACGTGGACGACATGCTGACCAAAAGCATCCGTACCACTGATTACATTGCTGACCTGGCGGAAACCTTCGGCAACCTCCATCGGTATCAGATGAGACTAAACCCCCGCAAGTATGCCTTCGGGGTAACAGCAGGTAAGTTCTTGGGTTTCATGGTGATGCAACGTGGGATTGAAGCAAACCCTGATAAGATCCAAGCCATTTTAGATATGAGGTCTCTGGTTAACAAAAAGAAAGTCCAATGCCTGACTGGAAGGGTGGCAGCCTTGAGGCATTTTCTGTCCAAGTCCGCATAGAAATACTTACCTTTCTTTAAGGTACTATGCAAAGTCAATGGCTTCGAATGGACGAGGGAGTGCCAAAAGGCCCTCGAGGGATTGAAAGAGTTTCTATCCATCCCGCCACTGCTGTCCAAGCCGAGGGGCGGGGAAGAACTTCTGTACCTCACGGCCTCTTCCGAAGCTATCAGCTTCGTGCTGGTTCACGTGGATGTCGATGGGACACAAAAGCTGGTATATTACACCAGCAAGGTGCTTCACGATGCGAGACCAGATATTCGAGAGTCGAGAAGATTATCTTCATGTTGATTGTTTCTGCCCAGCGCCTCTGACCTTATTTTCAAGCTCATTCGATCGTGGTAGTCACAGACCAACCACTTAAGGTGATCCTCTCTCGTCCTGACACCTCTGGCCGGCTGGCAAAGTGGGCACTCAAGCTGAAAAATTTGACCTATCATTCCATCCTAGGTCGGCCATGAAGTCTCAAGTCTTGGTAGATTTCTTAGTCGAGTGAACTTGGACTGAGGAGCAACCAGAAGAGTCCCATGCAAACCCCTTGGGTCCTGAAAGTGAAAGAGGGGATGACTAGATCCTTCACGTGGACGGAGCGTCAAATTCCCAAGGGAGCAGAGCGGGCCTTATCCTGGCTAGTCCAAACGGAGTTGTAATCGAGTACGCCCTCTGTTTTCTCTTCCCAGTCACCAACAATCAGGCTGAGTATGAAGCCCTACTGTCTGGGATAAGATTGGCTCGAGAGCTCGAGGTGAAATGCCTTAGAGTATTCACTAACTCCCAGCTAGTCACCGGCCAAATCAGAGGGGAGTACGAGGCATGGGATCCTACTATGTCCTGTTACTTAAGTATGGTGCAGTCACAAGCCTCTCCCTTAGCCCATTTCAGCGTCAGCTACATTCCTCGGAGGGAGAACGCCAGAGCTAATGCTTTGTCCTGACTAGCCACCTCAACCGATGGAACTTTGGGAAGAACCTACGTAGAGTATCTGGAAGCCCCAAGCATCGAAACAACAGAAGAGGCCCTATCGGTCGAGCAGGAGCCCTCTTGGATGGACGCTTATATTCGGTATCTTATGGCGCCCTCCCTAAAAACCCGACTGAGGCTAGGCTACTCAAGCGACGGGCCCCAAAGTTTCTAATGATGGATGGAAAGCTTTACCGAAGGTCGTCCTCATACCTGGTCCTCAAATGCGTCGGCCCCGCGGAAGCAGATTACATCCTGCGGAAAATCCATGCTGTATAAAGACTGCAGCAAGGATACTACTGGCTGACAATGATGGAGGATGCGTCCGAGCTTGTCAAGAGATGCGATAGTTGCCAACGCCATGCCAACATCTAGCGGCAGCCAACATCTCAGCTGACCCCCCTGGCTGCACTTTGGTCCTTCGCCTAGTGGGGTATGGTCAATGCAAATTCCTGCTGGTGGCCGTCGACCATTTCACTAAGTGGATCGAAGCCAAAGCACTCGCCAAGATCACCAAGGGCAAGGTGAGATCCTTTTCTGGAAATCTATAGTATGCCGGTTCGAACTGCCGCATACCCTTGTCACTGACAATGGCCGGCAGTTTGACAATACGGCCTTTCGAGAGTTCTACGCTAAGCTAGGCATCCGTCAGCGGTTCACCTCCGTAGGGCATCCCCAGACCAATGACGCGGCCGAGGTGACCAACCGCATTATTCTTCAAGGACTTAGAGCCCAGCTATATGACTGCAAAGGACGGTGGGTGGAGGAGCTCCCCAATGTACTGTGGGCCTACCACACAATGCCGCGAGCCCCACCAAAGAGACTCCCTTCAGCCTAGTCTTCGGGTCTGAAGCTGTTATTCTATGGAGATAGGTGCCCCGAGCCTCCGAACGGAGTTGTACAGCGAGGGAGACAACCCAAATCAGTTGCGGGCCGACCTCGACCTAGTGGAAGAACTACGAGACCGAGCGCGACTCTGGATGGCAGTTTACCGATAGCGAACGGCCAAGTATTACAATGCTCGCGTCTGCCCCAAGGCATTCTTGCCAGAGACCTAGTACTCCGATGAGCCAAAGTTTCAAAGCCATGGAAGGAGGCAAGCTAGCACTGAAATGGGAAGGACCCTATCGAGTCGCGGAGGCACTCCACCACGGAGCGTACAAAATTGAGGAGCTGGACGTGAAGCCTCTCCCCCACACTTGGAACGCAGACAACCTACATCGGTATATCAATAGTTTGTTAATGTCCCTAATTTAGAATGTCTACTAGAGTAATATTCATTCTCACTAACACGTGTCTTTGAGTGATCCTGCTTCTTAATTAAAGCCTGACCTCGCATCGGCACTTGAAGCCCGACTCCACGTCGGCACCTGAAGCCCGACCCCGCGTCGGTACTGGAAGCCCGACCCCGCATCGCATCTGAAGCCCGACCCTGCATCGACACCTGAAGCTGAACCCCGCATTGGCAACTGAAGCCTGACTCCAAAAGCTCGACTCTGTCGGTACTTAAGCTCGACTCCGTGTTGGCACTCTAGTTTGACTGCATCGGCACACGAAGTCTGACTCCGCATCGGTATTTGAAGTTTGGCTCCACACCGGTACAAACCAATTTTGTGTCATCACATTGGCCCAGCTGTGTCAGCGCTCCGCTCGAACTCGTGACGGTAGTTGTTATGGATACCTTGTCTGCCCCTTAATCGACCTCGCATCGGCGCTACACTCCTTTGGTGCCTCCAGCCTTTGTATCGGCCTATGGCACAAGGTCGTTTGTCCTCAAGGCTATAAGGTCGTTTACCTTAATGTTATTATCAGCTATGCTTGCCTACGGCCTTGACCGCGGCTATTACATAATTGGCTCGCGTTGGCCTATTCATATCGTCCTATTCGCTGATAACTGGCTACGATGCAAATCAAATTAAGAACTGGAACGAAGAGTTTTCATTGATGTTGAAGGAAGTTACAAAATTGCTGATCAAGTCGGATTTGGTATAGTACCTGTGTTTCAAATCATCCCGCCTGCCTCTGAATCGGCCACGCATCTGCTTGTTATTGGAGATCGCTTTGGCACCCACCCGATGCGCAGAACGCGAGGGACACCGCCTATGAAGGGACAGCGGTGACCTCACCGCAATGATGGCACCCACCTTTCCGTGGTTCCACGCCAGAGGAAAATCCTGCCCAATCCCAACAACCCGAACGGACGAGATGACACCAGGATCAGCCACCAGGGGGTACTGCGAATACTAACACCCCTTTTGCTGGTGAGTACGCACCCTCCCATCTTAGGGGTGGGGGCATCTGATGTGGCTAATCACACCTCCAGGCGGCACGGTAACAGCGTGCATCGCCTTCGAGCAATGGTAATAATTTCAACCAGCTCCTAGCATCAGTCTCGGCTTTGGCCTTGGCATTGGCCTCGGCCTCGGCTTCAGCCTCAGCCTCGTCCCGGCCTCGCCTCAGCCTCAGCTTTAGCCTCGGCTCCGGCCTCGGCCTCAACCTCGGCCTCGGCCTCGACCTCGGACTCAGTCTTGGCTCCAGCCTCGATTCGGTCTCGTTCCTAGCCTTGGCATCGGCCTTGGCCTCGACTTCGGCCTTAGCCTCGATCCCGGCCTCAGCCTCAACCTCAGCTTCAGCCTCAGCTCCGGCCTCGGCCTCGGCCTCGACCTCGGACTCAGTCTTGGCTTCAGCCTCGGCTTTGGTCTCGTTCCCAGCCTAAGGCTCGACCTCGGTCTCGGCTTCGGCAACGGCTCTTGGCCTCGGCTTCGGCATCGGCTCTTGGCCTCGGCCTCGGTCCCGGCATCAGCTCTCGGCCTCGGTCTCGGCTCCAACTTCGGCTCTGACCTCAGCCTTTGACACAATTTCAGCCATGAAGCCAGATTCTAATGCTGAACAGATTTAAAACAACTACCACACGGCCCACTCGCCCAACTTTTGCTAGGATCACGGGCATCTACAAATACTACGCATCTACCGATATCTGCGGAACGTATCTAACAACCAGACGCCAACCTATGAAGCGATATTAACAGAAGATAGAATCCGGCTGTTATCGCGAAAGGGTAAGAGGGACCCCGAACAGGTATATAAGGGCCGACCCCCAATGAGGGGAGGACTCTCTCTCTCTCTCTCGAGCTCTACTCATAAGAAATTCCTGTTCCTCACATCACTGACTTGAGCATCGGAGGGTACCCACTGGAACCACCGGTCTGAAACTTTTCTTGCAGGTTCTCGGCTAACGAAGGTGATCCTATCACTCCTCTGAAGGTCCGCGAAGCTCTCCTCTCGCCCGATGCACCTCAACAGTGATTTGGCGGCAACATTGATCAAATCTTTGAGCAATAATTTTTGCTTTGAACAAATATGTGACGAAGACATTCTAGCCAACAAATTTTCAACATTCTTCTTCTTAACCACAATTCATTTTCATGATAAATGATAATGATAAAGACAAAAGAAAATGGCACATGACAATTTTACTCCCGGAATAGGCTCTTCCCCTTAGGCAATCTCATAAGCTTCTAAATTTATTTCTTCACAAGAGAATCTATCTCCTTATTTATAACTACAATTCTTTTAACATACTCTTTACTCATCATTGCTTTCTTATACTTGAAAGGCTCATTCTCCATACTTTAAATCATGATAAGTGCATAAGCAACTATATTTGTATACCTACTATCACGCCCCAAATCTACCATCTGATTCGGCCACGTGACATGGCCGCATGAACTCTAAGGCAAGCCCTAAAGACCATGCAAGGCCTTATATAAACAATCTATACTACATTCCACAAAAGTATTGAAAGAAATAGCAATTATTATAATTTAAAAAAACTGAGTAAACATCCACTAATGTCATAAACATAAGTTCATTATTTTCTCTACAATCTTTAGAAAAATTTATTAAAATAGAATTTATATCTATCTAACTAATTGCAATAGCTACAACGTCGCTCCATCCCATCCCATCAAATTAATCACCTCAACTAGTAAAAAAATTTCAACGGTTATAATGAGCTCAATAGCCCCATAATAATTTCCTACATAAAATTTACCTTCTTACATAGTAATTTAAAATATAATTTTTATGATATAAATACATGATTATGTAAAATCAAACTACTAAACCAATAAATATAGATGTCATCACACAATCAGGTAACACACATCCAATGACTTCAGACTCAACCAATCATATATTGGATCCAATTTCACATGGTTTTCAGTTCTAAACTACCATAACCATGTTCCAGCCTATGGCGGAATACCCACAATGTTACACTCTAGCCTATGATGGGCAACACTATCATATTTCTAGCCTATGGCAGGGTCCACATTGTCACACTTTAGAGAGCAAAACTATCACATTTCTAGCCTATGGTGAGGCCTCACTTGGCCAGCCTAGAGCATCAACCCTTATGTACTTATGTATCACAACCAACACATGGCATGCATATCAATGCATCGCAACTCAACCTTGACTGACAACACAACGATGTAATCAAATAAAAATATTTATGCTTCTTCAGATTTTTTTTATGATCAATTTATGATCACATCACATAAGTATTTTAAAACAATCAACTAAATTGCAATTTGCTTAATTTTAAAATAATAAAAAATTTATAAGTCATAATTAGGCAATATTTTTCAACCAAACCAAGAATCAAAAAATAGCACCAAATCCATAATTCACCCAACATAAATCATCAAAAACCAAACAATTATTATTTATACAATACTGATAAAAATTATTATTTATGCTAGTGTAACATAAAGAAAAGAAGATAAAATATGTTTGCATGGTGGATTCGGATTCCTGGGTTGCTTCTTCTGTTGTTTTAATTTTTAATTAATTAATTATTATCTTTTAATAACCATTTTTTTTTTAAAATAATTACCCTTGGTTCCCAAAGATACGATTTCGATTCACCACTAGCTATAGTAGTGAGTAGATTTTATTTTTGATAGCCAACGACAGCAATCAATACACTTTATTCTCTTTACAAAGTATGATTTAATATTTTTACCATCCCATGTTATTGAGGACTTGAAGGAATAGTCAACCCATTGTTTAATCCATATGTAACACAATATTATTTGAATATGTTAGAAGTGTATTCTTTCCTACAAGTACTTTAGAAATCTACTTGTTTCTCTTTCTATCATATTTTGAAATTTTTGAAAAATTTCAAAGACTTCATCTTTGGTTTTCATGATGTAACCTTCACTTTTTTTTGATACATTATCTATGAGTGTAACAAAATATAGTGCACCTTCAGTTGGTTTAACTTCTATAGTGCAAACATTAGAGTAACTAAGATCTAGAGGCTTAGTATTTTTTTAGGAGCATTTCTAATAAAAGAAACTCTACGTTACTTGCCAAATAAGCAATGATCACATGGGATGATATACACCGTTTCCTCCTCTCTTTTTTTCTTCCATAAGAGAGTTTAAGCTGAAGCAAGGTGAATTTTATGTAGATTTGAGGAATATGTTGACAGCAGATTCCCTGATGAAGTGGCAATGGCTTCAGATCTTAAGATTCTTGAAGCTGCTTAATGGAAGAGGCAAAAGGTGGATTTTCTATGTAAGAGTTAATTTCTATGGAAGAGGCAAAAGCTAAATACTCTTGGAGTTAATTTGTAATTAATGAGAGTGGAAGTCTTATATTTTCTATGTGAGTTAAATGAGTCAAGAATTCTAAGAGTCATCTAGAAAAATTAAAAATTAGTTAGAAAATCTAAGAGTCATTTAGATATTCAAAGAGTTAAGAATTACTTTGTATTTATGGCGGTATACCAAAAGTCACTTTCATATATTATATAGGACAATATGTATTGAGTCTAAGCAATATAGAGAGTTTTATGAAATGATAATATAAATGATATTTCTTCCACTCCAAGCATTTTTCTTCGGCATTATCAATATGCTACCAAAATTTTTCAACAAAGTGGAGTCAGAGCCTGATTAATCTTTTTAGCAATTATCAAAGCAAGGGCAATCCTTAAGCAAGTATCACAAAAAGCTAGAGAAGTAAAGAGCAGCTTCAGAATCGAAAGAAGTTCATGAAGATCGAAGTTGTTTATATCCTTTATCAAGGTGTTAAGACTTTGGGTCAAAAAAAAATCCGTTGAGAAGTGTGCAAGTCTAAGATAAAGAGACTTTGCAAAAGAAAAAGGAGACAAGAACAATCTTCAGAGGTTAAAGATAAGAGATCTCATTAACAATACCAATTGAATATATAAAATAAAGGATGAAAAGGTAATAGTTATGGTTGCACTATACAAGGTAATGTTCAAAAAAATGCTTGAGAAACTAATTTTTCTCTAGGAAGGTATACAATTTTTATGAATGTTGTAAGCAAAGGCAGGAAGCCGAACCTTTGCTTATGAATTTGACTATTTTCATAGGCAAAGGTCCAACGAGCCTTTGCCTACGATTTTTAATAATGTCGTAGGCAAAGGTCCATAGGAAAATCTTTGTCTACGATTTTCATGAAAATCGTAGGAGTTTTTTTTGGGTCAATAAATTTTTTGGAAGCAAAATTATATGCCAATATTTTTCTATGAATTGAATAGTAAACTTTTTCCTACTATTTGAATTTTATCATAGGAAAGATATTTTCATAATAATAATAATTATTATTATTCTTTATATTAGAAATTCTTTCACTATAAAACCTTTCTCTATGATTTCAAAAATCATAGGAAAAAGTCTTTTTTGCCTACGATTTTAAATTTTCATAGGCAAGAAAATCGTAGGCAAAGCCTACATTTGTTGTAGGCTCACAATACCATACCTGGGTTAGCAAGTAGTGATTTTAATCCATTTCAGATAATAAGCATTGCTCCCAGTGCATGGCCAGCTGAGACTGCACAACCTAGAAATGACATTGATGTATATGATCAAACCTTTTGTAGGTGTATATAAGGAATTATGAAATTTTAGTATACTTCCATATGATGCTTTACAAAAATATTATTCTCAAATGCATGCAACGATTCTATGGACTACTACTGACTTTCGTGGATTGATTGGCTACATTTGCTTTTTAAAATAAAAATAAAAAAATGCATCTCATGAAAATCTTATATATGTTTATATATTAAATGAGTTTTTAATATCCTATTGAAATACATATTGCAGGCTTGGGCAACAACCATAAATAAGGGTACATGGAAACAGAATTCATAACTACTTTTCTTAAGATGAAAACCATTTACAACTTGGTTCACGAGCCATAAAACATTTTGTTTAGACATTTAAATTGCTCTTATATAATGATTCAAGAATTATGTTTAAAAATCACCCATTATGCTATGGTATCATTTGCACATATAACATTGAGTTAATATACTTGCAAAATTTTATGACAGTGCATGTGTTTGTTAGATTAATTGATTTGCATCAAGCCAGACGTTAGCTAAGAAAAACCTCATAAGTGAGAGGGTTGCTTACATATTAGAACTATAATATTTACTTTTGTAACGATCAATTCTTTATTCCAAAGAATTTTATTTCATTTGAATTTTTTAATTCTAACTAAACTCTATTTTTTAAAAATATTTCATTTATTTTTAATCTATAATTCTAAATCAATTAAATTCTAGTTATAAATTTTTATCTAATAAATTTATTTTTATTTTATTATTTTTAATTTAAAATTATTAATTTTATAATTTAAATTTAATAATATAAAATTGTAATAATAAGTTTATATTTTTTTTATTTAACTTAATAGCCACACAAATACTTACTATTTAAGTTATTCTTCAAAAATCAAATTTACATATATATATTATCAATGCTAATTTATTTTGCACATTTCTCCTTTGCAGCACCTATAAATTTTAGTATCAAACAAACATTTTAGTTTCTCCAGCAGGAGATGACCATACATGAGCAAAGCTTTTGCAGCAAGGCCAGTATGGGCTGAAGCACAGCCTATATGCACCCTTAGATGATCCCGACGCTGGCGCTGCTATGCTGGGTTAATCGTTGTGAGTGTTTGTTCCGTGAAAAAATAGGCTGATCATTAATCCGAAGAACCCCATCATGGAGGAGTTGAGGAAGCAAGCATATCATCAATACAAGTTAAACCTAACATATATGCATGCCAACACAATAGTTTATGCTCTTTTTGATCCTAAAAATAAGAAAAATAAAGTATTAAGTAACATAACATTGGCTGTGTTAGAATAGAAATAACTCAATTTTTAAGTTCAAAGTTGTTTTCTCATTGTCCTTTTAGCTTTGGCAGTTGCTGTTTATCAATCTCGTTAGAGTCATCATCCAATGCATTCTTTATGCTATTTTGGCTATTTTGGAGATGAATAGCATACATGAATTTTTATTAAACTATTAATTTTTTTAGTTAGTTAAGCATAAAAGATAGATTAATTGATATATATTTTTTTATTAATTGTTACATGCATACAAATTTTTTGTGCAATTGTATAAAGTTTATTTAATATTATTATAGCATAAATATCCTCAAATAATCAATACAGATAATTATTTTCTTTAATAACATAAGTAATTTACTTTAGATGAAGTGGGTTAGTGCTCTCAGGACTTTTTCTCAGGAAATAATAACAATCATTGTTTGGCTTGCTCCACTCTGGATGAATTAAATTAAAAAATATCATTATTTGTTGAGGCTATTGCTTATAATACTTCCAATTTTTAAAATTATTATTTTATTTAATAGGGTGGCTTTTGGGTTGGGCTTCAGCTCTGTGAATTGGCTGTTATTTCTTTCAAAGCTGATGTGACCTACTTTAACCCATTGTTGATTTTTTTTTTTTTTTTCTTCTTTCTTTTTTTTTTTTTTTAAATTTAACAGTGGAAAGTAAGCTCCACTACAAAATTTAGCATGGCTAACCTTTAAATAGGCTTTTAAAATGAAAAATATTTTTATTTTTATTTACTTTTTCATCGATAGGACCACGGCAAGTAGGCGTACTCCTAGGTGAAGTCGATAAACTAACCCAGAAGATAAACTATGCTTTTTCCCCACACAAATCCAACTCGCTGTTCCTGTTTCATACGCGCCTCGCATGCATTTTAATGATGAAAGTAGAGATACTTTTAATAACACTCTCTTATTATGGAGATATTAGAGGGAATACATCTTTTGGTCTCTCTGCTTTTTTTCTTCTTCTATTTTATAAACACCTCCCATATTTATAAGAGTCTAGATGTCCTTTCATATACCACTATTTAATACAAGCATAGAAAACTAAAAGATATTTACAGAAAATTAAGAGTCAATTACAAAATACTAAGAGTCAATTTCAAAATTCTGAACCATCTTATCTTTTCAAAATGACTCTTCCTTTCTCCCATGAAGCCTTTGGTCTTTTCAAGAGTGACTCTTCCTTTTTCCATGAAGTCTTTGGTCTTTTCAAGAGTGCATTAAAACCAGTTTAATATTCCAACATTTCCTCCCGTAAACTTATTTTTTCTTGGTGCCATGACTCCAAGCATCTTTCTCAGCTTTTAAAATCTTCACCTTTGAGTGGTTTTGTGAATATATCAGCAATTTGCTCATTTGATTTACAATACACAACCTTCACAATACCTTTCTTGACTTGATCACAAAAAAAAAAATATTGTGTCAATGTGTTTGCTTCTTCCATGTTGAACTAGATTCTTAGCTAGTTCAATAGACTTATTATCAACATATATCTTCACAGGCTCTTTTTGTGAATGACTCAATTCTTTCAATAAGTTGCACAACCATATGGCCTCACAAGCACATGATGCCGCTGCAACATACTCTGCTTCACATGTAGATAATGCAATAATGGATTGTTTCTTTGAGCTCTAAGAAAAAGCATTAGCACCAAAATAAAAGATATAACCAGAAGTGCTTTTCCGTTCATCAAGATCTCCTCCCCAAATACTGTCAAAAAATCCAATTAAACTTGCATCATTGGAATGAGTATAAAACATACCATGATCAAGAGTTCCTTTGAGGTATCTTAGAATCCTTTTTGCTGCCATCCAGTATGACTCATTTGGTTGTTCCATATATCTACTAATCAAACCAACTCCATAGACAATATCAGGTCAGCTTATAGTAAGATAACGAAGACTTCCAACAAGGCTTTTGAAGAGAGATGAGTTCACCTCCTTTCCTTCTCCTTCTTTACTAAGCTTGGCTCCATAAGCAACCAGGGTGTTACTTCTTTGCAGCTCTCCATTTTGAATTTTTGTAGAATATTTCTAGCATAACTTCCTTGAGAAATGAAGATGCCATCTTCACTTAGCTTTACTTCAATGCCAAGAAAATAAGACATCAAGTCTCCTCCCGTCATTTCAAACTCCTTGCTCATGGTTGCTTTGAACCCATATATCATTTCCCTGCAATTACCTGTCACAAGTAAGTCATCCACATATAGACATATTATTAAAATGTCATCTCCCTTTTTCTTCACATAGATAGCATGTTCATAGGAGCATTTGTTGAAACCACATTCTTGAAGATAGTGACCAATTCAAGCATTCTAAGCTCTAGGGCTTGCTTTAATCTATACAAGGCTTTTCGTAACTTGTACACTTTATCTTCCATGCCTTTATGGACATATCTTTCAGGTTGCTCAATATAGACTTCTTCTTTAAGGTAGCCGTTAAGAAATACCGTCTTCACATCCATTTGATATATTTTACACTTGTGATGAGATGCAAGTGAGAAAATGAGCTTTATTGAATCAAAATGGTCTACAGGCGCAAAGACTTCATCATAGTCGAGCCCTTTCTTTTGCTTGTAGCCTTTGCAACCAAACGAGCTTTGTATCTTTCTACCTCTCCATTAGCAGTGCGCTTCACTTTATACACCCATTTGTCGCATATCGCCTTTTGTCCCTTTGGTAGTGAAGTCAACTCCCAAGTATTATTTTTTTCTATGACAAGAATCTCCTCCTTCATTGCTTTTATTCATTCAACTTTCTGCATAGCTTCATCAAATGTTAGAGGTTCAATATCAGCAAATAAACAATATAAATCAACTTGTTCAACTTCTTCTGTTTCATTATAAAGATCACTAATACTTCTAAACTTTCTTGTTGACCCTTCAGGGCTTACAGAACTTCTTGAGGAAGTTGATGTAACTTGTGGTGATGAAGATGAGCTTGCTGGTGACAAGATTGGTTGAGTAGCTTCCTCATTTGTATTCTCCTCAGCTTCACTATAATGTGTTACATATTTGATATGAGAATCTTTTCCACTCCAATCCCATACTCCATCTTCATTGAAAATCACATCCCGACTGATGATGACATTTTTGCCATTGGATTATACAATTTGTAGGCTTTGGATTGCTCATATATCCTATGAAAATGCATTTTTTGCTTCGATCATCAAGCTTCTTCCTCTTCTCTTGTAGCACTTGGGCATATGCAATGCACCCAAAAATCTTCATGTGGCTTACTCCTGGCTTGTAGCCACTCCAAGCTTCTTCTGGTGTCATACCATTGATGACTTTTGTTGGGCTTCGGTTGATAAGATATGTTGCATATGCCACCCCTTCAACCCAAAAATGCTCGGAAAGGTTCTTCTCTTTCAACATGCTTCTAGTCATGTCAAGAATGGTCCAGTTCTTCCTCTCGGCCACTCCATTTTGTTGTGGAGAGTATGGAGCGCTGAATTGATGTCGAACTTCTTGTTCATCACAATAGCTTCTAAAAGCATTTGACATATATTCTTCGCCTCTATCGGATCTCAAAATCTGCACTTTACTGTTATTTTCTTTTTCAACCAAAGATTTAAAATATTTAAATATAAAGAGTGCAGCCAACTTTTCTTTAAGAAAATAAACCCACAACTTTCTACTAAAGTCATTAACAAATGTTATGAAATACTTGTTACCTCCATAAGATTCTAGAAGAGTGTTGGAAGATCATTGAAAAACTACATGATCCAATCCTTTTGATTTTGATAATTACTAAAAGCCATTGAGTTCATTAAAATATATATGAGCTTACTTAAATGAGCAACTAATTTATTTTGAACAATCAATGAGAATGTTAAAATTTGACTTTAATCAATTTTGAAAGTAACCTTTAGCTCAATGTTTAAACTTTCAAAAAGAAATTTTATAATTCATGTTTTATTCAATGAGTTTTTGGAATAGTTCTTGAATCAATTATTAATATCAATTTTATTGAATTCAAGTCAAAACAATGAATTAAAATGAATCTGGAACGATTTTAATGTCAATCAAAAAAGTTTCTGATTTTTGATACGTTCCGGAGCCGACTCCTGAGTTTCAGAGTCGACTCCGCTCAGTGTACAGAAATGTGCATCTGTGTCGAGTCGACCCACGAAATTTGTCGAGTCGACCCCTGATTCTGTCAAGCGACTCTTGACTATGCGAGTCGACTCCGCTCAGACAACAGAAGAGTGGTTTTCTGAGCACTTTGCGAGTCGATCCCAAGACTTTCACGAGTCGACTCCCGACTTTCAGGAGTCGACACTTTACTTTTGGTGAGTCGACCCCTAACCTTTATAAACATTTCTATTTTTGGTAAGACGAGCTTGAGCCGACTCGGGAAAAGCATGAGTCGACTCCAGCAAATCTGGGCAAAATTTTTACGGATGCCAACTCAGCTCCAACGGTTAGTTTTTTGATTAACGGCTATTTTTCTTTGTCTCTAACGGATATATTCTTGCAGAATCTATAAATAGAGGAGCTCTTTTCAAATCGAACAGAAAATAAAAAATCAAAAAGAGAGATTACTGCCTTATCCAAAAAGAGGGAAAAACAGCATTATTGGAAAAATCTTCTAGCTCAAAATAGAGTGATTCAAAAGGAGTGAAATCAAAGAGGAAGTTTCGTCTGCTCCAGATCATCAATCCACAAGAGTCAAAAGAAAATCCAAAAGCTTTTCAAAGATCAAATCAAAGGATTTTCAACATTCAACAAAAGGAGAAAAAGCTTCATCTGAACTCCAAAGTTTTCAAACGGTTAAGAATCTTGCTGAGGCCGATTCAATACCTCAAGAGGAGTTAAAGAGGAGAAGGAAGAAAGCCAAAGCCACAACCATCTATAATCTTATCAGGCTTTTCTAATCTTTTTATACTTTATTTGTATATTTGCTCAAGAGGAGCATTTCCTTACTTAAACTCTGTTACTTTGATTGTTTGCTGATTCAATCAGTGGATTGAATCAGTGGAGGTTGTTGTACCTCATGGTAAGCTTGGGATAGCTTACGTTTTGGGTTAGTTGTGAGCCCGTGAAAAACAACGGTTGGGTTTTGTGCTGGTAAGCCCGTGTAAAACCAGCTGGGTTCGTTGTGCACCCGGAAAACAACAAGGTTGAGTTGTGAGCCTGGAAAACAACTCGGCTGTAATCTAGGAGATTATAGTGTGGACCCAAGTGAATCTTGGGAGTGGACGTAGGTGCTGGTTGCGCCGAACCACTATAAAACCTTGTGTTTGCCGTGCTCATTTGTCTCTTACTCTATCTCTCTTATATTTCTGTTTGTGCATTGCTTCTTAGTTAATTTCTCTCACTTGCACATCTTGAGTAAATCTGTTTAAAACATTTCAAAAAGTCTTAAATTTTTAAGAACCCAATTCACCCCCCCCCTCTTGGGTTGCCATCTGGGCCAACAATTGGTATCAGAGCAAGTGCTCATTTAGAATTTGATCTCACGATCAAGGGCTAAAGATCCTTATGGCAACACAAAGTGGTTCATGTTTTGCTGAAGGTCATTCTACGAATCGACCTCTTTATTTAATGGAACCAACTATTCATATTGGAAAGCTAGAATGAGAATATTCATTCAAGCTTCTGACTATGAATTGTGGGGAGTAATAATAAATGGACCTAGTACACCCACACACGTAATAGATGGCACTATTGTTCCTAAGCCCGAAAGGGATTGGAATGATAATGATAGGAGAATGGCACAACTAAATGCTAAAGCCATTAACATTTTGTATTGTTCCTTAGACTCTAATGAATTCAACCGAATCTCAACATGTAATTCCGCAAAAGAAATTTGGGATAGGTTGGAAATAACTCATGAAGGAACAAACCAAGTAAAAGAATCAAAGATAAATATTTTGGTTCATAAATATGAATTATTTACTATGGAACAAAATGAAACCATCACATGCATGTTCACTAGATTCACTGATATTGTGAATGGTTTAAAAAGTCTTAGGAAAAGTTTATACTAACTCTGAGCTTGTTCGCAAAATTCTTAGGTCACTTCCAAGGACTTGGGAAGCCAAGTGACCGCCATACAAGAAGCCAAAGATCTGAACATCCTACCATTGGAAGAGCTTCTTGGTTCGCTGATGACTCATGAGCTTCAAGTTAAACAACATGTCAATGAGGATGAGTCAAGAAAGAAGAAGACCATCGCCCTCAAAGCAGCGGAAAAGGAATTAAGCAGCAGCGATGATGAAGAGGATGATGATGATGAGACAGCCCTCTTGCAAGGAAATTCAAGAAGTTTATGCAAAGAAGGAGGCCCTTCCACAAAAAGAGATTTGTTTCAAAAATGGAAGGAGAAAAAGAAAAGGATAAGAAAAAGGAAAAGGACAAAGAGAAAGAGCCCTTAGTATGTTATGAATGTAAAAAGCCAGGGCATTTTAGATATGACTGTCCTTTACTTAAGAAGGCCTACAAGAAAAAGAAAAAGGCCTACATGGCAACTTGGACTGACAGTGAAGAGTCTTCTTCGAAGAAGAAGAACAAAAAGAAGTTGCTAATGTTTGCTTCATGGCGAACGACAACGAAGAGGTAAGTACCGAAACCCCGATGATGAATTTACATTTGATGAAATGTTTGAAGCTTTCAATGAATTGATGATTGATTTCAAAACTTTGAAAAAGAAACACAAATCCTTGAAAACTGAAAACTTAAATTTAATTAAAGAGAAAAATGAATTAAATCTTGTAGTTAAAGATGTAAAAGATAAAATGAAACACTTCTTAATGAAAAGAATGATTGTGTTCATAAGATTGATTTGGTAAAATCTGAAAATGAAAATCTAAGTAAAGAAAAAGAATCAATCTCTAATGAAAATGATTTTCTTAAGAAAGATGTTAAAAAGTATAAAGATATTGTTGAGAAATTTACTCTAAGCTCAACTAAACTAAATATGATTTTGGAAAGTCAAAAAGCAGTTTTTGACAAAGCAGGTTTAGGGTATAACACATTTAGAAAGCAAAAATTATTGAAAATATTTTTGTAAAAGGTAACCAAAGTAATATTACTTGTTTTAAATGTAATCAAAAAGGACATAAATCTTTTGAGTGCAAAACAATAAGTAATAATGAAAAGTTAAATGTTAAAGCAAAGAAAATTTGGGTTCCGAAAGGAACAATTTTTATTGCTACTAACCATGAAGGACCCAAGAAAGCTTGGGTACCTAAACATAAAGTTTGATTATATTGCAGGAATGTCTTGTAGCCAAAAGATCAAAAAAAAGTGGTACCTTGATAGTGGCTGCTCAAGACATATGACGGGTGACAAAGAGGAATTCATCACCCTAGAAGAAAAGAAAGGTGGAGTTGTGACGTTTGGCGATAACGGTAAAGGTCAAATTATGGGCCTTGGTAAAGTTCGCATAACTCCATCTACATTTATTGATAATGTACTTTATGTTGATGGTTTGAAGCATAATCTAATTAGTATAAGCCAATTATGTGATAAAAACTTTAATGTTTCATTTAAATCTTCTATGTGCACTGTAACTAATTCTATTGATAATAGCATTGTTTTTACTGGTTATAGACATGGCAATGTGTACTTAGTTGACTTAGACAAATTATCTGAAAGTAGTCATTGCCTAATTGCTGACAATGCTAATATAAATGAAATTAGTTGGTTGTGGCATCGTAGATTAGGTCATGCAAGCACACACCTTATTTCAAAATTAATTAAAATGGATTTAGTTAAAGGATTACCTAAACTAGTTTTTGAAAATAATAAAATATGTGATGCATGTCAATTTGGAAAACAAACTAGAAGTTCTTTCAAATCTAAAAATGTTGTTTCAACTTCTAGGGCTTTAGAGCTACTTCACATGGACCTTTTTGGACCAACTAGAACCACAAGTCTAGGAGGAAAGAAATATGGTCTAGTGATTGTAGATGATTATTCTAGATATACTTGGGTAATGTTTTTAGCTCACAAAGATGAGACTTTCTCGATATTCCTGAAATTCTTCAAGAAAGTCACAAATGAGAAAAACACTACCATAGTATCTCTAAGAAGTGATCATGGAACTGAATTTGAAAATCACTTATTTGAAAATTTCTGCACTGAAAATGGAATTAATCATAATTTTTCAGCCCCTAGGACTCCACAGCAAAATGGTGTAGTTGAAAGGAAGAATAGGACTCTAGAAGACATGGCCCGTACCATGCTATGCGAAAGTAACCTACCAAAGTACTTTTGGGCGGAAGCTATTAACACAGCATGCTACATCTTAAATAGAGCATTAATAAGACCAATATTAAAGAAAACACCTTATGAATTATGGAATGAAAGAAAACCAAATATAAAATACTTTCATGCATTTGGATGTAAATGTTTCATTCATAATAATGGTAAAAACAACTTAGGAAAATTTGATGCTAAATCTGATGAAGGAATATTCTTAGGATATTCAACAACTAGTAAAGCTTATAGAGTATTTAACAAGAAAACCTTAGTAGTTGAAGAATCCATTCATATAGTTTTCGATGAGTCTTTAGCATCTAGTTCTGAAAAGCTTGATGATGAGGAAGATACAAACATAATTGAAAAAGATCTTGAAAAACTTAATATTGAAGTATCTTCAGATCATGAGCAAGAAGCTAAAGATGATGATTCACATAAGGACGATGATGTCAATATTGATCATAATGATATAGATCTTCCAAGAGACTGGAGATATGCTCATAGTCATCCTAAGGAATTGATTATAGGTGATCCATCTCAAGGAATAAGAACTAGATCATATATGAGAAATATTAGTAATCATCTTGCATTTGTATCACAAATTGAACCCAAAACTATTGAAGAAGCTGAAAAAGATAATAATTGGATGTTAGCAATGCAAGAAGAATTAAATCAATTTACAAGAAATAATGTATGGACTTTAGTGAAAGACCTAAAAATCATTCAGTAATAGGATCAAAATGGGTTTTTAGAAATAAATTAGATGAAAATGGCATAGTAATTAGAAACAAAGCTAGATTGGTTGCAAAAGGATATAATCAAGAGGAAGGTATTGATTTTGATGAAACCTTTGCACCAGTAGCTAGATTAGAAGCCATTAGGCTATTACTTGCATTTGCATGTCATATGAACTTAACTTATTTCAAATGGATGTTAAAAGCGCATTTTTAAATGGTTTTATAAATGAAGAAGTTTATGTAGAACAACCACCAGGTTTTGAAGATCACGAATTTTCAAATCACGTTTTTAAATTGCACAAAGCTTTATATGGTTTGAAACAAGCACCTAGAGCTTGGTATGATAGATTAAGTAAATTTTAATTGAAAATGATTTTACAAGAGGAAATGTTGATAAAACTTTGTTTTTGAAAAGAAAAAGTAAAGATTTACTTGTAGTACAAATATACGTTGATGACATTATTTTTGGTGCTACTAACGATTCTCTATGTCAAGAATTTGCCAAGTTAATGCAGGGAGAATTCGAGATGAGCATGATGGGAGAACTCAACTTCTTCCTTGGACTCCAGATCAAACAAAGCAAAGAGGGAATCTTCATCAACCAAACAAAATACACAAGAGAATCCTAAAGAAGTTTGGTATGGAATCAATGAAACCCCTCGGAACACCAATGAGTCCTTCATGCAAGCTGGACAAAGATGAAGAAGGTAAAAAGGTTGATCAAAAGTATTATCGAGGTATTATCGGATCCCTTCTTTATTTAACCGCAAGTAGACCAGACATTATGTTTGCTGTATGTTTATGTGCTAGATTTCAATCAGAACCTAAAGAATCACATTTAATTGCTGTTAAAAGAATACTAAGATATGTAAGTGGAACAAAAAATGTAGGTTTATGGTATTCTAGAGACTCAACATTAAACCTAATTGCATATTCGGATTCTGATTATGCTGGATGTAAACTTAGATAGAAAAAGCACAAGTGGTGCATGCCATTTCTTAGGAAGTAACTTAATCACATGGTTTAGCAAAAAGCAAAATTCAGTTGCATTATCAACTACTGAAGCTGAATATGTAGCAGCTGGAAGTTGCTGTGCGCAAATCCTATGGATTAAGCGACAACTTGAAGACTATGGTATCACACTTGATAAACACCCATAAGATGTGATAACACTAGCGCAATCAATTTAACTAAAAATCCAATTCAACATTCAAGAACAAACACATAGAAATTAGATATCATTTTATAAGAGAACATGTAGCAAATAATGAAATATGTCTTGATTATGTTAACACTGAAGAACAATTAGCTGACATATTTACTAAACCTTTAAATGAAGAGAGATTCTGTTATCTTAGAGGAGAGTTAGGTATTTGTGATCCATTAGAATGAATTTGAAACCCCTAAGGAAATTTATCTAAGATTCTTTCAAATCTTTGATCTTTAAGGAAATCTTATCTAGATTCATATCTAATTGATCCACTCATATTCAATGATATTTTATCAATTTTTATGATCATATTCCGGACACATTTCAGAAATTTCATGTTTTTGCTCTGAAATGGTCTCGAGCCGACTCGGTGCGTATCGGAGTCGACTCCTGGTTTCGACTGAAACTCTCGGGTCGACCCCTCTTCGGCGCGAGTCGACTCCAAGTCGGGATGACATTCTGTGTCTGTCCGGAGTCGACCCCTGGTTTTGCGCGAGCCGACTCGAAGTGGTCCCAGGTTGATTTATCTAGGGCAGAGTCGACTCGCCGTTCATTTCAAAATTCCCAATCCTTCAAAATACTCTCTCAAAACTCCTCCAAACCTTCCAAACTCCTAGAATCCCTTTTTCACTTCCAATCGACTAATGGCCCCCAAAACACGTGGTTCCAATGTTTGTGCGGCCGGCATCAAGAGGAAGCGAGCCGTTAGGAAAACGTGAGGCGTCCCGCGTGAGCCGTCACCCAGCGCTGATTCTTCTTCTCCTCTTCTACTCCGACTGCTTCACCTGCTGCTGCTTCTACACAGGTAGATAGATTAGCGGATAGGATTATAACAACGGGTAGAAAGGTAGATTTCGAATTATTTGAAGCTGAGGGTTTTCTTTTGGGAGACAACTGATTGAGATGGGATGGGAGAAAGTATGTTCCCTAGATTGCCCGACCTATCCCGCTCTGGTAAAGGAATTCTACAAAAATCTGTCTAGAGGAGATCACGGCCTTGTTAGCAATGTGAGAGGTCATAGGATCTCTGTTACTGTCGAGCTCCTTTCTAGATTGTTTGATTTACCCCTTTCTGGCACTGCAACCTTTTCTTCAGAAGACCACAGTCCCGCTCTTGCGAGGTTATTAAATCGGGATGTAGTCGGATTTGAAGAGGTTTTGCCAATCAACTCACATTAGAACTGAGATTATTACATAATATCTGCAGTAGGATACTCTTTCCTAAGACTGGGAGATTTGACTATGTATCGGAAAGAGATATCTTTGTGATGGATGCCATTGTGTCAGGCAAGCCTATAAACCTTCCCAGTATGATACTATGGTACATAGCAGATTGTGGAGGGAAAAGAAAGTCTAGTCTGCCTTATGGAATGATCCTTACAAAGATTTTTCTGAGCCAAGGGATTGTGATTTCGGACAATGAGCCTATGAGGAATCTGCGTCACACTGATTTTTATAGCTTGGCCACCATTCATAGAATGGGTTTTATCAAGAAGAATGGAAAATGGGAGAGGAAAGGACAGTTAGAAGAAAGAGCTACAGATGTTGAGGCTGCAGGACCATCAGTCAGACATCCTTCACCTGCACCTCAGAGCCCTTCTACTTCTGCCCCTGCTCCAGCCCCTGTTCCATCTTTTGTTCAAGCTTCATCTTCTGCCGGTTTCTCAGATCAACAGCTACAGCAACTCAAAGTTCTATTTGATGATCAATCTGAAAAACTTAAATCTAAATTTGAGAATAAGTTTATGAATTTGAGAGAGACTCTTTATTCATTGGATGATCGTATCTCTAAGATAGAGTCTACTCTCAGCTCTTCTTCGGCATCCTTAAGTGGTGATCTCAAAAATATATTTGAAGAACTTAAGGATATATGTGGAGATGGAGAGACTTATGCAAAGTGCAATGCGGAGCTACAAGACAAGATTCAGAAAGCTTGCACCTTTGTCGATGAGAGGCTCAAAGAATATGTTCAAATCCAATCTGAAGGAATGAAGAACATAGTAAATCATTTAACTAGGATTGTTAGAACTCATTTCTGATGTATTAGATTTCAATCCTTGTTATGTACTAAAATTTTTGTTATGCCTTCATGTTGAAATCAATGTATTAAACATCTTAATGTATTAGATCTTTTGATGAAATGAATTCTCTATGTTGATTACTTAATGTATTTCCTTCTTTCAATGAATGAATGAAATTGTCAAATCTTATCTTGATTGAATGAATGGTTATTCTTCTCTACCTTTTTGTTGATAACAAAAAAGGGGGAGAGTTTTATAGTTTTATGATTGTAATACACTTGTACATTTGAGAAAATCAAAGTAATCAATGAGATAAACAAGGAATATTTATTTAAGTTTCATAGGGGGAGCTACCTCATTAAGGGGGAGCCTAAGCCTAACTATGAAAAAAAAATAAATTCACTAATCAATCATGAATAAACTCAATGTTTTTGTCATCATCAAAAAGGGGGAGATTGTTGGAAGATCATTGAAAAACTACATGATCCAATCCTTTTGATTTTGATAATTACTAAAAGCCATTGAGTTCATTAAAAGATATAATGAGCTTACTTAAATGAGCAACTAATTTATTTTGAACAATCAATGAGAATGTTAAAATTTGACTTTAATCAATTTTGAAAGTAACCTTTAGCTCAATGTTTAAACTTTCAAAAAGAAATTTTATAATTCATGTTTTATTCAATGAGTTTTTGGAATAGTTCTTGAATCAATTATTAATGTCAATTTTATTGAATTCAAGTCAAAACAATGAATTAAAATGAATCTGGAACGATTTTAATGTCAATCAGAAAAGTTTCTGATTTTTGATACGTTCCGAGCCGACTCCTGAGTTTCAGAGTCGACTCTGCTCAGTGTACAGAAATGTGCATCTGTATCGAGTCGACCCATAAATTTGTCGAGTCGACCCCTGATTCTGTCGAGCCGACTCCTTGACTATGCTAGTCGACTCCGCTCAGACAACAGAAGAGTGGTTTTCTGAGCACTTTGTGAGTCGACCCCAAGACTTTCACGAGTTGACTCCCGACTTCAGGAGTCGACACTTTACTTTTGGTGAGTCGACCCCTAACCTTTATAAACATTTCTATTTTTGGTAAGACGAGCTCGAGCCGACTCGGGAAAAGCATGAGTCGACTCCAGCAAATCTGGGCAAAATTTTTACGGATGCCAACTCAGCTCCAACGGTTAGTTTTTTGATTAACGGCTATTTTTCTTTGTCTCTAACGGATATATTCTTGCAGAATCTATAAATAGAGGAGCTCTTTTCAAATCGAACAGAAAATAGAAAATCAAAAAGAGAGATTACTGCTTATCCAAAAAGAGGGAAAAACAGAGCATTATTGGAAAAATCTTCTAGCTCAAAATAGAGTGATTCAAAAGGAGTGAAATCAAAGAGGAAGTTTCGTCTGCTCCAGATCATCAATCCACAAGAGTCAAAAGAAAATCCAAAAGCTTTTCAAAGATCAAATCGAAGGATTTTCAACATTCAACAAAAGGAGAAAAAGCTTCATCTCAACTCCAAAGTTTTCAAACGGTCAAGAATCTTGCTGAGGCCGGATTCAATACCTCAAGAGGAGTTAAAGAGGAGAAGGAAGAAAGCCAAAGCCACAACCATCTGCAATCTTATCAGGCTTTTCTAATCCTTTTATACTTTATTTGTATATTTGCTCAAGAGGAGCATTTCCTTACTTAAACTTTGTTACTTTGATTGTTTGCTGATTCAATCAGTGGATTGAATCAGTGGAGGTTGTTGTACCTCGTGGTAAGCTTGGGATAGCTTACGTTTGGGTTAGTTGTGAACCCGTGAAAAACAACGGTTGGGTTTTGTGCTGGTAAGCCCGTGTAAAACCAGCTGGGTTCGTTGTGCACCCGGGAAAACAACAAGGTTGAGTTGTGAGCCTGGAAAACAACTTGGCTGTAATCTAGGAAGATTATAGTGTGGACCCAAGTGAATCTTGGGAGTGGACGTAGGTGCTGGTTGCGCCGAACCACTATAAAACCTTGTGTTTGCCGTGCTCATTTGTCTCTTACTCTATCTCTCTTATATTTCTGTTTGTGCATTGCTTCTTAGTTAATTTCTCTCACTTGCACATCTTGAGTAAATCTGTTTAAAACATTTCTAAAAGTCTTAAATTTTTAAGAACCCAATTCACCCCCCCCCCTCTTGGGTTGCCATCTGGGCCAACAAAGAGGTCCACATATATCAGTATGCACTAGTTGTAATGGTCTTGTTGCTTTTCAAGATTTTCTACTTTTGAAGGGAGCTCTTGCATGCTTTGCTAGTGTGCACTTCTCACAAACTTCATTTGGATAATTTATGTATGGAAGACCTTTTACCATTCTCTTATTAGATAGTAATTTCAAACTTCCAAAATTTAAATGTCCAAACCTGAGATGCCAAAGCCAGGAATGGTCCTTGATATCCACTTGCAGGCATTTTTGTGCTTCCATGTTTAAGATAAGAGGAAACATCCTATTCTTTGCCATTTGGACACGAGTAATCAGCTTTCCATTCCAATCTTTTAAAGTTAGAGATAGTCTGTCACACCCCAGACCCAAAATTTTTGAGCTAGGGTGACAACCCGCCGCGTGCCGGGCACGCAAGGCGTCTTAAATCTTGATATACGATCCAATCGGCAATAAATATGAAAACTAACCATAATACAATTGATAGTTATAAGTTGCTTCTGTAATTCTCTAAATGTCACCTCATCTAAAGCTTGATATCATTGGAACAAAGCTTTTTTGTCTTTTCTTCTTAAGCCCATTAAAGTATCTCTTTGTGCTTGATTGTACCCTCTTTCTTGCTCTACTGTAGGCTCGGTGTAGCCATCTTTAATAATTTCCCATAGATCTTGTGAGTCAAATAAGGACTTTATTTGGATACACCAATTCCCATAGTTCTTCTTAGCAAGCTTGGGAACTTGAATATGCACACCATCGTTGGCCATCTCCTTTAAGATTGGTCCTCTCAATAGAACAAGGCTCTAATACCAAATTGATGGAAGTAGAGGATACTTTCAATAACACTCTTATTATGGAGATATTAGAGGGAATACATCTTTTGGGTCTCTCTGCTTTTTTCCTTCTTTTACGTTTTATGGGCAAACACCTTCCATATTTATAAGAGTTTAGATATCCTTTCATATACCACTATTTAATACATGCATAGAAAACTAAAAGACATTTGCAGAAAATTAAGAGTCAATTTAATTTCAAAATTCTGAATCATCTTATTTTTTAAAATGACTCTTCCTTTCTCCTATGAAGCTTTTGTTCTTTCAAGAGTGACTCTTCTTTTTTCCCATGAAGTCTTTGGTCTTTTCAAGAGTGCATTAAAACCAGTTTAATATTCCAACATTTAATTCTTCATTCCAAAGTAGAGACAAATTCTTATTTCTTATGAGGTAACAACCCAGAGAGGTTCCAACAAAACCTGGAAGGATCATTGTTTTTGAGTAAAACGAGAGAGGGGAATCAAATTTTGAAAACAAATACGAGCAAATTAATGCCCCTCCGCGAAATAAAAGCCAAAAAAATGAAACGACTTTATACAAAATCCAGTAAAATTCTGAAACTTAGTGTTCGGCTTATCTAGCAAATCACCAAAATCTGAGATTTAAAACATTGAAAAAATAAAAAAATGGAAAAAGAAAAAAAAAATCTAAAAATTGGACCTTGAGAAAGCCATTGCTGTCATCGCACATCAAGCTTGCACTGCTTCAGTCTCGTGGACCGATTTGCCTGACGGACCAGAAGACACATAAAGAACCATGAATAAACAAATTGATAGTTTCTCTCAGTAGGCAAGTTTACATGGCTTCTTCAAGTTAATGAGCAGCTCCAAAACCACTGACTCTTAAAATATGTGTTGAGAGTCATAGTCACCTGTTTTTAGTGAGTCAAAGTTGGTGAATCGAGTATTCCAATCGTTATCTGCGCATGCTGTTCCATGGAAGAAATGGTATCTCATGTACTTGGATCTTTCAACTCGATGCCAGTACCACATGCGATGGTTTGAGGGTAGTCCACAGCCAAATGCCAAACAACGGATGCGGTTGGCCGAGGGGTATGGTGGCAAATATGCTCCGAGAGGTACGGACAGGATCCTGATCTAGAGCAGTGCGATGGGCTTACCGTATCCAACCGTATAATTGGTAGAGGTTATTAGGCAATTTTTTAAAAAGAAATGAAAGAAAAGTAAAAAAAAAAAAAAGACATTAATAGGATTCAAGACATTCAAAGTCCTCCTTAATCGAGTTCCTCATTTCTCAACCACCATTGAATCTATGACCATCTATCTAGACTTTAAATTCTACAAGATTAAGAGAACCATTGTTTAGTTAACAAATGCTCTTCGTTCCCAATTTATTGCCAGCAACTCAATTGTGTTCCTTTCAAATCATTTGCTTCTTACTGAACAAAATAGTAACATACTGATACAGTTTGGTCATTCAAGCAAACTCCTCTTTTATCATGATGATATTAATTAACATGGATTCGTATAGTATTATTTTAAACAAAGAGAGAGAGGCACGGCTACCTTAATCAGAGGCCTGAAGACCATCGATCAGATTGAGCAGGAGCAGCAACAAAATGCCCCACAACCATAACATACATCCCGGAGAGGAAATCAGGAGTTGGGAAAAGTAAGTTAAGAGAGGGCGAGAAATGAAAAGAGACACCCATCTTCCACCCTTGTGGCCAAAGGCTTGGAGGGCATACTGAGCTCGATGACATCGGACCATCGTCAAGCACGAAACGCCCCTCCTCCCAACTTGAAACCAAAAACACCCTACCTTTGCCATAGTTGAGGAAGACGTGAAGCCAGGCGCGCAACTGGAAGAGGACGCCGTAGATGGCCATGGACAATATTCATGGCAAGAGACTACTGAGCAGTTCTTTTTTTTTTTTTTAATGAAAAGAAAACAGCGAAAAGAGATATCTGACTTCGTATATATAAATAACAATAGCCTTTTCATTATGAAAGGATATCAATTTCCTAACAACCAAGACTACTCATTGTACATTGATGCTTGAAAGGTATATATGCTAGTAGTGTTTCTAGCTAGTGCATCTAGTATAATGAGCTCGTGCTTGATCTCGTCTCCTCCATTTTATTCCATTAGTACCTGCTAAACGATAGCAAGAGATCTTATTCTTATCACTTAACAGACATTGGGCTGAAACCCGATTTTCTGTGCTGCCAAATTATAAACCACCTCGAATGTGCGTTGCTGCACGTTACCGATGATGCTAATATCGTTGTCCATGTTATTTCCGGCGAAAGCTAGGCAGCCATCTTCTAGGATACCGGAATCATCGAGGTTCAACGTCACATTCCCTTCAAAATGCAGCGCAACCGGTGTCGGCTTTACATTCGCTTTGGTATCATAGCAAGTGTCAAAGATTCCAACTGGCGGCACCATTGTGTAATTCGCCATGGAGCTCCGGAAGGCGGACCTGAGGACTTCATAGGCTGAGGGAGGCAGCCTGGTGATCACGGTTCCCGAGTCTAGGATGAACTCAGTCGATGAGAAGACTGAAGGCTGGATCGCTAGTTGCTTCCCCCCGACACTGATTGCTGTCAGATTAACGACGTAGAAGGTGGGAATGCTTGCGTCGGTATGCATCGGTGTGTATGAAATGGTGGCAGACACGGGCTCGCCAAATGCCAGGTAGCCTGTCGAGCTGTTTGTAGGTGGTAGGCAATAGGAGAATATATTGCCAAATTTCTGAGATGTTTGGGACACTAAAGAGAGCTTGTCTCGACCAAGCCCCATTAGCCCAGCTAAGAGATCAGTGAACCCCCTGTTGGATTCGCCGCACCCAAAAATAAAGCCTGAGACCACGTCGGAAGGAGATAGTGTCAGTGTTTCTCGGCTCAAGTATCCTACAGTTGTCGAACCACCACCATAGCGGACGCCATACAGGCATGTAGAATTGCTGCAACCACGGATAGGGGACAGAGAGCAGTCGGGAGAGCTGCAATTGATCTTAGAATACGAAGAAGATCGAGATGGATCAAACTTGCTTTCCTGTTGTTCGTGGCAATCGGGGCATGGCTCGCATTGGATCCAGCTCAGATCACTTCCAGTGTCAAAAAGAACAGTCTGATCTAGTTTGGGTGTGCCGTAGCCGACCGTCACAACGTATTCAAGAGAACCCAGTGCGCTACCAAGTTTTGCCGGAATAGTCGTTTGGGATCCTTGTAATTGTGCGTCTCTGGAGCCATTCGCTGCCATTTGCTGGAGATAATTGACCCGCAGTTGGTCTAGACGCAGGATTTCACCCAGCGTCGGAGGCTTCTTGCTAGCGATTGGTGAACAGGGACCGTGTCGGTGGGCTACCGCCAATAATGTCCGGTTTGATCCTGAAATCACGAAGTTAAAAGGAATAAAGGGAGGGGAAAAAGGACAAGGATGAACCGAATAGTATTGCTTTTGACTGCGACTTGGTGGCTGGCCACTGCTCTTCATGAGCTTTTCCAGAACTTCCTTCGTTTTAGATTTTAATTTGACGGTCGCATAGCCTGTCACCTTAAAGAAATGATGTGACAACCCTTCATCCCAAGCACTTAGGGAAACACCTTCGGGCCCCAGCGGCTGAACACGTACCTTTTTGTTAACTTGACTAAATCTAGTCAACGGGAAACCGGAGGACTTTTAAGAGCCGTAAATTTACCTCTAAATAGAAAAAAAAGCTATTAAGATGAATCAAGTAGAATAACAGTAATAAAGTCTAAATTCTAGACTAAATAGGATTAGACATATGAATTATATTTTATTCTACTCGATTTTAAGTTATATTTTCTATAAAATATAAATATTTATTTTTTTTTCATCATTTTCTTACATATAATTTTTAGTTCATCCGATTCTTTTTTTTTATATGCATTAAATCAATTTTTTCTACAAGTATATTTTTAGGTCCATCCTGAATATGTATAAACTATTTAAGTCAACATTCGATTTATCGTTAGTTAATGCTATATCAACCATTTTACAAATACCTTTATTTATTGTTTTATCTTTTTTATATATCAAGTGAATCAAAAGAACTAGCCAATAAATAGGTCAAAATAGTTTGTATAAAATCTAAATTTTATTTAGATCAAAAAAATAAATCTAACTTGATTAAAGTCGGATCCAAAAATTAGATTATATAAACTTTCTTTTATTTCATTTTGAATAATCTTTTCAATTCTTTGTGAGGACTCATTTAAGCTAATTTTTTTTCCATCTTAATAATCGCATCTTCTTTTATTTGTTTCTACTTAAATTATATTTAAACATTAATATTTCATGATTAATTTTGATAAATACTATTTTTATTTTAAAAATCATACTTTGTAAATTTAAGAATAAATAATTATTTAAATAAAATAAAATGTTTTGAATGAAATTTGAGTTTAAGTTGGCACAATTTAATTTTTTAAATTTTTTATGATTTGATATTTAATTTTTAATTATTAAATTTAAATGATTATTCATATTATAAATCCAACTTAATTTGGTCTACTCTTGACCTTTAAAATTTTATATTGGATACATATCATACTTGATCTTGATCTAACTCAAATGACCTATTAGTTTTTTTTTCCCCTCTCATGAACTTGATCCAAGCAACTGTTATGTTAAATTGAAACCTTTTTTCCCGTTAAATTGTGGTGGAAGCAAAATTTGATGTTAGTCCAAAATCATCATCAAAAACTTTACCAATTACTACATAAATTAACACTTTGGGCGATCAATTAAATCATATATAAATTTGTAATCATGATAAATATATAAATTCTAAACCTTGGCATAATCACTTGCAACATGCAGCATACTATTTTAAGCTCCCTTGGAGATTTGTATTTAAATATTATTTGATTTTTTAATCCACTGAACATCAGAAATATAGTAATTTTTTTAGTCATAAAACAGTCACTATAAACATAATAAATAGGCAATATTTGTCAAATAAATCCTTGCTATTCACAAAAAAAACAAACAAGAGCTAGCTGATCAAACATTAAACTGACAGCCACTATAACACCGTATTACTCATCATCTTAGGCTTTGATATATCAGTAGGAACTATGATTTATCTCTCTTAATTGGAAATTTGCATTTAAAATATTATTTTAAATTTTCACCAACTGGACAGTAGAAATATAGATAAAGATCATTTTTTTAATTATAAAATAGTCACTATAGACATAATAAATAGATAATACTTATCATGCAAATCTTTGGTATTTAAAAAAAAAAAAAAAAAGAACACGGACAACAAGAGCTGGACAAGCATTAAATTGACAGCCACTCCAATACTATATTACTCATTATCATAGACTTTGATATGTCAGTAGGAATTATATTTACTTCCTTGGAGATTTGTATTTAAATATTATTTTAAATTTTTAATCTACTGAACAGCAGAAATATAGGTAAATGTCATTTTTTGATCATAAAATAGTCGCAATAAACATAATAAATAGAGATAATATTGATGATACCACCTCCCATGGACCTAGGAAAAAAAAAAAAAAAAAGAAAAACACCACAACAAGGGCTGGTTAAATATTAAATTGATAACACTATTTTACTCATCATCTTAGACTTTGATATACCAGCAGGAACTTTGATTTACCTCTCGTGGAGATTTGTTTTTTAATATTATTTTAAACTGGCAGCATAGTACTGAACAGTAGATATATAGATAAAATTCATTTTGTAGGTCATAAAATGGTCAATGGAAATATAATTTATAGTTAATATTTAGATTTCAGCTGTTATGCTTTTTTTAATATTTTTTTTTCTTGTAAATAGAGCTCAAATCCATTACCATACAATACTCTTATGGACCTTAAACTTACCGTTATTTAAGGTATACTATGTTATAATCAAACAAAAACATCATAAAATTTATCTAATATTTATCATATAAATCCTAGCTATTGTTTTTTAAAAAAAACTAGTTAAGCATTAAACACATTAAACTGACAGCCATTACAGCACTATTTTATTCATTATCTTAGACTTTTATATTTCAGTGGGAAGTATATAATTTATCAACATCCCCATTTGCTTTCCAGAGAGGAAAAACCCGCATCGTTACATAGCACTACTGAAGGGTCAAAGATCAAAGCCAAAACAGATCAATTAATTGCTATCCTTTAACATAGTGTTCGTTAACCTTCGAATTTGGAGCAGACGGTTGCCGGCTTCGAAGAGTCAGCTCCAACCACATGGCGGCGATTTGCTTCTCCGTGGACGGCGTACGAAATATTGCAAGACAGAAGCAAAGAAAAGAGCAAGGAGCGGAAAAGGAAGAAGAGAGACAAAGCCATGAGTTCGTTGGCTGCTGCTCACCACTTAGGAAAGCAGCCAATTTATAGGATTTCTAAAATTCTTACAAAAGCCTTTTACTTTTGGTAATTGTACGTTATCCCTCGCACTTGGAAAATTCTGGACCCGTTATATCTGCCTAGTGGTGATCTGACATGTGAAAGGCGCGTGATGTGGCCGATAATGCTACGTAACATTAACGGAAGCTGACCAACACCATGAACGAAAAATGATCGTGCTCCTTCAAGTCGGTTCCAGCGGCTCCGACTCCTTCAATCGGCCCTTAGCGGCTCCGACTCTTTCAAGTCGGCCCCAGCAACTCCGACCTCTCTAAGTCGGCCCCGATAGCTCCGACTCTTCCAAGTAGGCCTCAGCGGCCCCGACTTCTCCAAGTTGGCCCCGGCGGCCCCGACTCTTTCAGGTCGGCCCCAACGGCCTCAACCTCTCCGAGTCAGCCTTCAGCGGCCCCTGCCAGGCCCACCTACTGTCTGATCATTGCTAGGCCCATCTACCACCTGACCTGCACAGTCTGATATGGCCAGGCCCACCTACCGCCTGACCTACGCAATTGATGGGACCAAGCCCACCAACCGCCAGGCCCATGTATTCGATGGGACTGGGCCCACCGACCAGCCCCTACTCACGTAATTACCACGTGCCTAGCAGACATTCCTTTTCGCGGAACTCCATGTGGCTAATCCCCAAACAGATGTCAAGAGCCTATAAAAAGGGAAGAGAACTCATAATCAAGGTATGTGAACACGAGCATCCACACGCTCATTCTCACATTCATTTACAGACTTCTTAACCCTAGAAGGGACTCTGACCCATGGGGTCTTCTTTCTCTGAGGGGCTTCTCTAAGCTCCCTCTATGTGTGACCTCGGTTGCTGACTTGACCGTCGAGGGTCCCCACTGGAGTTTCCTCTAGTATCGGGACTTCTTGCAGATCGCTCGTTCTGAAGAGGGCTACATCAGCGCACAGGGTTTCTTTCCGACGTCCAGTCTCAGCGATCGAGCGTCAACAAATTGGCGCGCCAGGTAGTGGGGCAGAAACGAGACGAGCTCTATAACATTTGTTTGCAAGTTTTCCTCTCCCTTTTCTTCAACGATGGTGGTAACGCGGGCCCAGGATGCCTCTACCAGTTATCCTGGGGGGCACCTCCCATCGACGGAGCAGCAGGAGGCCAATCTCCTTGCTGCCAACCCTTCAGTTGCTCATGCGCCACCAGCTGCGGCCACTCAAGCTGAGCAGTTGGCCGCACTCACCAAACAAGTTCAAACCCTCACGGCAATGATCCATGGACTCCGAGAGCAGTTGTCCGTGGCCACCCAGCATCAACCTGTTCCACCTGCACCGCCGCCTGCTGCGCTGGCCAGTCAGCAGTTTGCGCGGGAAGATCCCTTCACCAGGAGGCTAGCCACCGTCGTGCCTCTCCCAGAGGGCGCCGCCAGGAGCCCCTCAAGAGATCACGCTCCCCTGCTCACCATCCGAGCGAATTTTCCCCAGAGCTCGGCGCCAGGAAGAGCCAAAGCGAAGGCACCACCTCCCACGCTCTTCCTCTTCTTCCTCATCTTCTGGGCTGGTTAAGAGGATGTCAACTATCAACCACGAGGCGCAGGAGCATCTGAATGAGTACCATCGGCGGTTGGAGGAACTCACCAGAAAAGTCAACAACCAGTCAGAGAAAGAGTATGACACCCGTCCTCCCTACACTCGCCGAATCTTGGACGAGCCCGTCTTCACCAGATTCCATCTCCCTCAACTAGATCCATACGATGGTACGATCGATCCCTTGATCACCTCGAAAGCTTCAAGGCTCTCATGCAAGTTCAAGGGGCTACGGACGCCCTTCTGTGCAAAAGCTTTCCTGCCACTCTACAGAAAGCAGCTCGCGCCAGGCACCCCAGGCTGTTCCCACGCTTATGAGGCTTCCACCTGCTCAGGCCTTTGTTGACAATGCCCCGACGGAAAGGATGGTGGGAATGGTGTCCTGGGGGCATCCTCTTCATCAAAGCGGCCTAGAGGAGGTGGGGACTTAGATGATGTAATCTCTAGAGGGGAGCTAGTTGGCCTCAAGAATATGGGAGCTACTTATCAGAGGTTAATGAACGAAATCTCCTTACCGATGACGGTTCCGAGATTAGCTGGGCCGAAACATGGAGGTCTATGTGGATGACATGCTAACAAAGAGCACACATACTTCGAGCCATGTTTCCAACTTAGAGGAGGACCTTCAACAACCTTCACCGCTACCAAGTCCAAGCTAAACCCGAAGAAGTGTGCCTTCGGGGTCACTGACGGAAAAATTCTTGGGCTTTATGGTGACTCAGGGAGGGATTGAGGCTAACCAGAGAAGATCAGCACCATCCTCGAAGAGACCGCTGACCAACAAGGAGGTGCAGCAGCTTATTGGAAGGGCTGGCGGCCCTAAGCCGGTTCCTCTCCAAGTCAGCTGAAAGGTACCTACCTTTCTTCAAGGCCCTATGCAAGGTGAATGGGTTCGAATGGACGAAAGACTGCCAGAAAGCTTTTAAGGGATTGGAGGCATTTTTATCTTCCCTGCCACTTCTGTCGAAGCCAAAGGACGAAGAGAATCTCTTCATTTACCTTGCTGCCTTCTCGAAGGCTGTCAGTTCCGTCCTAGTGTGCCTCGACGTTGACGGAACCCAGAAGCTTATCTACTATGTGAGCAAGGTGCTCCACGACGCTGAGGTTAGATACTCCAAGACAGAGAATGTTGTCTTTGCCCTGATCATTTTCGCCCAGCGTCTCCGACCATACTTTCAGGCTCACCCCATTGTAGTGCTCATGGACCAACCCCTCAAGGCCATACTGGCTCGTCCTGACACCTCGGGCCAACTTGCCAAATGGATAATCAAGCTGGGGAGTTCGACCTCTTATTTTAGGCAAGGTCGGCTCTAAAGTCTCACGTCCTAGCAGACTTCTTGGCTGAGTGCACCTGGATAGAGGAGCAAACAAGGGAATCTCCCATGATGCAGCCAAATGATGATCTCAACAACATGGGGGACTTCTGGATCCTCCATGTGGACGATGCCTCAAACTCTTAGGAAAGTTGTGCCGGCCTTATCCTTGCGGGTCCAGAGGGTGAGAAAGTGGAGTATGCTCTCCGACTCCTCTTCAAAGCTATGGACAATCAGGCCAAGTACGAAGCCCTACTGGCTGGAGTGAGACTTTCCTAGGAGCTTGGGGTAAACTGCCTCAGAGCTTTCACCGATTTCCAACTTGTCTCCGGACAAATCAATGGAGAGTACAAGGCACGGGACCCCACCATGGCTCGATACCTGGACAAGGTCCAACTCCTAACCTATTCGTTGGCCTACTTCAACATCAATTACATCCCTCGGAGCAAGAACGCCAAGGCCGATACTCTTTCCCGCCTGGCCACTTCGATCGGCGGTGTCATAGGGAATGCCTACATTGAGCATTTGGAGAGGCCCAGCATCGAGGACAAAGAGGAGGTTCTCCCGCTTGCCCAGGAGCCGACTTGGATGGACACCTACATCCGTTACCTCACGGACGGCACCCTCCCAACCATAAGAAAGCCAGGCTGCTCAAATGGAGAGCCTCCAAGTTCACTCTTCTAGATGGACATCTGCACAGGAGGTCATTCTCCTACCCCCTTCTCAAATCCATTGGACCTGCACACGCCGACTACATCCTCAAGAAATCCATGAAGGCATTTGTGGAGATCACTTGGGGGCAGATTGCTGGCCCAAAAGGCCTTTCGTCAAGGCTACTATTGGCTTACCATGAGGGAGGACACTGCCAAGCTGGTTCAAAAATGCGACGGTTGCCAGCGACATGCACATATTCAGCATCAGCCATCTGCCTCACTAAGTCCGCTCTCAGCCCCATGGCCCTTCGCCCAGTGGGGGATGGACATCCTTGGACCGTTCCCCCCCGGCTTCAGGCCAGTGGAGGTTCTTGCTCGTCGCCATTGACTACTTCACCAAGTGGGTCGAAGTCGAAGCACTAGCCAAGATCACCGAGAGCAAGGTTAAAGCCTTCTTCTGGAAATCTATCATATGTCATTTTGGCTTGCCTCACACCATCGTCACCGATAATGGCCAGCAGTTCGACAATGCCACATTCAAGACTTTCTCTGCCGAGTTAAACATCTGCCACGGTTTACCTCCGTCGGCCACCCGCAAACTAACGGAGAGGCCGAAATTATGAATCGCACCATCCTTCGGGGACTCAGAACTCGGCTGGATGGATCCAAGGGTAGATGGGTGGAAGAGCTTCCCAGCGTGCTGTGGGCATACCATAAACTCCAAGGGCTTCGACGGGCGAGACCCCTTTTAGTCTCGTCTTTGGATCCGAGGCGGTAATCCCCGTCGAGATCGGCTTGCCAAGTCCCCTGGTGGAGTCCTACAACGAAGAAGATAACCCCATACGGCTGAGAGCCAACCTCGATTTCATCGATAAAGCATGCGATCGAGCGTGGCTCCTGATGGCAACCTTTCACCAACGAGCGCTAGGTACTATAATGCTCGGGTACATCCTAAAATGTTTCGTCCCGAAGATCTAGTCCTCAGGAGGGCTGAGGTATCCAAACCAACGGAGGGGGGCAAGCTATCTCCTAACTGGGAAGGTCCCTATCGCGTTACCGAGGCGCTTCACCGGGGGGCATACCGAATCGAAGAGCTCAGCGGGTGACTCATCCCACGTACTTGGAACGCAGATAACCTTCGCCAATACTATCAATAATGTATCCCCTCCATAATTATCAATGAAGAATTTCCTCAACACTATATCTGGCTCACCTCCGAATCTGAGGACTTGTTTTCTAAAGAAGCTGGTCGGCATCGCGACTAACGGAACATCACTCGGTCCAGCTAAGAGATGCCCCCGAGTTGGTTCATGTCCCTAACAGCTCCGTACCTGATCGAGTCATCCCTCAGGCCGGCACACAAACCCCCAAGGCAGTTCTAAAGGAGCTCGTCAGCATCGCGGCTAACAGGACACCACTCAATCCAGCTAGGAGATGCCTTTGAGTCGGTTCAAGTCCCTAACAGCTCCGTGCCCGATCGAGTCATCCCTCGGGCTGGCACACAAACCCCGAGGTGGTTCTAAAGGAGCTCATCGGCATCACGGCTAATGGGACACCACTCGGTCCAGCTAGGAGACACCTCCAGTCGGTTCAAGTCCCTAATAGCTCCGTACCCGATCGAGTCGCCCTTTGGGCCAGCACATAAACCCCCAAGGCGGTTCTAAAGGAGCTCCTCAGCATCGCGGCTAACGGATAGCACTCGGTTTGGCTAGGAGATGCTCCTGAGTCGGTTCAAGTCCTTAATAGCTTTGTATCCGATCGAGTTGTCCCTCGGGCTGGCACACAAACCCCCAAGGCGGTTCTAAAGGAGCTCGTTGGCATCGCTGCAAATGGACACCACTCGGTCTGGCTAGGATTTGCCCCCGAATCGATTCAAGTCCCTAACAGCTCCGTACCCGATCGAGTCATCCCTCGGGCTGGCACACAAAGCCCCGAGGTGGTTCTAAAGGAGCTCGTCGACATCGCAGCTAACAGGACACCACTCGTCTGGCTAGGAGATGCCTCCGAGTTGGTTCAAGTTCCCTAACAGCTCCGTACCCGATCGAGTCACCCCTCGGGCTGGCACAAACTCTTGAGGTGGTTCTAAAGGAGCTCGTTGGCATCGCGGCTAACGGGACACCACTCGGTCTAGCTAGAAGATGCCCCCGAGTCGATTCAAGTACCTAACAGCTCCGTAACCAATCGAGTCATCCCTCGGGCCGGCACACAAACCCCCGAGGTGGTTCTAAAGGAGCTCGTCGGCATCGTGGCTAATGGGACACCACTTGGTCCGACTAGGAGATGCCCCCGAGGTGGTTCAAGTCCCTAACAACTTCATACCCGATCGAGTCGCCCCTCGGGCCGGCACACAAAACTCCGAGGCAGTTTTAAAGGAGCTTGTCGACATCGTGGCTAATGGGACACCACTCAGTCCGGCTAGGAGATGCTCCCGAGTCGGTTCAAATCCTAACAGCTCCGTACCCGATCGAGTCACCTCTTGGGCCAGCACGCAAACCCCCGAGGCAGTTTAAAAGGCCTCCTAAATGCGTTCAAGTCTCATCGGTTGGCACTAACATCCTATGTTTGCCCGGTCGGGTACCTGAAGTATGAAGGACTGGGTTGGCAACACAAGCCCTTGAGGGCCCAAGTTGGACTGCAAGGAAAGCAGCGACTGCTCACTACCAAGCCTAAGTCTCTGGAACTACGGCGATATTACATACACGTGGAGCAATTGCAAAGAACAATGAAAGACTTTTTGAGCAAAATATTTTCCTTTTTTTTTGATATCCTCAGCGGTTAAAAAATTTGACTTGAAGTCGGTTACAAAAAGAAAAGGAAAAGATACAAGGAGTTCCTAAACTATGACTCGCCGGGCCCCGACTCTCCGCCGGCCCCATACCCGTCCAACTCTCCATCGTCCAGGTCCCCAGGCTTGATGGCTTTGAGATTGGGGTTGTTGATTCCAAAGACCTCGACTACCTTTGCCTTGCCATGGTTGAAGCCTTGGGCATAAGCGTCGATGCTGGCCTCGGTCACCTCCTGCTTAAACTCCGGCGACCCTCGGAACTCCGCGATGGTGCTTTGAACACGAGCCTCAGCTTCCCGAGCTCGTACCTTGGCTCTCCAGGCCTGGCTTTCGGCCTCTTCAGCCCCAGCCCTGGCATCCCAGACTTGGGCCACAGCTTCGGCCCACCTCTATTCTGCCTTGCATGCCGCCATCTCTACCGTGGCATCCCTCCCCACGGCAGCCCAAGTCTCGACTGCCGCCGCATCGGCCCAGTCCTCAGTGTCCTTAAGCTAGCGGATCAACTCCTCCATCCTCTCCTCAGCCAACTCCAACCTGGCCGAAACTATAGCCAACTTGGCCTCGGCCGTGAAGGATCGGTTATGCTCGACTGCCGCCTTGCTCTCTGCCTCCTTGAACCGGGCCTCCCACTTGTCCCGGTCGATTTGTGATGTAAGGAGCTTGCCGGCCAAGTTGTTCTCCCGGACCTTGGCCTCTTCCAGCTTTTGGGTAAACTTCTCGGTCAACTCACAGCATCGACCTCGGAACTTCTCCACTCTCTCTTGGGAGCATGCGGCCGAGTCGCACGTTCAGATCATCGAGTCTTGAAGGGCAAGGACTCCGTTAGCCACCTGCGTGAATCGACCTTTCAGCTATGCATCACATCAAGTGAGCATAAAGAGAAGCATAAACAAAGGTTACCTAGAGCACCGACACGTAAGCCGTGTCAAGGAGCCTGGCGACGGTCTCCTGGCACAGCTGCGCACAGAATTACGGCAGCTGCAATCTCCCCAGTAGGCGCTCTGCCTCCCCTACAATCTCCGCGGCCAGCTGGCACTTTCCCGATCGCTCGCTGGATCGTGTGGTTGGCGACAGCTACTCTTCCGACTCGGCCCGCCCTCTCCTGCTGTCCCTAGCTTAGGAGGGGCCGGAGATCCACCTTCAGTTCTTGCCTCCCCGCCTTGGCAGGCACGCGGCGGCGGGAGTCTCGTCCTCGAGATCCGGCTCCGTGACTGTCGGCCCATCGGCGGCCGAGGCTCCCTCGTCGGCATCAGCGGGTGGGGCTGGCTGGCCCCCCTCCTCCGCTCCCGCCCCTGCTGGCTCGGGAGCCGCCTTGCCAGCCGGCACCTCGTCTGGGATCCTCTCCCTCGGCTCCTCCATGGGTGCCGCCACTGTTGCTGAGGACGCTTCCACAGGAGTCTCTGAGGCCCGGGCCGGCTCGACTTGGGCCTTGTGTCATGCCCTTTTCGCCGGCCTCACCTCCTCGTCGGCCTCCTGCCTTCTCATGTGTAAGGCCGCCTTCAGCTTCTCGGCGGGCACCTTCATCGCTGCACAAAGAATCAGCAATTAGTCAAGGAAAAGATCAGACCGGGGACAAGAAGGGCGGGTCTCGCGCTCACCAACCGTCGGAGCCAACTCAGCCTCAAAGAGATTCTCCTCGGCCAGTAATTCTTTGTAGGAGGGGATCTCGAGGATGTCAGGCGGTCGTAGAGCTCTCGATCCCTCTTGTCCATGGCAGAATTTTTGTTGCAGCCGACGTCGGGTCTCTCTAGTCCGCCCTCACTCCTTCCACATGGGCAAACAAAAAGCGGAATTTCGATCCCTTGACTTTAGAGGGGAGATGAAGAGGTAGGGCCCGACCTAGCCTAGAGGTAAAAACCCACCACGCATCCTCGCTGTGGTGGCAGAGCTTGTAAAAAGCTCGGAATAAGGAGAGTCTGGCCTTTGAGCCCTGGAAGAAACTGAGGACGACGAATGCACAGATGATCCAAATCGAGTTCGAAGTCAACTATGCAGGAACTAACCTATACCTATCCAGCAAGTTCAAGAAAAAGGGATGAAAGGGAAGGCGTAGCCCGCACCTAAAGAAGTCATCGTATAGAGCTATCCGACCAGGTCGATAGAAGGTCACCCTGTCTTCGGGTCCGGGTATGGACAGTCGGATGAAGCTGGGAACCCTATACCTACTTCTAAGGATTTCTATTTCCTCGGGAGTTATGGTGGAAGCCACCCCCCGGCCCTGCCAAATCGGAGCTGGCTGCCAAAGGAGAGGCCAGGCAAGCTGAGGACGGAGGATCTACCCTAGCCAGGGACACTCGAGAGGACGTTGAGCACCTACCGCCGGGCAGTCGTGGATAGTGATTCCCCCGACGGTCGGGGCATACGGTGGACCAGAGGGACACCATCCTCATCATCAGAGGGTTGGGAAGAACTCTCCATGGGCCTCTTACCCTCCCTAATGGCGCGATGGTCCATGGGGGCAAGAAAGAAAGGCAAAACGAGAAACTAACCTGGTGTCAAGAGAGAAGACGAAGACTGGAAGTTTTAGGCTTCGAGGACTCAGGGCTCAGAAGGAGGAAGACGAAGAAGACAATGGTGGCATAAAGGTCTCTCTCGGGCGCGAGGGGTGGTTTTTATATCGGTTTTTGAATTGCCCCGACCGAGGCCTTACCACGTGGTCTGCTCCTATTGCGCGAAACGTCCAGCTGTCGACGATCCCGTCAGTGCGCGGAGTGCGACGCCTCACTTTAGCCCAAAAAGCGAGATCTCCGGCCAATGATAAGACATGGGGAACAGTAAAGTAATGATGGCGCCCACCTTTTTTTCATCCTTCGAGAGGCACTCTCTCTCTCTCTCTCGGTGCATCCGATGCTGATGTCATCCTCCACCTTTTCGCTTGATTACGAAAGATTTTCAAAGCGACATCGCCTCGGGAGAGTGCACTGCACTTCTGGCGATTAAAGGCGTGTGAAAGCCAACAATTATTTCCAAGTTTCGCGCTCCTTTCATCAAAGGGTCAACGGATGTGTGGCCCCTCGCGCTCAGGACCAGGGGGCATCTGATGTGGCAGATAGTGCCACATGGACATTAACGGCGGAGTTGACCAACGGCGTGAACGAAAGCTGACAGCCACGCTCCTCCAAGTCAGCCCCAGCGGCTCTGACTCCTCCAGGTTGGCCCTCAGCGGCCCTGACTCTTCCAAGTCGGCTCCAACGGTCCCGACCTCTCCAAGTCGGCCCCAGCGGCCCCGACTTCTCCAAGTCGGCCCTGGCGGCCCCGACTCTTTCAGGTCGGCCCCAACGGCCTTGACCTCTTCGAATCGGCCTTCAGCGGCCTCTGTCAGGCCCATCTACCGCCTAACCTTTGCTAGGCCCACCTACCGCCTGACCTGCATAGTCTGATACGGCCAGGCCCATCTACCGCTTGACCCATAATTGATGAGACCAAGCCCACCAACCACCAGGCCCATGTGTTCGATGGGACTAGGCCCACCGACCAACCCTACTCACATAATTACCATGTGCCTAGCAGATATTCTTTTTCGCGGAACTCCACGTGGCTAATCCCCAAACGGATGTCAAGGGCCTATAAAAAGGGAAGAGAACTCAAAATCAAGGTACGTGAACACGAGCATCCACATGCTCATTCTCACATTCATTTACACACTTCTTAACCCTAGAAAGGACTCCAACCCACGGGGTCTTTTTTTCGCTGAGGGGTTTCTTCAACCTTCCTCTCTGCTATGATCTCGGTTATTGATTTAACCGTAATTGGGAAAGGTCTTCACCAAAGTTTTCTGTCCCAAGTTGCCAAAACTTTTTGCAGATCGCTTATTCTGAAAAGGGCTACATCAGCTCATGGGGTTTCTTTACGACGTTCAGTCTCAGAGCATGAACAGCGCGCATTCGTCTCAATTTGCACCGCTTGCATTAATTGTACATACAGTAATGGACAAATCGAGCCAGTACCTGAAATAAAAGGAATTCCTAGTTTCCACAAATAATTGCTGCTGTTCACGGCCATGAACTATCAATATACTTCTAAGGGTACGAACTTCCACAAAATGCTGGACTTGATATCTCCGTGTACGTGGAAGACTTGACTTGTGAAAGGTCCCTCGCGTGGGCACACGTTGCAGCAATTGCATAATTGCAGTGTGCACAGCAAAGGACAAATCCAGTGCTGGACTCGATATCTCCGTGTACGTGGAAGACTTGACTTGTGAAAGGTCCCTCTTGCGTCTGTTACCGGGCACACTTTGCGGCAATTGCAATAATTGCAGTGTGCACAGCAAAGGACAAATCCAGTCAATAAAATGCTGGACTCGATATCTCCGTGTACGTGGAAGACTGACTTGTGAAAGGTCCCTCTTGCGTCTGTTACCGGGCACACTTTGCGGCAATTGCAATAATGCAGTGTGCACAGCAAAGGAAAATCCAGTCAATAAAATGCTGGACTCGATATCTCCGTGTACGTGGAAGACTTGACTTGTGAAAGGTCCCTTGCGTCTGTTACCGGGCACACGTTGCAGCAATTGCAATAATTGCAGTGTGCACAGCAAAGGACAAATCCAGTCAATACCTGCGAAAGAAGGAATTCCTAACTTCCACAAAGAATTGTTGTTGTTCACGTCTATGAATTGACTATTAACAACTTCTCGAGGGTCGCAAATAATCCCGCGTCTCATCTGTGCCTCCAAAATAGGCGCACTCCAGATCCTATATTGATCAAATCTTTGAGCAATAATTTTTGCTTTGAACAAATATGCGAGGAAGAGATTCCAGCCAACAAATTTTCAACATTCTTCTTCTTAACCACAATTTGTTTCCATGATAAATGATAATGATAGAGAGAGCAAGGAGTGTTGTACGTAGGAGAAGCTTTAATACCATTTGTCATGCAGCAGGGGAGAAAAAAAAAGATCAGCAAGGGAAAAGCATAAACAAAAAAGAAAGAAGAAAACGGCACATAACAATTTACTCCAAGAATTGGCTCTTCTCCTTAGGCAATCTCATAAGCTTCTAAATTTGTTTCTTGATAAGAAAATCTATTTCCTTATTTATAACCACTATTCTTTTAACATACTCCTTATTCTTCATTGTTTCCTTATACTTGAGGGATCACTCCATACTTTAAGTCGTAAAGTTTAGAAACAACTATATTTATGCACCCATAAGTATCCTAATTTGCCTTCTCTCATGATCAGCTACTATGCTATAGAGTTGTTGTAGAGACTATCTTATATTTTGTATAGTTTATTATATACTTTGTATAGTTTTCTCAAATTGCACCTTTACTTTAAACTGAGCTGAAAAGTCTCGTGTCTCTCTTTTTAAAGCTTCTACCTTAAGCTTCACTTTCTTAATAATACTATAGTCTTTTGCTTAATTTTCAATAGTTTCTCTCTTCTAGTTTACTATAGCAGACTATTAAAGATAATATCTTTACTAATCATAAGCTTGGATGACGTTGGATCCTCTACATATCATAATATGTAACTATATACTCTAGTGACATAATCGAGGAATATGCACTTTCTTGCCCTTTCTTCTCGTTTGTCATCATTAACATTAACGTATATAGGGTAACCAAATATCTTCAAATCAAAATAATTAATAGGTTGACCAGACCATACCCCTTGAGAAATCTTCAAGTTGATGGTGGTCAATGATAATCGATTCAACAAGAAGTTTGCTTTATTTACTACCACAGCCAAAAATAAATTTTGAAGTATAACATTGCAGAGCATACAACAAGCTCTCTTCGAGAGTGTTTTATTTATCAATTTATAACTCTATTATGCAGATATGTCATTTGTATAGTGCGATACTTCACTATACTTTCATTCTTATATCATCAAATTCATGCTTGCATGGTTTCAAGTCATTATTTATACACAACATCTAGGTTTAGCATTTGCTCTATTTCATCGCCATGGCTTTCCATTGCAAGAATTTGACAAACATTTCATCTTCATGTTTCAAGAAACATACTCAAATCTTCCATGAGTAGTTATTAATAAGTATAAAAAATATCAATGTCTACCCATCGACACTGAATACTAAGTCCCTAAATGTCTGAATAGATATAGTCTAACATCCCCTTGGAATAATGAGTACTAGTGCTAAACTTCACCTTACTTTACTTTTCATTCACATAATGCTCATAGAAGTCCAGCTTATCGATCTTTACACCATCAAGCAGACCTCTATTGGATAACTTCACTACCTCCCTCTCACACATATGCCTCAATTGTAGATACCATAATCGAGTGACATCTGAGTTTGATAACTCCATAAATGAAGAAACCACAACAATATCAATAATAATACTTCGATCAAGTGACACAAGCCTTTCACTATCCTTCCCTTGATCATTATAAATCACCCTTAGAAAATTTTATCATGTTATTTTTAACCATATATTTATAAATCTAAGAATCAAGTATGCTCAAGAAAATTAGATGCTTCACCAGCACTAGGATATGTCAAGCCTCGTAATACCATCAAACATCTTGATATAAAATTGTTTGAATCCTGTTTGTAACTTTATTGTCACTTAGTAGAACTTTTCCTACTTTCGATCAATAGTTAAAAAATTAACTTTTATTGAGTCATATAAAAGGAACAATCAGATCAAGGATTTACTTCTTATTAGAGTTACTAATACTGATTGAGAGTACCTTACTTCCCACATCATTGGAGTTTGCTAAAGTATTCTCTTCAACTATACGTTCTCTAGCTTGAATATATATTTTTTTTCTCATCCTTTCTTTTCCTCTTTGGATACTTCCTCTTAATGTGTCGTTTCTTATAATAAGAGAAGCAACAAATTTTCTAATGCCTCGACTTGAATCTTGACTTATCTCCACTGTTTGAACCTTTCTCCTTGATCCTACCTCTTGTAATAAAATCTTCTTCTTGGTTCTCCCTATAGGCTTCGGATACCCTTCTATTTAGCTTCTTAGATACTAACTTAGTGACGGATTGCTTTTTTGTCACTAATCTGTCACTAATTAGTGATGGAAAACAATCGTCACTAAACCATTACTAAATTAGTGACGGACAAGTTAATCCATCACTAATTTAGTGACGGATTGCTCTTCCATCACTAATCCATCACTAATTTAGTGACGGATTGCCCTATCCGTCACTAATTTAGTGACGGACAAGGTCATCCGTCACTAATTTAGTGATGGATTGGTTTTCCATCACTAATCCGTCACTAAATTAGTGACAGATTGCCCTTTCGTCACTAAATTTATACTTTTAAATTTTTTTTAAAAATTATGATGAAAAAATTTGATCGGTTTTTATCGAGCACTAACATTTATGCTATTTAAAATTTTTAATTTAGTTAAAAAATAAATAATTTAAATGTTATAAAATAATTATATTTTTACCATTTAATGCATAAAATAAAAGTTTTTAAATTATATAATTTTTAATATTTAATTGTTTAAAAATAATAAATTATATATAATTAAAGCAATGAATGCACGAGGATTCTATTATTCAATTTACATCAAATCAAATTTCGGAGCTGTTTCACGCTTTTCTAATGCAAAGATCAATGTTGAATATACTCAGTACGTATATATTATTATGCTCACCATTCAATTCGCTCCCAAATTAAACTTTAATTTGACGCTGGCAACTTAAGTTCCTGATTAATTTCTTGCCTTGGCTTGGCTTGGTCATTCATGCCTATCTAATTAAACCCCCACTACAGCAAAATTTATATGTAACAACCTTCTGATCCCCCCCAACCCCGCGAGCCTTCTTTAGAGCGGTTTTCCTTCTTCTGATCCCCCACCTCTAGGTTTTCCTTCCTAAGGTTTTCCTTCTTCTGGGGGCGTTTGAAAGGTTTTCCTTCTTCTGATCCCTCCCCCCCCCCCCCCCGCGCCACCTTCTGCGCCCCACTGCCACCGGGACTACAAATGCCCCTATAACTCTCTTTGATCGCCAAAGCCTTGGGGGCGTGGGTTGCTCAAACTCGAAGGGATTCTAGAGAGGCTGAGAGAGAGAGGGCGGGGGAGTTCGTTTGCGCCTGGGTTTTGGGCGGTGAGCGGCCATGGATCGGTCGAAGACGGTGATCTTGCTCGGCCTCTTGCTCACCGGTACGTTGTGATCCGATCCCCTCAAGTGGTTCTTGACCTGATCGAGTTGTTTAGGGCTTGACCTATGTTTCTTCTTTATTTTGATGAGTGTTCGTATGAATGTATTAGATCTGATCTCGTTTTTTGCTTCATTTGGCTTTTGTGGTATTTTATGGTTGTTGCTGGTAGATCTGCCTCTATAGGACAGTGATTTTTTATGATATTGTTGAACATCTGATAGTGTATAGGTCGAGATTAGTCATTACTGGTCTCTTATCTTTTGATTTGGAATCTTGGAGGCACAAAAGCTTGGGCTTAAACTGCTGTTAGCGAATTCTACGTTTTGTTTTTGTTTTGCTAAGCGATGGAAAAGTAACCGGCAACCAATAATATTTCTTTTGCACGAACTCACTTAGAGAAACAGAAATCATGAACTAAAATGCTGGCAGAGGGGAGGAAGTGCTACAGAAGAAGCATTTGACTTTCGTGCTTTGCTTTTGTTTTTCATTTGTGTGCATGTTGTAGCTGACAGAATATAGGCAGCATGTAAATTAATTATTCCTGCAGCTAGACTTGATTTTACTTCTGATTACTTGAAAGGAACTGGAATCTAGCAAGTTAGGCACATTTCTAGTAATTATTCAGTTAATTTAATATTTATTTTTATTAACTCTTACTCTGATGTAAATAGGATGAATGTAGTGCAACCATCCATTCCATTTAGATTGCATTAAGAAGTGGTTAGAGGGGAGCAAGATGTGCCCTCTTTGTTGATTCGAAGTGCAAGAGATACCCAAGTGAAAATAACCCAATGTTCTAATTTTGAATTCATTGTTGTCTTGGGTAATGATTTTAATGTAAGGTGTGTTTGCCATTTTATATCTTTAATTGCTGCAAAGATGTTTCTTTTAAATAATCTAGTGTTTGGATAATGTCAGGTTCATTCTGGTTCTTCTTCATTCAATATAGCTATTTGAAGCTATATTGGTTCATTCTGGTTCTGGAACGTGCTGATGTGGTTGCATGAAGTGTGCACAGCGTCGTGAATTTGATTGATGGTGAGGAGGCAATGATCTAGAATCGGATCAAATACATTACAAGTTCTCTTGAAATTATATCAGTTCTGAGTTCATTTGATGAGCGACAGTGTAAAGTTACATTATATGAAGAAAAAGAAGCATGTTCAAAAGGATAGTTTAGAGATCAAGATGGTAACAGTTTCTGCTATCATCTCTAAATTTACTGAATGAATATCGGCAGTTACTAGAGTTGGGGAGCATCCTTTAACTACCCATGTTTGTTTCTATCCTTAAATCGCACATCTCTTTTGCTCAATCTCTGTAGAGTTGGGATCGCATCGCTTGCCATGACAATTAATAAGACAGATCGTGCATCTGGCGACAAATAAAGGGAAGACTTTTATTCTGTCCATATTGAACATTTACCTCACCATAAAGGCTTAATTTGGAAGAATAACCATCACGAAATGTCATCACCTATTCTGTTCTTATTGTTGCTCCCTGTTTCTTTATTTGATCAAGAAAGGAGCTGGGGTGATGCAGGTCTTGATGTTGTATGTTTACATTTATCCCATTTCTGTGACAGCATTTGTCCTAAATGCTTTTTTCCATATTGATGATGACCAGATATTTTAATGTTGTCAGCTCCTTCTTATATGTGCCTTTGACATTTCTGCAGATCTTCATGCCATGCACCAGAAGAATTGAGCCAGAGAGATTTGCATAATCTTCTCCGACAGTATGCAGGTATATGATTTTTCTTCTATAATAATTAGTACTAACTGGATGATTTAATATCTAATGGATCATGGTGATGGTGCAAAGAACGTTCATGGGATGCTTTAGAACCTATAGAGGAGAGACCATGTGAGATTTTTTTTTAATTTGCTTCAATCAGGGTCTGTCCTTTCGTCAGGTACAACATAAAACGAAGCTATACTCTCCTGATGTAGTTTGCTGGAATGCGAAATATATTGGTAAGCAATAGCAATCATTAGAAACATTAGTGAAGTAGAGTATTCTTTTAACTCTGTGACTTATTATCGTTTATTTGATCCAAAAATTGCAATTTAGGAATGTTAGATTATTTAATATTTATGTTGCAATTTGTGGGTTGATTTTAATTGCAACCATTCCTTAGCGGCAGTTGTCAAATCCTGTTTGAGTGGAGTGTCAGTCTTAAAGACTTATTTAGGACTGCTTTGGGACTGGGATAGTTTTTTTAAGCCACTGAATCTGATTAACCTTAAGAAATAATTTTACATGTGGCCACATAGAGAACAAATTTTGGTCAGTCTGTTCCTTTTCTTCTCTTTCCCATGCATTTAAAAGTCTCCTTAGAAAACAGCTGGTTAACTTTGTTATGAGTTCTAATAGAAGCTGTTACTTGCCACATTGAATAAAAAGGTTGTTTCTTTTAAAGTCCAAACTTATAAAGCTTTGATGAACCCATCAAAGCCAATATAACAGACAGCCCTATATCATAAATTACAATCAAAATCAGTATTAAAGATGTTTCATTCTTGTTTCTTCCATGGTATAATTTCAAATGATAGAGGTGCAAATCCTTCAACCAGAGTTGAAATGCCAACTCATATTTACAGAAGGGAAGTCTTGGAACAGTATTCAGGTCCAAATGAATCTAAAACAAACCTGCTGATAACATTCTTTAAAAAAATGAAAAATAAATAATTTTGAGCAAAGCTTGATTATGTACAAGGTTGGCTGATATCTGGCTATACTTCTACTTCGTAAGGCATTAGAGTGATGGTAGATAACATAAAGATGATTTTGTGACATTTCTAATACATCAGTATCGATGTTAGTTGCACTTTTTCCCATCTACTATATGTTCTGGATGGCTTGCAATAATTGAAAGACTTTAATCAGTTTTCAAGTATCAGGATCCAAGTTCAAGTGCTTTGTCAGTTTGTTTAAATTATTACTAGCTGAAATGGAAGAGGAAATTTATAGTTGAATGCTTAATTTTTTTTAAAAAAAAATTTAAACATGCATCCAGTCATTCACATGCCTATATTAATTTCTAGTATTATCTGTTGCCTCATACTTGAAAACTCAAGATGATTAGCTGCAATAACAGTTTTAAACATACGAGGAGAAATCCCTTCCTGCTTCTGAAATGAGAAAGATGGAAAAAGAAGCATTCAAGTATCAGAAGGACAAAAAAGATGGCCAGGGTACCTATATACAGTGCAATTGACTGTTCCACAAACATTTCAAATTTTTAATTAGGTCAAAGTAATTTACCACTGCCTCCTCCACCAAAGTTTTAAAATTGCAAAGTCAGTTCATTCTCAAATTTGTCTTTCTCAGTGAACAAAAGAAGTGATTATGTCATGAATAAATAAATAAATAATTCAAGAACCATTGCAATCAACATGCCTCATGCACATATGCTATTTACTCAAATGACATTACAATAACTTGAAACCTCTCTGAACTTCAACTATGCACAGTAAAATTTATGAATAACATGAGGGAAAAAGGGGAAAGATTGAATTGTTGTAGTTGCAGTATGTTGTGTTCCATGGAACAGTCCACACTGGAAGGGAAGAAGCTTATCAAGTAATACACTGCATTTGCTGATTCTCGATATTGATATGGTTTGTTACTTTAAATTCTTTTCCATGCAGCTTCTCTGAAGGTTTTTGTTGAGAAATTATTGAAACATAATTGCCCCAACTTTATTGATTTTGATGATTCCCAAAAGCCATGAGTATCTTAAAGAAAACAATATGGTTATTTTTCAAAAACCTTGAGCTTATTCAAATTGAATGGAATGAACTTTCAATGGTTATATCAAATGAATTTTGAACCGTTAGAAAAAGAAGTTTCAAGTTGTATGCTCAAAGGATTTGAAAAAGGAATTTTTGATACATTATATTTCAATCGATGAATTCTTGAAACATGTCTTGAATCCATGTTAAACGTCATATTTAATGTATTCAAGTCAAATTTATATTTAAATTTAATTGGGACAAGTTTTAAAGTCAATCAGAACATTTTTCTGATTTTTGTATCGGTCCCGAGCCGACTCATGAGTTTCCGAGTCGACTCCCCAGTTTGCCTGAGTTTCTCGAGTCGACCCTTGGTTTTCAAGAGTCGACCCCTGAATTCTTGCGAGCCGACTCCTGTCTGTGCGAGCCGACTCCGCTCAAACAACAGAACCCATGTTTTTTGAGCACTTCCCGAGTCGACTCCCCATTTTCTCGAGTCGACTCCCGACTTTCAGGAGCCACTTATGTTTTCGCGAGTCGACCCCTCAATGGTTAAAATGTTTCTATTTTTGGTAATCGACCTCGAGCCGACTCCCTCAGAGCTCGAGTCGACTCCGCGAATTCTGGGCGCGATTTTTAAAGATGACACATCAGCCCCAACGGTAAGATTTTTGAATAACGGCTATTTTTCCCTGTCTCTAATGGATATATTTTTGCAGATTCTATAAATAGAGGAGTTCTTTTCAAATCAAAACAACCCAGAGAAAATTAAAAAGAGAGAAAAGAATATCATTTGAAAAGAGGAAAAAACAGAGCTTAGTGGAAAAATCTTTTAGCTCAAAGAGGAGTGTTTCAAAAGGAGTGAAATCCAAGTGAAAGATTCGTCTACTCCTTCTCATCATTCCACAAAAGCCAAAGAAAATCCAAGTGCGTTTCAAAGGTCAAATCTGCGGATTTTCAAAAGAGGGAAAAGCTTCATCTCAACTCCAAAGACTTCTACCGTGAAGAATCTAGCTGAGGCGTGATTCAACACTTCAAGAGGAGTTGAAGAGAAGAAGGAAGAAAGCCCAAGCATCTACCATCTGCAATACAATCAGGCTTTTCTAACCTTTTAATATTTTGTACTTAATTTGTATATCTGCTCAAGGGGAGCACTTAATTGTTCAAACACTATCTTTATTATTTGTTTGCTGATTCAATCTGTGGATTGAATTAGTGGAGGTTGGTATACCTCGTTGCAAGCCGGAGTGCTTGTGTTGGGTTAGTTGTGAGCCCGTAAAAAACGTGTAGGGTTTTGTGCTGGTAAGCCCGAGTTAAAACCAGCTGGGTTCGTTGTGCGCCCGGAAAACAACAAGTTTGAGTTGTGAGCTTGTAAAACAACTCGGCTGTAATCTAGAGAGATTATAGTGTGGACCCAAGTGAATCTTGGGAGTGGACGTAGGTGCTGGTTGCACCGAACCACTATAAAATTGCTTTGTGTTTGCCGTGCTAATTTTCTCTATCTCTATCTCTCTTTATTAACTGCTTGTTATTGCTTATTAGTTAGCCTCTCACTTGCACATCTTGCTAACTAATCAATTTAAAGTTAAAAAGTCTTAAATTTTTAAGAACCCAATTCACCCCCCCCTCTTGGGTTGCCATCTGGGCCAACAATTGGTATCAGAGCAAGTGCTCATTTAGAATTTGATCTCACGATCAAGGGCTAAAGATCCTTATGGCAACACAAAGTGGTTCAAGTTTTGCTGAAGGTCATTCTACGAATAGACCTCCTTTTTAATGGAACCAACTATTCATATTGGAAAGCTAGAATGAGAATATTCATTCAAGCTTCTGACTATGAATTTGGGGAGTAATAATTAATGGACCTAGTACACCCACACACCTTATTGATGGCACTATTGTTCCTAAACCCGAAAGGGATTGGAATGATAATGATAGGAGAATGGCACAATTAAATGCTAAAGCCATTAATATTTTATATTGTTCCTTAGACTCAAATGAATTCAACCGAATCTCAACTTGTAATTCCGCAAAAGAAATTTGGGATAGGTTGGAAATAACTCATGAAGGAACAAACCAAGTAAAGGAATCAAAAATAAACATTTTGGTTCATAAATATGAATTGTTTACAATGGAACAAACTGAAACCATCACATGCATGTTCACTAGATTCACTGATATTGTGAATGGTTTAAAAGTCTTGGTAGAATTTATTCTAATGCTGATCTTGTGCGCAAAATTCTTAGGTCACTACCAAGATCGTGGGAAGCGAAAGTCACTGCTATCCAAGAAGCAAAGGACCTCAATGCATTACCTTTAGAGGAGCTTCTAGGATCCTTAATGACCCACGAGCTGACAATGAAGCAGCATGTTGAGGAGGAAACAAAAAGAAGGAAAACACTTGCCCTCAAGACTGCAGAAATGGAAGAGCAGCAGTGAAAGTAATGATGAAGATGATGAGGAAACTGCTCTCTTGGCCAAAAAATTCAGAAGTTTATGAGAAAAAGGCCCTTCCATAAAAAGAAATTTGGAGCAAGATTTGAAGGAGAAAAGGATAAGAAAAAGGACAAGGAGAAAGAAAAAGAAAAAGAGCCCTTAGTATGTTATGAGTGCAAAAAGCCAGGGCACTTTAAGTATGATTGTCCTTTGCTGAAAAAGGCCTACAAGAAAAAGAAGAAAGCATACATGGCAACATGGTCTGATGAATCTTCCTCGTCGGAAGAAGAAGAACAAAAGGAAGTTGCCAATATCTGCTTCATGGCCAACGACGACGACAACGACAATGAGGTAAGTTCTGAAAACTCAAATGATGAATTTACATTTGATGAAATGTTTGAGGCTTTCAATGAACTTATGATTGATTTTAAATCTTAAAAAAAGTATAAGTTTTTGAAAAATGACAATATTAGTTTAGCTAAAAGTAAAAATGAATTAGCTTTAGAAGTTAAGAACTTAACTAATGAAAAAGAAGAACTTAGCAAAGAAAGAGATAATCTTAATCAAGAAATAGATTTGTTAAATCTGAAACTAAAAACTCAACAAAGATTTAAAAGATCAATAGAAACTTTAGCTTTAGAAAAGAACAGCAAGTAAAGAAATGACTCTCTTAAGAAAGATGTTAAAAAATATAAAGACATTGTTGAGAAATTCACCTTAAGTTCAACTAAACTTAACATGATCCTTAGATAGTCAAAAAGCTGTTTTTGACAAAGCTGGTTTAGGATATAACACTTTAAGGAAACAAAATCTTAAAGAATATTTTTGTAAAAGCCAACCAAAGTAATATAACTTGTTTTAAATGTAATGAAAAAGGTCATAAATCATTTGAATGCAAAACATTAAATAATAACAACAAGTTAAATGTTAAAGCTAAGAAAATATGGGTTCCGAAAGGAACAATTTTTGTTGCTACTAACCATGAAGGACCCAAGAAAGCTTGGGTACCTAAACATAAAGTTTGATTATATTGCAGGAATGTCTTGTAGCCAAAAGATCAAAGAAAAAGTGGTACCTTGATAGTGGCTGCTCAAGACATATGACGGGTGACAAAGATGAATTCATCACCCTAGAAGAAAAGAAAGGTGGAGTTGTGACGTTTGGCGATAACGGTAAAGGTCAAATTATGGGCCTTGGTAAAGTTCGCATAACTCCATCTATATTTATTGATAATGTACTTTATGTTGATGGTTTGAAGCATAATCTAATTAGTATAAGCCAATTATGTGATAAAAACTTTAATGTTTCATTTAAATCTTCTATTGCACTGTAACTAATTCTATTGATGATAGCATTGTTTTACTGGTTATAGACATGGCAATGTTTACTTAGTTGACTTGAAAAAATTATCTGAGTGATCATTGCTTAATTGCTGACAATGCTAACATAAATGAAATTAGTTGGTTGTGGCATCGTAGATTAGGTCATGCAAGCACACACCTTATTTCAAAACTAATTAAAATGGATTTAGTTAAAGGTTACCTAAACTTAGATTTTGAAAATAATAAAATATGTGATGCATGTCAATTTGGAAAACAAACTAGAAGTTCTTTCAAATCTAAAAACATTGTTTCAACTTCTAGGGCTAGAGCTACTTCACATGGACCTTTTCGGACCAACTAGAACCACAAGTCTAGGAGGAAAGAAATATGGTCTAGTGATTGTAGATGATTATTCTAGATATACTTGGGTAATGTTTTTAGCTCACAAAGATGAGACTTTCTCGATATTCCTGAAATTCTTCAAGAAAGTCACAAATGAGAAAAACACTACTATAGTATCTCTAAGAAGTGATCATGGAACAGAATTTGAAAATCACTTATTTGAAAGTTTTTGTTCTGAAAATGGAATTAATCATAATTTTTCAGCCCCTAGGACTCCACAACAAAATGGTGTAGTTGAAAGAAAAAATAGAACTCTAGAAGACATGGCCCGTACCATGCTATGCGAAAGCAACTTACCAAAGTATTTTTGGGCGGAAGCAATTAACACAGCATGTTACATCTTAAATAGAGCTTTAATAAGACCAATATTAAAGAAAACACCTTATGAATTATGGAATGAAAGAAAACCAAATATAAAATACTTTCATGCATTTGGATGTAAATGTTTCATTCATAATAATGGTAAAAACAACTTAGGAAAATTTGATGCTAAATCTGATGAAGGAATTTTTCTAGGTTATTCAACGACTAGTAAGGCATATAGAATCTTTAACAAGAAAACCTTAGTAGTTGAAGAATCCATACATGTAGTTTTTGATGAATCTTTAGCAACTGGATCTGAAAAGATTGATGATGAGGAAGATACAAACATAATTGAAAAAGATCTTGAAAAACTTAATATTGAAGTATCTTCTGATCATGAACAAGAGGCTAAAGATGATGATTCACATAAGGACGATGATGTCAATATTGATCATAATGATATAGATCTTCCAAGAGACTGGAGATATGCTCATAGTCATCCTAAGGAATTGATTATAGGTGATCCATCTCAAGGAATAAGAACTAGATCATACATGAGAAATATTAGTAATCATCTTGCATTTGTCTCACAAATTGAACCTAAAACTATTGAAGAAGCTGAAAAAGATAATAATTGGATGTTAGCAATGCAAGAAGAACTAAATCAATTTACTAGAAATAATGTTTGGACCTTAGTTGAAAGACCTAAAAATCATTCAGTAATAGGATCAAAATGGGTTTTAGAAATAAACTTAGATGAAAATGGCATAGTAATTAGAAACAAAGCTAGATTGGTTGCTAAAGGATATAATCAAGAGGAAGGTATTGATTTTGATGAAACCTTTGCACCTGTAGCTAGATTAGAAGCCATTAGGCTATTACTTGCATTTGCATGTCATATGAATTTAACTTATTTCAAATGGATGTAAAAAGCGCATTTTTAAATGGATTTATAAATGAAGAAGTTTATGTAGAACAACCACCAGGTTTTGAAGATCACGAATTTTCAAATCACGTTTTTAAATTGCACAAAGCTTTATATGGTTTGAAACAAGCACCTAGAGCTTGGTATGATAGGTTAAGTAAATTCTTAATAGAAAATGATTTTACAAGAGGAAATGTTGATAAAACTTTTTTTGAAAAGAAAAAGTAAAGATTTACTTGTAGTACAAATATACGTAGATGACATTATTTTTGGTGCTACTAACGATTCTCTTTGTCAAGAATTTGCAAAGTTGATGCAGGGAGAATTCGAGATGAGCATGATGGGAGAACTCAACTTCTTCCTTGGACTCCAAATCAAACAATGCAAGGAGGGAATCTTTATCAACCAAACCAAATACACAAGAGAACTACTCAAAAAGTTTGGTATGGAAACAATGAAACCCCTCGGAACTCCAATGAGTCCTTCATGCAAGCTGGACAAAGATGAAGAAGGTAAAAAGGTTGATCAAAAGTATTATCGAGGTATTATCGGATCCCTTCTTTATTTAACAGCAAGTAGACCAGATATTATGTTTTCAGTATGTTTATGTGCTAGATTTCAATCTGAACCTAAAGAATCACATTTAATAGCTGTTAAAAGAATTTTAAGATATCTAAATGGAACTAAAAATGTAGGTTTATGGTATTCTAGAGACTCCACATTAAACCTAATTGCATATTCAGATTCTGATTATGCTGGATGTAAATTAGATAGAAAAAGCACAAGTGGTGCATGCCATTTCTTAGGAAGTAACTTAATCACATGGTTTAGCAAAAAGCAAAATTCAGTTGCATTATCAACTACTGAAGCTGAATATGTAGCAGCTGGAAGTTGCTGTGCGCAAATCCTATGGATTAAGCGACAACTTGAAGACTATGGTATCACACTTGATAAAACACCCATAAGATGTGATAACACTAGCGCAATCAATTAACTAAAAATCCAATTCAACACTCAAGGACAAAACACATAGAAATTAGATATCATTTTATAAGGGAACATGTAGCTAATGATGAAATTTGTTTAGATTATGTAAACACTGAAGAACAATTAGCTGACATCTTTACAAAACCTTTAAGCGAAGAAAGATTTTGTTATCTTAGAGGAGAGTTAGGAATTTGTAACCCTTTTGAATAAATTTTGAAACCTCTAAGGAAATATATCTAGAGTTCTTTCAATTCTCAAAATCTTAAGGAAATTTTATCTAGAACTCATATCAATTTGATCTATCAAAATCCATGATTTTTAATCATACTCAAAGATCAAATTTGGGACTTCATTTCAGATTCTCTGAAAATTAATTTTTCTCTGAAATGGTTTCGGAGCCGACTCGAGAGTATCGGAGTCGACTCGAGTTTCTGCTGAAACTCAGGAGTCGACCCCTTCTCTGAGCGAGTCGACTCGAGATCGTGTCCGTGCTCTGTGACTTACGCGAGCCGACTCCACACTTTGCGCGAGTCGACTCGACGTGGTCCCAGTCGATTTATTAGGGCACGAGTCGACCCGACGGACATTCCATTCTTCCAAAATCTTCCAAACCTCTCCAAAACTTTCCCAAAACCCTCCAAACTTCAATTAACCCCTGATTAAACAATCCTTCAAGTTCAATGGCACCCAAAACCCGTGGAGCTAGCTCGAGTGGCGCCGGTTGAAGAGAAAAAGGACCGTCCGACGACCCGTCCGCGAGCCGTCCGGATTCTCTTCTACCCTTCGGCTAGTGATCCTCCAGCTGCTCCAGCTCCTACCCCTCAGGTAGATCTTCTAGCGAGTAGGATTGTAACCACAGGAAGGAAAGTGGATTTTGAATTGTTTGAGAATGAGGGATTGCATTGGTAGGCAACTAATCGAGATGGGATTTGAGATATTTGTTCTTTGGACTGCCCAACCTACCTGCTTGGTTAAAGAGTTTTACAAGAATTTGTCTAGAGGAGATGATGGTTGTAAGCAAGGTTAGAGGATTGGTTTGAACATTACATCCTCATTCTTTCTAGACTTATTGAACTTACCCTTATCTGGACCTTCCACTTTGCCCAGAAGATAGGTCTCCTGCCCTCAAAGATTATTGAACCGAAATTTTGAGGGATTTGAAGAAGTCTTTGCCAAGTCAGCTGCCATTGGACTTAAGGCTTCACAACATCTGCAGCAGGATCTTTTTCCCAAGACAGGCCGTTTGACTATGTTTCTGAAGAGATATCTTTGTTATGGATGCTGTTGTTTCTGGGAAGCCAATCAATCTACCTAGGATGATATTTGGTATATTGCAGATGTGTGGGAGAAGAAATCAAGCTTCCCTATGGCATGGTTTTGACTAAATTATTTCTTAGCCAAGGGATTGTGTTCAGTGATAGTGAGCCAAAGAAAAGTTAAGACATACAGATTATTATACTTTGGCTACAATTCATCGCATGGGATTTATTAAGAAAAATGGAAGTTGGGAAAGAAAGACTGTACTGAGGATAGAGACTTAGATGCAGAGGCACCCAGATCTTCCTTGAGACATTCATCTCCGGAGCTTCCTCAGCATTCATCTATTCCAGATTCTATTCCAGCTCCTACTTGGATCCTATCCCTGCTTCTACTATTGATCCTGCACAGTCTTCCACTGTTTCATCTGCTAGTTTTTCTGATACTCAGTTGGATCAACTTCGATCTTTATTCAAGTCTGAGTTATGTGATCAAGAAAAGAGATTGAAAGATGAATTTAATGAAAGTATATGAACTTAAAAGAAGCATTGTATTCTCTTAGTGATCGTGTTGCATTGATTGAGTCCACTCTTTCATCTTCCGGTTCCTTAAGTGAAAATTTAAAGAATATCTTTGGAGAGCTTAAGGACATTTGCGGTGATTCAGAGACTTACTCCAATGCAACGCAGAGCTTCAAGAGAAAATCACTTCTGCTTGTACTTTGTTGATGAAAAACTTAAAGACTATGTATTCAATGCGAGGGAATGAAGCAAATTGTAGATCATTTGAATAGAATCACAAGAAGAAATTTTTAAGTTTTCATGTATTTTGATGTAGTAAATTTACTTTCAATGCAATGTACAAGTTTAATTTTCATGTACCTTGTCTATTTCAATTGTGAGTACCCTTGAATATCTTGAATGCTTATGTTTATTGATATAATTTTGAATATCTCAATACTCAATTGATAACTTAGATGCTGAATGAATTCGAATGAATTTAATCAATTTGATGCTCTGATGCATCTCAACCTTTTTGTTGATTACAAAAAAGGGGAAGAGATTTATATGATTAATCGTATAAATCATCTTTTTAATTGCCCTAATTAAATAAGGGGGAGAGAATTAATAAGAAAAATATATGTTTCATATAAGGGGAAGAGATAAATTGAATTTCATAAAGGAATTGCTTAAGTTTTTGATTTTGAAAAATTTTGAATGATTTATAAATTAAGGTTCATAGGGGGAGCTACCTCATTGAGGGGGAGCCTTTCCATGAACACAAAAGTTGATTTTGGTATCATAAATTTTTCAATTTTATAATGCATATACTCAATGTTTTTGTCATCATCAAAAAGGGGGAGATTGTTGAGAAATTATTGAAACATAATTGCCCCAACTTTATTGATTTTGATGATTTCCAAAAGCCATGAGTATTTAAAGAAAACAATATGTTATTTATAAAAACCTTGAGCTTATTCAAATTGAATGGAATGAACTTTCAATGGTTATATCAAATGAATTTTGAACCGTTAGAAAAAGAAGTTTCAAGTTGTATGCTCAAAGGATTTCAAAAAGGAATTTTTATACATTATATTTCAATCGATGAATTCTTGAAACATGTCTTGAATCCATGTTAAACGTCATATTTAATGTATTCAAGTCAAATTTATATTTAAATTTAATTGGGACAAGTTTTAAAGTCAATCAGAACATTTTTCTGATTTTTGTATCGCTCCCGAGCCGACTCAAGGGTTTCCGAGTCGACTCCCCAGTTTGCCTGAGTTTCTCGAGTCGACCCTTGGTTTTCAAGAGTCGACCCCTGAATTCTTGCGAGCCGACTCCTGTCTGTGCGAGCCGACTCCGCTCAAACAACAGAACCCATGTTTTTTGAGCACTTCTCGAGTCGACTCCCCATTTTCCTCGAGTCGACTCCCGACTTTCAGGAGCCGACACTTATGTTTTCGCGAGTCGACCCTCAATGGTTAAAATGTTTCTATTTTTGGAATCGACCTCGAGCCGACTCCCTCAGAGCTCGAGTCGACTCCGCGAATCTGGGCGCGATTTTTAACGATGACACATCAGCCCCAACGGTAAGATTTTTGAATAACGGCTATTTTTCCCTGTCTCTAACGGATATATTTTTGCAGATTCTATAAATAGAGGAGTTCTTTTCAAATCAAAACAACCCAGAGAAAATCAAAAAGAGAGAAAAGAATATCATTTGAAAAGAGGGAAAAACAGAGCTTATGGAAAAATCTTTTAGCTCAAAGAGGAGTGATTCAAAAGGAGTGAAATCCAAGAGAAAGATTCGTCTGCTCCTTCTCATCAATCCACAAGAGCCAAAGAAAATCCAAAGCATTTCAAAGGTCAAATCGACGGATTTTCAAAAGAGGGAAAAGCTTCATCTCAACTCCAAAGACTTCACGGTCAAGAATCTTGCTGAGGCGTGATTCAACACTTCAGAGGAGTTAAAGAGAAGAAGGAAGAAAGCCCAAGCCACTACCATCTGCAATACAATCAGGCTTTTCTAACCTTTTAATTTTATACTTAATTTGTATATTTGCTCAAGGGGAGCACTTAATTGTTCAAACACTATCTTTATTATTTGTTTGCTGATTCAATCAGTGGATTGAATCAGTGGAGGTTGGTATACCTCGTTACAAGCCGGAGTGCTTGTGTTGGGTTAGTTGTGAGCCCTGAAAAACAACGTGTAGGGTTTTGTGCTGGTAAGCCCGAGTTAAAACCAGCTGGGTTCGTTGTGCGCCCGTGAAAACAACAAGTTTGAGTTGTGAGCTTGTAAAACAACTCGGCTGTAATCTAGAGAGATTATAGTGTGGACCCAAGTGAATCTTGGGAGTGGACGTAGGTGCTGGTTGCGCCGAACCACTATAAAATTGCTTTGTGTTTGCCGTGACTAATTTTCTCTATCTCTCTCTTTATTAACTGCTTGTTCATTGCTTATTAGTTGATCTCACTTGCACATCTTGCTAACTAATAATTTAATAGTCAAAAAGTCTTAAATTTTTAAGAACCCAATTCACCCCCCCCTCTTGGGTTGCCATCTGGGCCAACAGTTTTCATTTGTTTGACTGCAGGAATACTACATTAGGCATCTTGATGGGGTCCCCATAAGCTCAGAGGCTGAAAGGCAGCGTGTGATTCAGTGCCTTGAAGCAGCTATTGAGAGATGAGCCTCAGAGGTATAATTCACTTCAAGCCATGATGATATATGTGCAGTGCTTTCATTTGGTTTTCTTAAGTTAAATCTCTGAATCTTTGCAGGGATTGGAATTGGAATTGAGGACAGAGGATAGGGTTGGGCTTCTTCAGACATTACTAGGATATTCCGAGAGAATAGCCTGTGCATAAGGAGAGCAGATATATCGACAATTGGTGGCAAAGCAGTGGATACTTTTTGCCTTTCTGAGATGTCCGGCAACCCGGTTGATGCCAAGACCATCGATTCATTGCATCGGCAAATTGGTCTGACAACTTTAAAGGTGAAGCAGAATCCCTTGCCTCCTAAACCTCCTGAGACTGTGAGCAGCACTGGATTCCTCTTTGGAAATTTCTTCAAGGTCTGTTCATTTCAGAGCTTCAGGTTGATTAGGTCCTGCTCATGAACTTGTTTCACACTCATCAAAGAGGATCCATATACAAAAGGGAATCTAAATGGATGGCCAACTTGTCCAAGGAAAGTGAGATGAAGGGAATAAATTTGGTTGCAGTGCCAGATGAAGGGAATAATTTGATGTCTAATGTATAAAACATTAGTGTTATTGATGTATACATATATATTTATCTTATTTTATGAAATTTATTTTTTATTCTTAAATTTAAATTTTTATTTATAAATTTCATTAGATTGCATTAAATATATTGTAATTTCAAAATAATTTTAAATTTATAAGAATAAAAATTTGATGAAATTTTATTAGGTTAATGATGGATTAGTGATGGATTTCTGATAGAAATAATAGTGATGAATTAGTGATGAAAATATTAGTGATTGATTAGTGATGGAACAAAAATGAATGACTGATGGATTTTTTCATCACTAATTCATCGCTATTAGTGATGGACTAGTGATAAAAGTTTTAGTGACTAAATTTTTAAGTGATGGAATAGTGATGGAAATATTTGTGACGGAATAGTGACGGAATAATGCATGATGGATAGTTCGTCACTAATCCGTCACAATTTAGCGACGGAAAATAGTTTCGTCACAAATTTTTGACGGAATAGTTCGCCACTAATCCGTCATAATTTAGTGACAAAAATATGTTCCATCACAAATTTTTGACGGAATAGTTCGTCACTAATCTGTCACAATTTAGTGATGAAAATATGTTCCGTCACAAATTTTTGACGGAATAGTTCGTCATTAATCCGTCATAATTTAGTGATAAAAAATATGTTCCGTCACAAATTTTTGACAAATATTTCGTCACAAATCCGTCACTATTATTTTGTGACGGACCTTTTTCCATCACGAAATTTAGTGACGGCAAAAATAGTGATGACAAGATTTTCATCACTAATCCGTCACTAAACCCAATTTGTGATGGAATAGTGATGAAAATTTTTGTCACTATTTTACTGTTTTCTTGTAGTGTATTTTATTATTTTATTTGGGCATTTGAAGAATCACTGGGTTTGAACCTCCACCCGATCGTGCTCGCGGTAGGAGGATCGAATCAAATCAGGTCGTTGTACCTTGGGGATAATTCGTCAACAACCCGCACGAGGGAGCGAAAACTTGTCCTTAGGGCAGAGTTTAACACGCCTCGACCAGTTTGATTCTTTTTATTTTTGATTTTAATCTAAATTTCTAGTATAACTTTTCTGATTAATTATCTAGCATTTTTTCTAATAAATGAATTTTGCAAAAGGAAAAAACAAAATTTTCTAACAGCTAAGGACAAGTTTCATTTTGTAAGATTGAATTAAATTCAGAAAAGATAGCTTCCTTCCAAAAAGGAGCATCAGGAGAAGACATCGCCTCTGAAAAAGAAGAAGGTTCACCTTCGACTAGGAAAGTAAAGAAACCTTCACCAAGATCTTTTTCTTTCCTTATCCTTGAACTTTTTCTAAGTTCAGAAGGTTCACCTTTAGGATTAGATCTTTTCCTTTTCCTTGACTCATTAGATAAACCAGCTTCAAAAGAATCATGAACCAAGAAAGGATTAGAAGATAGTTGATTTGGTATTTGGTTCTTGAAAGGAAAAACATTTTCAATAATCTTGGGCCCAATGGATGATCATAATTTAGCATAGCAACATTTGCACCTTTAATGCACATGCATTTCAGAGTGGCATAAAAAATTATATGTTGAGCAAACTCATGCAAAAGCAGAATGAGTAAATGGAATGAAAATCTAGCAATCTCAATCTGATCCTTAGCTGTTGGAAAATAACACTCTTATCGAATCTAGAGATGCTACTTATTTTGAAAATGTTTTTCCTTTCAAGAACCAAGTACCAAATAATGATTGTTTGTACTAAAACAATTGCATAGCAAATTGCAGAGATAGCTGGACAGTCGCTTTTATTATATTTCATAAGTTGATCTTTTTACCGTTGGAATGGATTGTTGTGCTATGTTGCTTTAAAAGAGTTAGTTGATACACGCTATTTTTCTTCCTTACTAATTTTTGTTAAATATATGGTAAAAATAATACTCAGTTTATCTTCACCATCAGATGGTTAAGTGCTCATGCACATACATGGATAGAAATTGGTGTAACAAATCTTGGTTATTAAATAGATTGGGCAATCATGGTCATGTACTTAGCCTATAATAAAAGCGACTGTCCAGCTATCTCTGCAATTTGCTATGCAATTGTTTTAGTATAAACAATCATTATTTGGTTTATCTGCATCATTTGTAGCTTCATTTGTAGTATCAGATTTTAATACATTTTGATATGCCTCGAACGATATATAGTGAGCATAAAATATACTAAACTGATAAATAAGACATAACAAAATAATAACATATGACATTGTTATCTTATTCTAAATGTTAGACACTGTTGAGCTTCCTTTGTCTTCTGACTTGTTAGAGGTTGAAGCTTGGATCTTGGTGTGTATGCATATGGTTTGTTCAACATGTCAGAGCCTTCTTTCTATTCACCGAACATTCACATGTTTAATTATATGTATATAAATACATACGCATTTATACATGTATGCATATAGATACACAGACGTGTGCAAATCAGGTGCGGCTTGTCACATCTTAGTGCCCAAGTACATATGTAATATGTATACTTATTCTCTCCTTAAGTTGGTGTAGTAAAGCCAACAAATATAAAGCTGAAGTGCTAATCAGAAACTGAATTACTTTGTTCACTGGATAGATAGACAAGGGGTGAAGTCATCAAATAGGTGGTTAACCATTCAGCATGAAAACAAAGCCTTGTTGAAAACACACATGCTTGCACTTGTGCACATAATATATGCGTGCTTGTATATAGATATATTTTTATATCATCTTATTATTTAACTTTCAAGTGCAGCTACAAGTATATATATTTGCATTCTTACATAAATGCAAAAGTTTTTCTGTTCCAGATAAGTGTTTTCTGGTATAGTAATCAATATTTAATATCTCCTTGTTGTGTTGAAGTTGCTAGACAAAAGTGACAGCATTGGGCAAATACTTATTGCTTACCTACTATTGTGAATCTTTTATGTTACCAAATGGCAAAGAATGGATAAACTCTGATCCTTAGCTGTTGGAAAATAATTTTGACCTTACAAAATATCACTTTATAAAATTGCTAGAAATATGTTATAAAAATTTAAATATACAAATAAAGTAAAACCAAAAGATTAATAGGATCAAACCAGGACCGAGGCGTGTTAGACACTGCCCTAAGGATCAGATTTTCGCCCCTTCATGCAGGTTGTTGGCGATCTGTCCCCAAGGTACAACGACCCGGCTCGACCCGATCCTCCTACTACGAGCATGATCGTGTGGAGGTGCAAACCCAACGATTTCCTTCAGATGCCCAAAAGATTAATAAAATATATAAAAACAAAATGAGATAAAACAAATCATAGGCTACTCCAAATTATTATTGATTTCTTCTATCAATATGAATTCCTAAGCCTATTTATATGAATCGCCATATACTGCTTCGTCATAAGTCTATAAGACAACATAAGAAAAATGGTGTTATCTCTTTGGAATTTGTCAAATCTGAGAAGAATTTGGCAGATCAATTAACCAAAGGATTATCTAGGAGTGGAGTCCTAGATTCATCGAGGGGGATGGGGCTTAAGCCCATTATTTGGTCACCAGCAGTGGATACCCAACCTCTGTGATTGGAGATCCCATGAATGAGGTTCAATGTGGTAGAAACGAAGCTGATTGAGTGATCGTGTTAGAGCATAATTTTTGAAAAATTTTCAACCCATCCCTATGATGAGTGCTCTTATAAAGTGACAAAGTAAATTTGTGTAAGGTTGAGTGATTCTCTTAATGGATCCGAGGTAGGTTATCTGCAGGGTATTAGTCACAAATACCCTTGGAGGATTCACCTATATGAAAATTGTCATATGAGGCTGTGACTAAAGGTTTGGGCTAACCTTCAGAAATTCTCATGAAAAATCAAGGTACTAAGCGCAAGGCCTTTAATATGCGCTGACCGCTTAAACCCAATTGATTCATGCTGTGTGTGTGATTAGTAGAAGTCTGAGTCAAGGACCTAGTTCAAGGTCTAATCCACTATGGTTCCTTCAGATGTATACAATCAACACTAAGTGAGGTTCAAGTCCACAGGACACCTCACCTATTGCGCAGTATAAGATGCCCTAATTTTTTTTAATTTTATTATTTTTTTTTAACTTTTGTGGGGGATTGTTGACTTTACCGTTTGTTAAAAGTTAAAAAAAAGGAAGTGGGGTGGTAACCGACCCACGTGAGCATTAAATGCTCGCGTGGGACGCGCTCGAAACGAAACGCTCGCGACGAGCGTTTGCGGAACGCTTGCAGCGAGCGTTCGTGATTTCCAGACGTGCTCGAAATGCTCGCGATGAGCATTTGCGGAACACTCGCAGCGAGCGTTCCGTGATTTCCGGAAATCCGTTTTTCCTTCCGTTTGGGAAGGAACGGTAACAAGGAGGAACGGTAATATTTTTTTATATATAAATATATGGATAATCTAAAGGAAAAGAGAAGTGAAGATAAAAACCATTATCACAAATCTTGTTACTGCAAAATCCTTGTTGTTGAAATCCTTGAAGATCTTGTTGCTGCAATTCCAATCCTTGAAGATCTTGTTGCTGCAATTTCAATCCTTGAAGATCTTGTTGCTGCAAATCCATGCTGTCTCAAAGAGTCTAACCAAGAAAATCTGTCTCAACAAACTACTGGTGGTAAAAGATTGATTTAACTATTTTATTATTTTATTTGGGCATTTGAAGAATCACTGGGTTTGAACCTCCACCCGATCGTGCTCGCGGTAGGAGGATCGAATCAAATCAGGTCGTTGTACCTTGGGGACAATTCGTCAACAACCCGCACGAGGGGGCGAAAACTTGTCCTTAGGGCAGTGTTTAACACGCCTCGACCAGTTTGATTCTTTTATTTTTGATTTTAATCTAAATTTCTAGTATAACTTTTCTGATTAATTATCTAGCATTTTTTCTAATAAATGAATTTTGCAAAAGGAAAAAACAAATTTTTCTAACACCCCCTACGGCCAATTGGGCTGCGCCCTCTCCGATCCGGAGCTCCGCGAGACCGCCTACGAGATCTTCGTCGCCGCCTGCCTCTCCACCGGCAGCAAGCCCCTCACCTACATTCCCCAGTCCGAGCGCACCCCGCCCTCCACCGACCGCTCGCTGACCTCGCCGGCGTCCTCGTCGCCGCTCCAGCGGTCGCTTACCTCGACGGCTGCCAGCAAGATGAAGAAGGCCCTTGGGATTAAATCCTCGAAGAAGAGATTACCTCGACGGCTGCCAGCAAGATGAAGAAGGCCCTTAGGATCAAATCCTCGTAGAAGAGACCCGGCAAGGAGATCAGCCCGTCCAAAAGCTCCAAGCGCCCGGTGACCATCGGCGAGCTGATGAGAGCCCAGATGGGGATCTCCGAGCAGACGGATTCTCGGATCCGACGGGGACTACTCCGGGTCGCTGCGAGTCAGGTCAGCTCTCTTAAATTTTTAGGGTTTTTGGTTCAGTTACATTTATGCTTTTCTGTGTTTCTTTTGTATAAGTGTCTCAAATAATGCGTAATATGTGGTAGAAGGTTATACGAAGTCTTTAATTAAAAAGATCGTTTATAGAACGCCTCTGTTTTCTTGCTTTTCATTAAAACTTACTAACAAGCTTTGCTGAAGAGATTCATCTGTGGAATTGTTACCTGTCTTGATAATATCTGCTCATATGCTTTATATTATTTTTCGACACTTGTAAGTATATTTTTCGTGTTGCTGTTGAATTTAAGCCACTAACCAGTTACCTGATGCTACATATATTACAGGAGCTGTTATTCTTCCATAAAAATCTTATTTATATTATAACTTTTAGGGATAAATTACTAAAGAAAGTAAATTATAATTTAAGGACTGAATCAAATAAAATGTGTGATTAAATGTACATAAGATGTTTTTGGAGAGTTAACAAGAAAAAAGACAACATGTAACACTTAGTTGCGAAGCAATAAGGTACAAGAGGCAATTAGAAAAAAATGTATCTGCTTTAAACAATGACAAAAATAAACAATGATGAGGATTTTTAAGATATAAGGAGATTAAATAAAAAAGCAAAAATGCTAGTACAACTAAGCATATAACATATGATAATTGATAGATTGATTCAAAAAAGTAAAAATGAAATTTAAAAAATTGTTAAAGTTAGAGAGAGAAATTTAAAGATATTGGTCTAGTTGGATGCATCAAAAAGGATAATAGGTTATCAATGAAAGATGTGGATATCATTTAAAAAATTGTTTTCTGTTTTAAAAAATTTCTGAAGAAGTAAATTAGGAAGGAGTCAAGGTTCTATTTGGATAATTCATTAAAATGAAGTGGGGATGATGTTTTTTTAAAAGGGAAAGTTAGTAAGATTGGATGAAATTATCTATTGGGATCTAGAAAATCATGATAGATTTTTCTTAAATTGACTTACGAAATACCAGATGGTAGGGAAAGCATTGTGAATAAATGTGTTATTACAAAACTGTTCTAATCATTGGGGAATTAAACTTATGAGCTACTATAAGAAATTATGGAAAACAATAATTGATCAAAGATTAAAAAATAATAATTATTTCAGATAATCAATTTAGATTTATACTTTAAAAATTAATAATGGAGGCTATCATTTTAATGAGATATTTTATAAAAGTATAGGAAATTTACACACATCCCTTTCGATCCACACAATTTACGAATCCCAAAAATAAAAAAGGTGAAAAAAGTGATGTAGCTTTGGCATCTGTGTGGATTCAAGGGTAGGCAACGTGATCAAATCTTGTATTTGACTACATTTGATGTAGTCAAATGTGTATATATATAGTCAAATGTGTATATATATATAAGGTAGAACAGGGGAAGATGTGAATTAAACAATCATACATCAATGTTCCTTGAATTTATATTCATATTAAGAGCACTAAAGAATAAGAATTGAAAAATACTATCTCATCGTCCAACCTGGTAGGCTTGAAATCATAATGAACAATGTTACACTACTAACCACTCGATTTTTACATAGCTTTGGTAAGTTGTAACCAACCTGCAGGTATATTTAAGAGATTAAATATCTTTATGGGCTTTTAGGTAGTGTTTAAAATAGGGGATAAGAGGGGATATCTAGAGGATATCCCCTCTTATTCCCAAAAGCCATAACTATAAGGTAGTGTTTGATATGGGGGATAAGGAAGGATATCCCCTAGATATCCCTCCTTATTCCCAAATGCTATAGCTAGAAGGGATAGGTCTGAAAAAATTTAACTAGAGGGGATAACTCATGGTTAACCATGGTTAACCATGGGTTATCCCTTGAACTTATTCCCTAGGAAACTCAGGAACAACTAATGTTATCCCTTGATGGCAAACTTGTAATTTTAAAAAAATGCTTATTCCCTCAGCTATCCCCTGGATAAATGCTATCCCGTATATTTATCCAGGGATAGCTTTTGGGCTATCAAACACTACCTAAGGGATAGCAGAGAATAAAGTTTTCTCAATTTATTCCCTAGAAAATGTAGGAATAGCTGGTTATTCCTCCAATTAAGAGTAAAAAATGGTTATCCTATGAATTTACCTTTTTGCATTTGATATGATCAATGGGATAGCTAAGGGATATCCTAAGGATAGCCAGGGGATAAACTCTATCCCGTACACTTATTCATGGATAATATTTTCGTATCAAACACTACCTTAAAGACAATAAATGGATGAAGAGCCGGTGAGAGAAACGAACGGACTTCACGTAATGGCTTTCTCTACGTCATTCCTTCGTTCTTTGCCAGGAACGCCCAACAACATCTCCGTCCGTTATGAAATTGAAAGCAACGAACCCCTCCATGAGTTGACTTGAAGCCGATCCATTTCTTTTACTGCGCTTGAGAGCACGATGCGCTGAAGACTCCAGCGATGAGGAAAGTGGCAGCGGGCTCGTTCACGTGAGCTGGCAGCGGATTCAAATTTGGTGCAACGAACTCCATGCGGTGAAAGAAAACTCCCAGGCTGGACTCGTACGTGAGCTGGCAGCGGCAAAGGGACTCCTTCACGCGATGAGGTGGCGTCGGCAAGGTAATTTCAATTTAGGACTTGATGGTGGTAGCGGGACTCCAACATTTTTAACGCGTTTCCAACAACCATCTCCAGCTTCCAACGGAACTTCATCCAGATGAAGACTCGACATGAAAGCAGGAACTCCATTTGATGAGCTTGTTAGAAAAATTGTTTTTTCCTTTTGTAAAAATTTTTTATTAAAAAATGCTAGAAAATTAATCAAAAATTTATACCCAAAATTTAAATCAAAATTAAAAGGAATCAAACTAGTCGAGGCGTGTTAAACACTGCCCTAAGGATAAGTTTTCGCCCCCTCGTGCGGATTGTTGGCGAATTGTCCTCAAGGTATAACGACCTGATTTGATTCGATCCTCCTACCGCGAGCACGATCGGGTGGAGATTCAAACCCAGTGATTCTTCAGATGCCCAAATATAATAATAAAATATTTAAATAAATCTTTTGTTTAGACTCTTTGTTGAGATAGCATCAGGATTTGCAGCAACAGGATCTTCAAGGAATTGCAGTAACCGAATCTTCAAGGATTTACAGCAACAGAATCTTTAAGGATTTATAGCAATAGAATTTGCAGTAACAGGCAGAATCTTCAAGGATTTGCAGCAATAGGATCTTCAAAGATTTGCAGCAACAAGATCGGATTTGTAGCAATCAGGATTTGTAGTAACAGAATTTTTAAGGATTTTATTTTCTGCCTTCTATGTTCACTGCTTATTTCCCTTAGTTTATCTATATTTATATTAAAAAAATGACCGTTTCTCTTTGTGACCGTTCCTTCCCAAACGGAAGGAATAGCGGAACGCTCGAGCAAGCGCTCGAGCGTTTCCAGAAATCACGGAACGCTGCGAGCATTCTGCGAAGCTCGCTTGTGAGCGTTCCGCGAACGCTCGCTAGCGTTCAGATAGCTAGCGTCCCACGCGAGCTTTAAATGCTCGCGTGGGGCCTTAACAGCAGCTTCCCCTTTTTATTTTATTTTTAACTTTTCAAACGGCAAAAGTCAACAATCCCCCACAAAAGTTAAAAATAAAATAAAATAAAATAAAAAATAATAACATTAAAAAAATTAGGGCATCTTATACTGCGCAATAGGTGAGGTATCCTATGGACTTGTACCTCACTTAGTGTTATTGTATACATCTGAAGGAACCATAGTGGATTAGACCTTGAACTAGGTCCTTGACTCAGACTTCTACTAATCACACACACAGCATGAATCAATTGGGTTTAAGCGGTCAGCGCATATTAAAGGCCTTGCGCTTAGTACCTTGATTTTTCATGAGAATTTCTTAAGGTTAGCCCAAACCTTTAGTCACGGCCTCATATGACAATTCTCATATAGGTGAATCCTCCAAGGGTATTTGTGACTAATACCCTGCAGATAACCTACCTCGGATCCATTAAGAGAATCACTCAACCTTACACAAATTTACTTTGTCACTTTATAAGAGCACTCATCATAGGGATGGGTTGAAATTTTTTTCAAAATTTGTGCTCTAACACGATCACTCAATCAGCTTCGTTTCTACCACATTGAACCTCATTCATGGGATCTCCAATCACAGAGGTTGGGTATCCACTGCTGGTGACCAAATAATGGGCTTAAGCCCCATCCCCCTCGATGAATCTAGGACTCCACTCCTAGATAATCTCTTGGTTAATTGATCTGCCAAATTCTTCTCAGATTTGACAAATTCCAAAGAGATAACATCATTTTCTTATGTTGTCTTATAGACTTATGACGAAGTCATATATGGCGATTCATCTTTTTATTGGTACTCTTTTGATTTGTCAGTTCAATTGCGGCCTTATTATCACAATGGATAGATATAGCTGGAACTGGCTTAGGTACCAAAGGTAGCTCTGATATTAGATTTTTTATCCACTCTGCCTCATTACAAGTGGTATCCAGAGCTATCAACTCGGCCTCCATGGTGCTTCTAGAAATAATAGTTTGCCTAGTGGATCCCCAGGCAATAGCAGCACCGCCAAGAAGAAAAACGTATCCGGTAGTTGATTTTAAATCATGAGAATCAGTGACCCAATTAGCATCACTGTAACCCTCAACCACCTCAGGGTATTCAGTGAACATCAAAGAGAGATTAAGTGTTCCCTTTAAATATCGGAACACTCTTTCTAAGGCTACCCAATGAGATTGATCAGGATTTTGATTATATCTACTCAGCCTTCCTACAGCATAGGCAATATCAGGTCTTGTTCTGTTTGCTACATACAAGAGAGATCTTATAATTTGAGAATACTTTAATTGATTAATTGGGTCACCTAAATTTTTCTTTAGGTGAAAGCTAGGATCAAAAGGAGTAGATATTGATTTAAGATTGAAATAACCAAACTTCTTGATCATTTTTTCTATAGAATGAGAAAGAGAGAGAGCTATCCCTTCATGGGACTTGATAAGCTTCATCCCTAGGATTACATCCGCTTCACCTAAATCTTTCATGTCAAACTTAGAAGAGAGGAAAGATTTAACACTTGAAATAATTTCAAGAGATGTTCCAAAAAATTAAAATATCGACATATAAGCAAAGGATTACACAATCATTATCGACGATCTTAGAATACACACACTTATCATGATTATTGATTTGAAATCCAAAAGATAGAATAATTCGATCAAATTTCTCATGCCATTGTTTAGGAGCCTGTTTAAGACCATAAAGGGACTTGATAAGTTTACAAACCTTGTCTTCTTGTCCCTTTACAACAAAACCTTCAGGCTGTTCCATATAGATCTCCTCTCAAGATCTCCATTTAGGAACGCAGTCTTCACATCCATTTGATGAATGATTAACTTATGAATGAAAGCAATAGCAAGTAGTGATCTAAGGGTTGTTATTCTAGCTACAGGAGAATATGTATCAAAGAAATCTAACCCTTTCTTTTGGTTATACCCTTTGGCTACTAATCTAGCCTTATACTTTTCTATTGAACCATCAGGTCTAAATTTCTTCTTAAATACCCACTTACACCCTAAAGGTTTACTTCCAGGGGGTAAATTCGATAAGATCCAAGTTTCATTTTGTAAGATTGAATTAAATTCAGAAAGGATAGCTTCCTTCCAAAAAGGAGCATCAGGAGAAGACATCGCCTCTGAAAAAGAAGAAGGTTCGCCTTCGACTAGAAAAGTAAAGAAACCTTCACCAAGATCTTTTTCTTTCCTTATCCTTGAACTTTTTCTAAGTTCAGAAGGTTCACCTTTAGGATTAGATCTTTTCCTTTTCCTTGACTCATTAGAGAACCCAGCTTCAATAGAATCATGAACCAAGTAAGGATTAGAAGAGAGTTGATTTGGTACTTGATTCTTGAAAGGAAAAACATTTTCAAAATAAGTAGCATCTCTAGATTCGATAAGAGTGTTATTTGAGATGCCACTTATATCAGAGTTTATCACTAGGAACCTATTTGTACTGCTATCTAAGGAATAACCTATAAAGATAGCATCTGCAGTTTTAGGTCCTATTTTTCTTCTCTTGGGTTCAGGTGTTCCTACCTTAGCTAAGCATCCCCACACTTTAAGATAATCAAGCCTGGGTGTTCTACCTTTCCAAAGCTCAAAAGGTGTTTTAGGACTATCCTTAAAGGGTATCCTATTTAAAATATAACATGTAGCTAAAAGAGCTTCCTCCACAAGTTCTCAGGTACGCCTGAACTTATTAACATTGAGTTAACCATATCCATTAATGTACGATTTTTCCGTTCAGCTACACCATTAGACTGAGGAGAGTATGGTGGTGTAACTTCATGAATAATCCCATATTCTTGACAAAATAGAGTCATTTCATTTGAAGTATATTCACCACCGTGATCTGACCTAAATTTCTTAAGCTTTTTCTCAGTTTGGGTTTCAGCTTCTACCTTATAAATCTTAAACTTATCTAATACTTTATCCTTAGATTTTATCAAATATATGTGACAATATCTTGAGAAGTCATCTATAAATGTTACAAAGTAACAACTTCCTCCCCGTGTAGGAAACTTGGTAGAGTCACATACATCGCTATGGACTAATTCAAGAAGTGTTGAACTCCTATTTACTGATTTAAAAGGTTTTCTAGGCATCTTAGCTTAAATACAAAACTCACATTTAAACTTTCTATCAATATGAACCTTAAGAATTAGATTAAGATTTGTCATGTAATGAATACGATCAAAATTCATATGACCAAGTCTATTATGCCAAACATTTGAAGATTCAACATTAAAAAGAAGAGAACTTTTATTAGATAACTTAGAGGATACATTTAATTTAAAAAGACCTTCACATACAAAACCTTTACCAACAAACTCATTATTACGAGTACTTACAACTTTATTTGACTCTAGAACAATTTTATATCCTCTAGATATAAGAAGAGATCCACTAATCAGATTTCTTCTAACACTAGGAACTAACAACACTTCATGAAGGACCAAGATTTTTCCAGATGTCATCTTTAGATCCACTTGACCTTTCCCAAGCACTTGTGCTGAAGAGTTATTCCCAAGTGTCACACCTCCTCCACTTGATTCCTGAAAGGTGGAGAACCAGGAGCGATCAAAACAAACATGAACATTAGCTCCTGAATCAAGCACCATCACAAGAAGATTGGGTTGAGTTAATTAAGAATTTTGAATTTACCGACCTAAAAGAAGGCTCAGCACCACTCTCAACCACGTTAACTTATGGTTTGGATGATTTCCTCAATGGTTCAGTCTTTCGGTGGTAGCAGTCCTTCGCCACATGATTTGTCCTTCCGCACACAAAGCAGAATGTGCCTTTATAATTCTTTGACTTCTGATTCGGTCGGTTCTGATTTGATCGGTCTGAGGAGGTTTGTATGATTGGTTGGATCTAGATTGAAATTTCTTCTTCTTAAAATTCTTTCTCCTATGTTTGAATTGATTTGGAGTTGGATTTGACTCGGTCGGATTGATTTTAGGTCCAAGGTCGGTCTTTTGATTTTGATTGATCTTAAGCCGGTGTTCTTCTTCAATCCTAATAGAGTTAATCACTTCTGTTAGGGTCAAACTACCTTGCTTATGGCTAAGCTCTCGAGTAAAGGATGACCAAGAAGGTGGAAGGGAATCTACTAAGGCTTGGACCTTATAGTTTTCAGAAAAACTACAGCCAGTCAACTCTGACTTTCTGAGAAAATCTTGGAATTCATGAATTTGAATGCTAATAGGTTTGGAATCTACCATTATGTACTTTCAAAATTTTGAGATAGTGAATCTATCTAGACCAGTATCAACCATCCCATATTCAGCCTCAAGAGCATCCCATAGTTCCTTAGCAGTTTTAGTAGGAAGGTAGACATCATAAAGATTATCAGATAGGGCACTTAAAATTTTATGTCTACAATGAAAATCTATTTCTTGGGGCGTTTTTGATGAAGATGAGGTATCAACTATACTAGAAGAACCTTATTGACTATTAGATTTGGATCTAAAAATTCTATGGCAGAAAATAAACCTAAAATGGTAAGCCAATATTTCACTTGGCTTTGCCACCTCCTAAAGAATGATCCATTAAATTTTTCTGATTTAATTGCACTAAGATCATCAGAACCCATTTTAAAAAAATTGGTTTCTTAATTCATTCTGCACAACCAAAAAGTATTTGAATTTTTTAAATTAATGGTTTTTCAAATATTTCTAGATTTTAAATTTAAATTCAAAAGAATTAAATCTAGAAACTATTTACAATAATAATCAAACCACTAAGCAATAATTAACTCAAATAATTCAATTTTAAATTTGAGTTTAAATTTTTTTTTTCAAATTTAAATTTTGAATTTTAAATTTTAAATTCAAAACTAATTCTAAGGCTTCTGAACATATTCAAAAACAATATTTTTTTAATACTTATAATAAAATCTAGCACTTTCTAATGATAAAAACTTGTCCTTAGCTGTTAGAAAAATTATTTTTTCTTTTGCAAAATTCCTTTATTAGAAAAATGCTAGAAAATTAATCAAAAATTTATACTCAAAATTTAAATCAAAATTAAAAGGAATCAAACTGGTCGAGGCGTGTTAAACACTACCCTAAGGACAAGTTTTCGCCCTCTCGTGCGGGTTGTTGGCGAATTGTCCCCAAGGTACAACGACTGATTTGATTCGATCCTCCTACCGCGAGCACGATCGGGTGAAGGTTCAAATTCTTCAGATGCCCAAATATAATAATAAAATAGTTAAATAAATCTTTTACCACCGGTAGTTTGTTGAGACAGATTTCCTTGTTTAGACTCTTTGTTGAGATAGCATCAGGATTTGCAGCAACAGGATCTTCAAGGAATTGCAGTAACGAATCTTCAAGGATTTACAGCAACATAATCTTTAAGGATTTACAGCAACATAATTTGCAGCAACAGGAATCTTCAAGGATTTGCAACAACAGGATCAGATTTGTAGCAACAGGATTTGTAGTAACAGAATTTTTAAGGATTTTATTTTCTGCCTTCTATGTTCACTGCTTATTTTCCTTAGTTTATCAATATTTATATTAAAAAAAAGACCTTGTGACCGTTCCTTCCCAAATAGAAGGAATAGAGGAACGCTCCGCGAAGCTCGCTGACGAGCGTTCCGCAACGCTGGCGAGCGTTCCGATAGCTAGCGTCCCACACGAGCTTTAAATGCTCGCGTGGGGCCTTAACAGCAGCTTCCCCTTTTTATTTTATTTTTAACTTTTCAAACGGCAAAAGTCAACAGAACTGGCAGCAGAATTCAAGGGTCCACGTGATGAAGAGTAGCGTTCAAGCGGTGATCTTGTAACAAACTATTTTAAAGCGGCGGCAGCTCTAGCGTTTTCAACGCGTCTTCAAAACGGCAACACTGTATTTTAATTGAAAAAAAAAAATTTCTATCCTTATCCATCCACAGGCTATGCATTGTAGTCATCCAGTTACGGTTTCTTCTAAGTATAAAAAGAAGCATCGGGTTAAATTTAACAGAGAGAATAGAGAGAGACCGAAGACTTTTAAAGAGTTTTTTTAACGGGAGAGGATCTAAAGCTGCATGAGTATTTGAAATAGGGATAAGGGGATATCACTTGAATATCCCCTCTTATCCCCAAAAGCTAGTACTAGAAGGGATATGTCTGAAAAAGTTTAACCAATGGGGATAACCCATGTTAAACCATGGGTTATCCCCTTAACTTATTCCTAGAAACCCAGGAACAACTAAAGTTATCCCTTGATGGCAGATTTATAATTTTAAAAATATGTTTATTCCCTTAGCTATCCCTTGGATAAATGTTATACTGTACATTTATCTAGGAATAGCTGTTGGGGAGTCAAACACTATCAATTGCTTCAAATGAAAAACATAAGTTTTTTTTTGCTTTTATTATGAACTAATTTCTTTTTCTAGAGCATTGATGTAATCAATCAATGAACACACAATTTATTTTATTAGTTATTTTATTTTTAATATTTCATGATTGAGTGTTTTATTCTTATGATTAACGTTTACAATTTATTGTTTGATTAATCAAATTACCGAGAGGTTATTTGTTATTTCTTATGATTAATTCTTATAATTTATTGTTTCATCAATTGAATTAAAATGAGACCGATAGGTGATTTATTATTTTAGAACTAAAATTAAACACCATTAGTTAAGCGAAAGTAAAGATACTTTACCGTGATTAATATGATTTTTAAAAAATTTAAAGTACGTAATGAGTCTCCAATTAATTAAATTCATATAGAGATATAGAATTGTTAGTTGGTGATATTTTTGATATCGTTTGAGAGAAGATATTGAATAATTAAGAAATTTTTAACCATCAATAGGTTTTGGCTTCCCCCTCATTGATTGATGGAACCCAAGACTGCTTGACGACTTTCGGTATGGGGTCAGCTTGAGCCGAGGTCGTCTCGTAACAGGAACTAGAAAAATAGCAAACAAGCACACAAGCAGGAATAGGAATATTGGCTTTCACTATCCTCTGGTTAGCAATTAACTACGGAGCTGGCAGCTCGCAAGCCATCAAGTCAACCTGATGGGGACATCAGTAAGAAGAAAAGGTTGCAGACTGACACTCTTTGGTTTTGTAGTTAATCTACTTTCCGCAAGTTCTACTTACTCGAGCCAAGAGTTTCAATTTCTCAAGTGGCAACTCATGCTGCAAAATTTCAACTTCTGCTAAGTCTCAAAGTATCGACACTTTCTGCCTTGAGTTAACACTGCTATCAAGACATCAAGTCTTCTCTTTGGAAGTCAAATCTTGAAGGACACATGGAGGTATCTGATGATGACACATGGCAACTTAGAAGTCAAATCTTGGAGGACACATGGAGGTATCTGATGATGACACATGGCAAACTAAGGAGGTGCCACATGAAAGCTGGTGCAACCAAATTTGTTAGGGATTGATTGTAATTAGTTAGCTATATCATAACTAATCCTTATATTGCTATGATCTTTATAGTTTTTGGGCTGAAATTTCTGGAAGTCCTTTGGCCTATAAATAGGCCAAGCTTTCCCTCTTGTAGATATGAAGTTTGAGAAATAAAATCAAGTTTATTTGATTTCTTTTGCCAAGTGCCTTGTTCATCTTTGAGTATGAAGAGGGTGAGATGCTCTTAGTTTGAGTTGAGGCTCGTGTTACCCTAGTCTTAGATCTAGGTCACTCCTTGATGGAGAGGGTGAGAGGCCCAATTTGCTACTCTAAACCATTCTACCAAGGTTCCATAATAGTTTCAGGAAGAAGGACAAGTGCTACCTAAGTCTCAGCAAAATTTTTCAAATCCTTCCTTTCCTTGTTCAATTTTTTTTATTTCCTTCAATTCCTTTTCCTCTACGGTCTTACTTCTGATCACTTGCAGGTTTTCTTGAGGATTTTAGAGTCGAGGATGATGGCTCCACGTCAAGGATCAAGTGCCAAGGTGAGTTCTTAAGTAAGGAGTGTAGATCTTGTCAACCAATCCTCAATTCTTTGAGTGTTGAGTGCATCCCTTCCACTTTAAGATCTTACTTCCTTGTTGAAAAAAAAAAAACCTCTTGGTCCTTTAGATCTGAAGTTTTAAAGGTGGCTTAACTTAGTTCGAAGGTTTCAATACCTTTAGATCATAATCTTTTTATTTCTTTGAAAGAAGCTTGCACAAGGGTGTTTAGATTTCTGCTTCCGATTTGATGTTCTTCATTTCTCCCATGCATGAATTTAGCCATAGCTTGGGCTCAAATGTTCATTAAGGGTGGTAATCACTTAGAATACATCACCATCCCCTCATTCCACCAATTTTTTTTCGTGCCCCATCAGCTTTGGTATCAGAGCTTTGGTCTCTAAGTTAAGCTTGTAAGTTGCTGGAATTTCTGTTCTAGTTTTAGTCCGAGATTTCCATAAATTTTTTGTAATTTTTTAAGGGATAAAAATAAATAAAAATTTATTTTCTGCACTTTAGGACTTTAGGTAATGAAATCTAAAATTAAAAAAAATACATTTTAGAGTTTTGGAATAAAAAAAATTCGAGTTCTTAGGTTGTTTTCTGGAAGACTGTTTTGGTTCCCTCCATTAAATTTGATTTTTTAAAAATAATTTTTTTTAAATTTGAGATCTGAGATTTAGACTTCAAATTCTGTTATTTTTCACTTAAAGTTTGAATTTAGAGGGGTTTTTTAAATTAAAATTTGAATTTTGAAATAGGTAGTAGAGAGTTTGTTAAGCTGCTAGAATCTTCTAGCAACTACTTTCATAACAACTTCCTCAACCAAATTTTTTTTTTTAAAAAAATTGAATTCAAATTTCAAAATCTAGGATTTTCACTCTGAGATCTAACTAATTCAAATTTTATTTTGAATTTTAAAAATTTAAAACTTTAAATTTCAAATTTTCAAAACCGGGTTAGTTGAAGGTTAGTTAGAAGCTGCAAATTTTATTTAACCACTTTTACCTCCAAGAATGAAATTTTAATCTAAAATTTAATTTTTTTTTAAAATTAGCTTTTGAAATCTAGACTTTAAGATTTGAATTTCTCAATTTAAGTTTGCATTTTTTGAATTTTAAAATTAGATTAAATTTATTTAATTGTACTAAGTCTAGTCGATTGTGCTAATTAATTGCTGAAATTGTGTGCATCCATATATACATAAACCATCTTAAGGGCATTCAATATAACATAAGGGGAGGAGTTAATAACCTTTCCTTAGCCCACAACAATCATCCTCATTATGCATTTACCTAAGCCTTAATTAAAATCAAGTATGCACCTAAATTAAGGACACCAACAAGTCGGGTTCAAGTGCAAGAGGAGACAAAGCACTATTTGAGTTTGTAATTATTCTTAGAAACTGGTGTCTAAGACTAGAGGTCTAATGGCAAATGCCTTAAGCAGACTTGCGGTTCTTTAATTGGGTCCTTGCGAAAGCAAGGGGGGCCTCCCGCATTCCCACCTCTTACCTGGCCAGTGACAAAGGTAATTGCATCCTTAACTAGTACCTAGTCAAGTCTTGTATTTTAAACTTCTAGGTTTAGGAGCCCTAGAAGCTAGGTTTGTACTTCTTGTTTTATAGGTCAAAAGTTCTATCTTTCTTGGTTTGTACCTATGGATCCTAATCTTGAACTCTTTATGAGGACCCTGACTGAAACGTTAGACACTATAACTGAGCAATTAGGGCAAATCAACAAAGAATTAGGTCAAGTAAAAGATAGAGTTGAGACCCTTGAAGAGCCTCAAAGGATCCCCATCGAACCTGAATCATCTAGGTCAATTCCTTGAGGTCCAAGAGCCAAATATCATGTGCACATCCCTGAATACAATCCAAGGAGACTTGATCCTGATTTCATGGAAGAAGCCCATCAAGTCCATCAGCCTGACTTTACTCCTAATCATATCCCTAGGCGACCTCACCAGATTACTTAGATCAAGATGAAAGAGCCATGAGGAACATTCGATTAGAGGCTCCTATCTTTGATGGAAGCCTAGACCCTAAAGCTTATGTTGATTGGGAGGAAGAAATGGATCAATATTTTGAATGATATGAGATGACAGAGCAGAGAAAGTATAAGTTTGCCAAACTGAGGTTAGTCCGCTAGGCCAGGTTATACTGGAAGAATATCGGGCGAATGCTTAGGCAAAGAGGAGACATGCCCATAACTACTTGGAGAGCTATGAAAATCAAGCTTAGGGAAAAGTATGTCCCTATGTCCTATCACCAAAGACCACTACAAGAGAAATAAAATATTGCGACGCCCAAATGCGTCGCAATTGCGTCGCTAAACATGCTATTGCGACGCAATAGCGACGCAATGACGGCGTCGCTCAGATGTCCATCGCAATACCCATTTGTCGCAATTGCATCGCAATATTGCGACGCGCTGCGATGCACATTGCGTCACAATATGACGCGCTGCGACGCAACATTGCGTCGCAATATTGCGATGCATCCAAATGCATCGCTAAATTTAAAATTAATTTTTAATATTTAAAATTATTATTAAATATTGCGATGCACTAAATTGTATCGCAATATTGCGACGCATCTAGCTGCGTCGCAATATTTAATAATAATATTTTTGGTATAATAGCGACGCAATTTGAGTCGCTAATGCGTCGCAAATAAAATTTTTTTTAAAATATTGCGACGCAAGGTCATTGCATCGCAATATTTATTAAAAATATTTTAGATATAATAGCGACACAATTTTAATCGCTAATGCATCGCTATTAAATTTATTTTTAAATTATTGCGATGCCAGGTCATTGCGTCACAATATTTAATAATAATATTTTGAAAATATTAGCGATGCAATTTCAATCGCTAATGCGTCGCAAATTAAATTTTTAAAAAAGTATAAAATTAAAAATTAAAACGGTTAATACAATTTCGTTAAATCTAAATATTGATAGAAACATTTTTCACTCAATCCAAACAATAATAAATTTCCAAAAATAATTCATATATTAAAATTTTAAGTTTTTACAACATAAAAAAAGAAAAGAAAAATACATCAAGAATCTAGGCGATCACGTGGAGGCTGTGGAGGCTGAAGACTCTGTGACAAGCGGCTAACCATATCCCGCAAATAATGCATCTCATCTCGCATGTCTGCAATCTCCTGATCCCGGCCTCGCATACGATCCTCAAAATCCTACTCGACCTCCTGGCGAACCTCCTCTGCAATAGATCTGCGAAGGTCATGTAACCGCTCGGGAGGAAGATCACCAGAAGCTCGCGAGCTAGAGGCATGATGGGAAAAATATGTAGAAGCTCTAGTGCCCAGACCATAGACCCTGCGGTCTCGTGGCTGGGCACCAACAGCCTCCAAAAACACGCCGACTCTCCTCTGCTGAGAGTTCGACGGGCGTCTCCCCATCAGTAGAGTCGACCTGCGATGCCTGGGAGCGAAGCTCCTCGACTCGTGTCTTGAAATTATGAAATCAACAATAAATGAGTTAATAAATTTTTGAAATAAAATTTTAGAAATTAAACAGATACTACATAAATCTAATTCCTTACCGCAACCTCCCGTGATCGCGTATCGACCCAGGAACCGTCCCTCCTGGTGTGTGTCGCCCTGAATAGACGAAACTCACCAGGATCTCCGCCCTCCTGCTCAACTATAACAAAAAAAAAATATTAGTACAAATATTTGTAAATAACTAAAATAGTAATTAAAATATTTATATTTTCTTACCATACGCCGTCTGTGCTCTGAATCGAAATGGAGCCCGAAGTATGGCGGGAGAGACCCATGCCAGGACCGCCCTACTTAGATCGGTGGTTCGTGCTGGCTGATGCGGACCTCCTGCGCCAGCCATCGGACACCCAGGCCTGCTGCCACTCGTGCCAAATACCCTCTGGCACGTGCAGGACGCTGACCCGATGACCTCCAACGATGAAGCATGTCGGAGTATCGGTCGTCAGAGCCTCCCATGCTGCCCTAATGGCATCATGGCTGGCAGGATCCCACGTAAACTTTTTTTGCATTAAAATAAACAGTTAGTTTCTGAATTTATTAAGTTTAAGAAATTTTATATCACTGATAAATTGTATTTAATAAGTTTACCTGAAACTCAAAAAATAAAACTCCCTCGTGGCTGGAGATACGTGGCGCCAATCGTAGCCACTGGGATCTGCACGCCTCTAAATACAGCACTGATGTGGCTGGATACATGATGCTGCTCAATGAATCTGTTAAAAAAATGCATGTTTATAAGTAATTGACTTAAAAACATAAACATATATTTTTAATTAGTATATACTTACATCCCTTGAGCATCAAGTCGAAGTACAGTGCGGCCGATGGTGAAAGAACTCTCGAGGTATGTGCCGATCGGCTGGATGGTAATACTGCTGGAGAGATCGAAGGCTGCGCCACTGCTGGAGATCCAAACTCTCCATCTCCGACGCTCATGTGATCTGATGTAGCAGGGCTACGTCCCTGCTCACTCCGTCTGTCGTCGGTAGATCTACCTCTGCCCGTCATACTGAAAATACTAAAGATTCACACAATTAAATTACGATTAATGATTGACTATGTAAGAATTTAACACTTATAAAAAAAAGTTAAATTTTAAAAAACCTCTATGTTTAATCGGTGTCATTTGTTTCGTGAAATGTTGGTTCAACATCCGATGCCGTATCGGATTGCGAATCAGTTTCATTATCATCGGAAGGAAACCGAACATTTGCATCCGCAATTTCTTGGACATCACCATTTGGATCTCTAAGGCTTACAAATTCTCAAACGGGTCTAAAGGTTATAGTGCTGTGATTATGGAAGTCCGAAGACAATCGAACTTATGCTTGTTATTCTTAACTTCTTGTGAATTATACATGTAATCACTAACTTTTTAAGATTATTGTGTCAAATACAAATGTTTGTGAAGACTAAAATGTAAATCATTGAAACTACTAATTTGTTGCTGAAAATTAAATAATATTACAAGAAGACTTTTTATTTAGCATTACATAATTTAATGCATCATTCAGTTTGCATCAGAATATAAATAATCAAGACATAACAAATGTAAATAAGTACGAAAGCTCTACCAAAGATCATTCTCATACCCAGTCCTTAGGTGTGTCGATCCCATGGAAGCAGATTACATCCTGCGGGAAATCCATGAGGGCATATGCGGAAGTCATCTGGGGGGCAGAGCTCTGGCGTACAAAGCCCTGCGACAAGGATACTACTGGCTAACAATGAGGGAGGATGAATTTGAGATCGTCAAGAGATGCGACAGTTGCCAATGCCATGCCAACATCCAACGTCAGCCGACATCCCAGCTTACCCCTCTGACGGCACCTTAGCCCTTTGCCCAGTGGGGCATGGATATCTTGGGACCGTTCCCCCCGGCTTCGGGTCAACACAAATTCCTGCTGGTAGCCGTTGACCACTTTACCAAATGGATCGAAGCCGATGCACTCACCAAAATAACCGAGGGCAAGGTGAGATCCTTTTTCTGGAAATCTATAGTATGCCGGTTTGGGCTCCCGCACACCTTCGTCACTGACAACGACCGGCAGTTCAACAACACGGCTTTTCGTGGGTTCTGCACCGAGCTAGGTATCCATCAGCGGTTCACCTCTGTGGGGCATACCCAGACCAATGGCGTGGCCGAGGTCACCAACCACATTATTCTCCAAGGACTTAGGGCCCGACTTGATGAATGCAAAGGGAGGTGGGTGGAAGAGCTCCCCAATGTGTTGTGGGCCTATCACACAACGCCACAAGCCTCCACCGGAGAGACTCCTTTCAACTTGGTCTTCGGGTTCGAAGCTGTCATCCCTGTGGAGATAGGTGTCCCGAGCCCCCGGACGGAGCTGTACAGTGAAGGGAACAACCCAAACCAATTACGGGCCGACTCGACCTAGTTGAAGAGCTACGAGACCAAGGGCGGCTCCGAATGGTGGCTTACCGACAGTGAACGGCCAAGTATTACAATGCTCACGTCCGTCCTAAGGCATTTTTACTAGGAGACCTGGTCCTCAGATGAGCTAAAGTTTCAAAGCCAACGGAAGGGGGCAAGCTAGCGCCAAGATGGGAAGGACCCTATCGAGTCACGGAGGCACTCCACCATGGAGCATACAAAATTGAGGGGCTGGATGGGAAGCCCCTCCCCCGCACTTGGAATGCAGACAACTTACGTCGGTATTATCAATAGCTTGTTAATTTCTTTAATTGTAACATGTCTGCTAGAGTAATATTCAGAATATTCTCTTACTAACGTGTCTTTAAGTGATCCTGCTTCTCACTTTAAGCCTGAGCCTCCCCTTGGCACCTAAGTCCGGCTCCGTGTCGGCACTCCAAGCCCGAGCCTTCCCTCGGCACCTAAGCCCGGCTGCACGTCGGCACTCCAAGCCCGAGCCTTCCCTCGGTACCTAAGCCCGGCTCCGTGTCGGCACTTCAATCCCGAGCCTCCCCTCGGCACCTAAGCCCGGCTCCGCATTGGCACTCCAAGCCCGAGCCTCCTCTCGGCACCTAAGCCCGGCTCCGCGTCGGCACCCTAAGCCCTAAGCCCGACTCCGCATCGGCACTGAAGCCCGACTCTGCGTCGGCACTTGAAGCCCGACTCCGCGTTGGTGCTGGAAGCTCGACTCCGCATCGGCACTTGAAGCCCAACTCCGCGTCGGCTCTGGAAACCCGACTCCACGTCGGCACTCAAAGCCCGACTCCGTGTTGGCATTAGAAGCCCGAGCTCACCTCGGCACACAACCCGCCTCCATGTCGGCGTCTGAAGTCCGACTCCACATCGGCACAGGTTCGACTCCGCATCAGCACTCGAAGCCTGTTGATGCAATTATTGATTTTGATGATTAATAAAAGACATGAGTATATTCACTATGTTTCTAATAGATTCAATAAGTGTTTTAGGGATTAAAAATGTTTAATCAATCAAAAGGAATAAAGAAATAAGTTTTGAATCAAATTTGAAAAGAATTTTTTAAAGTTCAGAACTTGGAGTCGATACCCAAATAGTAAGGAGCGACCCCAAGGCGTATCAGAAGATTTTGGATTTTTGGCACGGTCCGAAGTCGACACCTAGAGTTTCGGAGCCGGTTCCAACCTGAGATACAGAGAAGTGTATTCTGTTTCAATTTCCAGAGTCGACGCCTAGAATTTAGGAGCCAACACCTGAGAGTTTAGGAGCCGACACCTGAGTTTCTGGAGCCGACTCTAACCTGAGAATAGAGAGCATATTTTTATGAACATTTCTGAGCCGACACTTTTAGATTGCGGAGCCGACTCCCGAAAGCGAGGAGCCAACACTTAACTTTCTCGGAGCCGACTCCTCAACAACTTTTCATTTGCTATTTTTGGATACCCGATTTGGAGCCGACACCTGAAAAGTTGGAGCCGACTCCAACCTGTCAGGAACAGATTTTCATTTATCATAACGGACTCCAACGGTAAGATTTCTTTTTTCCTAACCTCTAACGGCTATTTTTCTTTGTGTGTAGAAAGATCCAAGCATCTCACAATGGCTATATTTCCCACCTAAACTTGGATTAAGAGATATATAAAAAGGGGGAAACCGTCCGTTTTGAAAAGAAGAGAAGTGAGAAAATAGACTGAAAAATCCAAAAAATCTTGAGGAAGAAATCAAAGAGGAGAGATTCAAAGCTCAAATCCATCAACCCCAGAAAGTTCAAAGAGAAATCCACAAGCTTCTCAAGTTCAAATCAAGGAGATTTCCATCATTAGAAGAAAGAAAGCAAAAGCCCCAAATCCTCAACTTCTCAACTGCAAATTTCAGTGAAGAATCTGAGCTAAGACCCTAATTCAATCTTTCAAAGAAGAAGAGGAAAAGAAGAAAAGAAGAAAAGCATGCATTCAAAGAACTTCAAACAGGCTTTTCTTATCCTTGTTTATTTTATTTTTATTTGCTCATTTGAGGAGCTGCTGTGTATTCAAAACTCTATTTTTCATCATTGTTTGCTAGTTCAATTGGGGGATTGAATTAGTGGCGGTAGTATACCTCGGTACAAGCTAAGGATAGCTTGTGATTGGGTTGTGTGCTGGTGAGCCCGAAAAATCAGCTGGGTTCGTTGTGATCCCGAGGGAAACAACAAGTTTTTAGTTGTGAGCTTGTAAAACAACTCGACTGTAATCAAGTGGATTATAGTGTAGACCCAAGTGATACTTGGGAGTGGATGTAGGTGTTAGATATACCGAACCACTATAAAATCCTTGTGTTTGCCGTGCCTTGTCTTTCAATCTTTCTCTATCTCTTCATTTGTGTTTTGCATTTATCTTGCACTCAATCTCATTTGTTTCACAGCATATAGTTTTTAAAGAGTTAAATTTTTAAAGAACCCAATTCACCCCCCCTCTTGGGTTGCCATCTGGGCTAACAATTGGTATCAGAGCTTGTGCTCATTTCTTGTTTGATCTAACGATCAAGAGTTAAAGATCCAAATGGTAGCTCAAGCTGGATCTTCATTTGCTGAAGGTCATTCTACCAATAGACCTCCTTTATTTAATTGTTCTAATTATTCTTATTGGAAAGCTAGAATGAGAATTTTTATTCAAGCTTTAGATTATGAGTTTTGGAGTGTAATCACTAATGAACCTAGCACACCCACACACATAGTAGATGGTTAAATAGTTCCTAAACCCAAAAGGGATTGGAATGAGAATGATAAGAAAATGGCTCAGCTCAATGCTAAGGCCATGAATGTTTTATATTGTACTTTAGATGCTAATGAGTTTAATAGAATTTCTACATGTATTTTCGTAAAAGAAATTTGTGATAGACTAGAAGTTACCCATGAGGATACTAATCAAGTCAAAGAATCTAAGATTAATATTCTTGTTCATAAGTATGAATTGTTTAGCATGGAACAAACTGAATCTATAACCTGCATGTATACAAGATTTACTGATATTGTGAATGGTTTAAAGAGTCTTGGCAAGACCTATACTAACTCTGAATTGCTGCATAAAATTCTTAGGTCTCTTCCAAGAACATGGAAAGCAAAGGTGACTGCAATCCAAGAAGCCAAGGACCTCAACACCTTACCTTTGGAGGAGCTACTCGAATCACTAATGACTCATGAGTTGACCATGAAACAACATATAGAGGAAGACGTCAAGAAGAAGAAAACAATTACCCTTAAAGCTGCAGAAATTGAGAAGAGCAGCAGTGATAAGAAAGATGATGATGATGAGGAGACTGCACTTCTTGCTAACAAATTTAAAAGATTTATGCAAAGAAGGAGACCATTCCATAAGAAAAAATTTGGAACAAAAGTGGAAGGTGAAAAAGAAAAAGAAAAGGACAAGGATAAAGAGAAAGACCCTCTTATATGCTATGAATGTAAGAAACCGGGGCACTTAAGATATGATTGTCCTTAATTGAAAAAGGGATACAAGAAAAAAAAAAGGCATACGTTGCAACATGGAGCGACAACGAAGAATCATCTTCTGAAGAAGAACAAAAAGGAAGTTGCAAACATTTGCTTTATGGCAAAAGAAGACGATGATGTATGTATCGAAACTCATGACTTTACCTTTGATGAATTGTTTGATGCATTTAATGAATTAGTTAGTGATTTTAAAATTCTAAAAAAGAAAATTTTAAAAATGATAATTTAAATCTTGTCAAAGAAAAGGATAAACTAACTCATGAAGTTGAAGAATTGAAATATGAAAATAAGAATTTGTTAAAAGATAAAGAATTAATTTCTAATGAAAATGTTAGTTTAAGGAAAGAAGTTGATAAATATAAAATATAGTTGATAAATTTACATATAGCTTTGAAAAACTGAATTTTTTATTGAGTAATCAAAGAGTTGTATTTGATAAAGCTGGATTAGGTTATAGGCCTAACAAGAAACAAAAGTATGTTAAAAATTTCTTTAGAAAAGAACAGGATAAAAATGATGTTTCATGTTATTGTTGTAACAAGAGAGGACATAAAGCCTATGAATGCAATTTTAGAAAAATTAATAAGGATTTAAATATTAAAAGAAAGAAAATATGGGTTTCGAAAGGAACAATCTTTGTTGCTACTAATCATGAAGGACCCAAGAAAGCTTGGGTACCTAAACAGAAAGCTTGATCATTTTGCAGGAGTGTCTTACGGCCAAAAGATCGAAACGAAAGTGGTATCTTGATAGCGGCTGCTCAAGGCACATGACGGGTGACAAGGAGCAATTCATCACCCTTGAGGATAAAAGAGGAGGAGCTGTTACATTTGGAGACAATGGTAAAGGCTAGATTATGGGATTTGGTAAAATTTAGATAACTACCTCCACTTTTATTGAAAATGTTCTTTATGTAGATGGTTTAAAACATAACTTAATTAGTATTAGCCAATTGTGTGATAAAGGTTTCAAAGTTTCTTTTGAAGCTTCTATCTGCACCGTTTCTAATCCTATTAACAATAGCATTATATTTACTGGATACAGAAATGACAATGTATACTTGATAGATTTGGACAATTTGTCTACTACTAATCATTGCTTAGTTGCTGATAATGCTAATGTAAATAAGATTGGGTAGCTATGGCATCGTAGATTAGGTCATGCAAATATATACTTGATTTCAAAATTGATTAGAATGGACTTAGTTAAAGGACTTCCAAAGTTAGATTTTGAAAATAACTAAATTTGTGATGCATGTCAATTTGGAAAACAAACTAGAAACTCTTTCAAATCTAAAAATATAGTTTCTACTTTTAGGCCACTAGAGCTACTTCACATGGACCTTTTTGGACCTACTAGAACCACAAGTCTAGAAGGAAAGAAATATGGCCTTGTGATAGTAGATGATTATTCTAGATTTACTTGGGTATTATTTTTGGCTCACAAGGATGAGACTTTCTCAATATTTCTGAAATTCTTCAAGAAAGTCACAAATGAGAAAAATAACACCATAGTGTCTCTTAGAAGTGATCATGGCACAGAATTTAAAAATTATTTATTTAAAAATTTCTGCATTGAACATGACATTCACCATAATTTTTCTGCACCTAGAACACCACAGCAAAATGGAGTTGTAGAAAGAAAGAATAGAACTTTAGAAGACATGGCCCGTATCATGCTATGTGAAAGCAACCTATCAAAATATTTTTGGGCGGAAGCTATAAACACGGCATGTTACATCCTTAACAGAGCCCTAATTAGCCCAATTCTCAAGAAAACTCCCTATGAATTATGGAATAATAGGAAATCAAACATTTGTTATTTTCATGCATTTGGCTGTAAATGTTTTATTCATAATAATAGAAAAGATAATCTTGAAAAATTTGATGCAAAATCCGAAGAAGGCATATTCTTAGGATATTCAATAACTAGTAAATCCTATAGAATATTTAACAAAAAATCCTTAATTGTAGAAGAATCTATTCATGTAGTTTTTGATGAGTCTTTAGCATCAAGTTCATAAAAGATTGATGATGAGGAAGATACAAATATACTTGAAAGAGATATTAAAAAATTAAATATAGATGTATCTTCAGATCATGAATAAGAAGCTAAAGATGATGATTCACCTAGGGTTGATGTTATTGATACTAATCATAATGAGGTAGATCTTCCTAGAGATTAGAGATATGCCTATGGTCATCCAAAGGAATTGATTATAGGTGATCCATCTCAAGGAGTAAGAACAAGATCATCTATGAGGAATATCAATAATCATCTTGCATTTGTATCTCAAATTGAACCTAAAACTATTGAAGAAGCTGAAAAAGATAGTAATTGGATGCTAGCTATGCAAGAAGAATTAAATCAATTTACTAGGAATAATGTATGGTCCTTAGTTGATAGACCTAAAGGTCATTCAGTTATAGGATCTAAATGGGTATTTAGGAATAAATTGGATGAAAATGGAATAGTAATCAGAAATAAAGCTAGATTAGTTGCAAAAGGATATAATCAAGAAAAAAGAATTGATTTTGATGAAACTTTTGTACCTATAGCTAGATTAGAGGCAATTAGATTACTACTTGCATTTGCATGTCATAAGAACATCAATCTATTTTAAATGGATGTTAAAAGTGTATTTTTAAATGGTTTTATAAATGAGGAAGTTTTTGTGAAACAACCACCTGGTTTTGAAGATCATGAATTTTCAAATCATGTTTTTAAATTACACAAAGCAATATATGGTTCAAAACAAGCACCTAGAGCTTGGTATGATAGGTTAAGCAAATTTCTAATTGAAAATGGTTTTTCTAGAGGAAATGTAGACAAAACCCTATTTTTGAAAAGAAAAGACAGACTTATTAGTAGTACAAATATATGTAGATGATATTGTATTCGGTGCTACTAACAATCTTTTGTGTCAAGAATTTGCTAAGCTAATGCAGGGTGAATTCGAGATGAGCATGATGGGAGAACTCAACTTCTTCCTAGGACTTCAAATCAAGCAAAGCAAAGAAGAATTTTCATTAACCAAACAAAGTACACAAAGAAATTCTCAAGAAGTTTGGAATGGAATCAATCAAACCCCTTGGAACACCTATGAGTCCTTCATGCAAATTGGATAAAAATGAAGATGGTAAGAAAATTGATCAAAAACACTATAGAGGTATGATCGGATCTCTACTTTACTTAACTGCAAGTAGACCTGATATCATGTTTGCTGTTTGTTTATGTGCTAGATTTCAATCAGAACCTAAAGAATCTCACTTAATTGCTGTAAAAAGAATACTAAGATATCTAAGTGGAACAAAAATGTAGGATTATGGTATTCTAGATATTCAACACTGAATTTAATTGCTTATTCTGACTCTGATTATGCTGGATGTAAACTAGATAGAAAAAGTACAAGTGGTGCATGTCAATTTTTAGGAAGTAACTTAATCTCTTGGTTTAGCAAAAAGCAAAATTCGGTTGTATTATCTACTGCTGAAGCAGAATATGTTGCAGCTGGAAGTTGCTATGCTCAAATCCTTTGGATTAAGCGACAACTTGAAGATTATGGCATAACACTTGATAAAACTCCTATTAGATGTGATAATACAAATGCAATCAATTTAACTAAGAATCCAATACAACATTCAAGAACTAAGCACATTGAAATTAGATATCATTTTATAAGAGAACATGTAGCTAACAATGAAATTTGTCTAGCATATTTACAAAACCTTTGAGTGAAGAGAGATTTTGTTATCTTAGAGGAGAATTAGGGATTTGTGATCCTTTGGAATGATTTTGAAACCCCTAAGGAATGATTATCTAGAATTCAATCGATTTCTTGAGATTTTTCTCATGATTTTAAGGACAATTTATCTAGACATTTGAGCAATTTGATTCTTCACATTCCAAAGATTTTTTCAAAAAATTATTGATTTTATTTTGACAAGTTTTGGTTGTTTGAAACTCACTTATTTTTCTCTAAAACTGTTAGTAGAGTCGACACCTTAATTTATGGAGTCGACACCTTGTCTGTGTCGCTCTTGATCTCTGACCTTGGAACCGACACCCGTTTAAGCGGAGCCGACTCCAGCTCGGGCGCTAACAGTGTTAGCGACTTGGAGTCGATACCCGACTTTGCGGAGTCGACACCTGGTGGCCCTAAATTGATTATATTAGGACAGAGTCGACACCTTCTCATCCCATTCTTCTCCAAACCCTCTCCAAACCTCCCAAAACCAAATACTCCTCAAATCAACCATTCCCTAAGATTCCTATGGCACCTAAGTGTAGGAGATCGGTCTTTGATGCTTCTGTGGCTACAAGGAAGCGTACGGCTCGGCATCCTATCCATGAACCTACTCCGAGCGACGATACTTCTTTAATACCCTCTGACAATCCTAGCCCCTCCTCTCCACAAGTACATACCCTAGCTGGGCGTGTCATAACCATGGGAAGGAAGGTAGATTTTGATTTCTTTGAAGCCGAGGGTTTTGCAATTGGTAGACAAATCAAGGAGCTCGGTTGGGATAAGGTATGTTCTTTGGATGTTCCCACATATCCGGCCCTAGTTAAAGAATTTTACTTCAATTTATCAAGGGGAGTGATAAACACATAAATAATTATCACTAAACCTATTAATTAATAATTCAATGTACCTATTATTATTTAATATTTTAATATTTTATATATATTTTAGGAAAATCCTTATCAATTTAAAGAGCTCAATTTTAGAAATTTAATGATGCAAACGACACTCAAATCAGACTTAAAAAAAACTCGGAATTAATTTTATAAGGATTTAGCACGAATTTTAAAGCAAAGTCGGCAAACCCAGTGCCGACTTCGTCTTCTCAACAAAAATCTTCTTGTCTCTCAGCCGATTCTTCTCTTAATCAAATTTAATCTTTTCCTCAGCCAATTAAGGAATAAATTGGATAGGAAGTTATCAAATTGGTAGAATTAAATTCATCTTAAGGCAATTTTGATTTTATTCATGATTTCTCCAGGATTTTCTTCGTGCCGTTCGTTGCTTCTCCGCGTCCTCTGTTTTGGCAATAGTTGCTTCACCGCGTCCAGGCCGTGTCCGAGCTTCTATAAATAGCAGCAGGGAGGCTTCGTTTGGGAGGGAGAAGTCCGTGGAGGCGCTGCATCCGTGAGATCCGTCAAGAGCCATTCATGGAGTCCTCTGTTCCTGGGCGGTTTCTTGGAGTCCTCTGTTTGTGGGCGGTTTCTTGGAGTCCTCTGTTCGTGGGCATTTTCGTGGAGGCTCAATCCGTTCGTGAGCAGACGTTCGTGGAATCTCTGCAGGTGGCCGTTCGTGAATCCAGAGAGGAGTCTATGGATTCCGTGGAAGCTCTGTTCGTGGCTCGGTTCATGTCTTCAACTCGGTTCAGCTTGTCTCTGTTTAGTTCAGGAATTTATTATAATCTATTGCCTTCTTAATGTCATAACTTTTTAATTAATATGAAATAAAGTTTCTATTCATGTTAAATTGTTATTAAATTCTATTTAAGTGAAAATAATTTAGACTGATTTATTCTTAAGCCGTGATCTACGAGTACGTGCTTTAATAAGATAAACCATATCTTATTATTTTGCACTACTAATTATCTACTTAGTTATCTATTTAGTTAAATCTATAAATTTATTTCAAGATAATTGCTAAAGTCCTTGTGGAATCGATCCCTTACTCTCGCTATTCTAATAGTGAAATTAAGGTGTTTTAATCGTTGCGCTACGACACGCATCAGATTTTTGGCATCGTTGCCGGGGACTTAAGTATGTTATTTTAAAAAAAAATTATAAAAATTATAAAAATAAAAAAAATAAAAATATAAAAAAATTAGATTAATTTTCTCTTAATTTTTGAATAGTTATTGTCTCTTTATTTTATTTCCTTAATTGTTAGAATTGCATATTTTTTTTTAACATTAAAAAAATTATTACTTTCCTTTTTGCCACAAATCCAATTTTAACCTAATCAAATTTTCCTTTTAATTAACTTACCTAAAAAAAACTTGAAAGAAAACCCTAAGACACCTTCCATAAAATATAATTAATTTAAGGAAACAAAATAATAAAAATTTATAAAAATTTATAAAAATAAAATATATAAATAAAATAATTATTTTATTTCTATGCTTAGATTGACTTAGGTGGATTTGTTTTTGCAAAACTCAAAATTCTTTCATTGACATCTCATAATTTATTAGGAAATTAGAAACCTAATCACAAAAATCTTTTTTTTAAAGTAATTAGATTAATTTTGTTTGATAATTTCAAGAGCTGGACGTCTGATTGTTGCATAGCATTTTCATAATTAACTTTAAGGGTACAAACCCCTAATCAAGATAAGGTGGAGATTTCATCACCCTTCTTTGGCCCACAAACCACATCCTTCATTCTACATTAACCCAATCCTTTAACTCTAAAATTAATCAGACATCAGCCCCTAAGGACTTCGAGCTCAATAGGATAAGGCGGTCTTGGAAGTTAGGAGCTGTCTAGATATAGGGTAAACATATAGTAGAGAGTCTAATCTTTGTTAACTTGATTGCTAAGAATTATTAAACCCTAATTAAATTATTCATTCCTCTTAGTTCTAGAATTTTTAGGGTATTTTCTTTAGAATCTCCCTCTTTTTCTTCTATTAAAAAAAACTGAATTATTGTTTGCTTTAGAGTCATTGGTAGGGTGTATGCTTGGTCGCCGATCGTTGCAACCCAACCTTATACCCTTAGATCCTTAGATAGAAAGAACTATTAGAGCAAACAGACTCAGAATTATGGATCCTAATAATGAAAATAATCAACCATGACAGTTAAAAGAGTATTTCACTCCTTCAAGGTATACCTACTCTCCCTGCATTCAAGTGCCTCCAGTAGAGGCTGTCCAATATAAAATTAAGTCAAGTGTAATACAAATGTTACCATCTTTCTATGGACTTACAAATGAGGATCCCTACAAACACTTAGATGAATTCTTGGAAATTTGCTCAACTGTCAAGATTCAAAATTTCTCCGATGATGCACTTAGGCTTAAGCTATTCCCTTTTTCCCTAAAAGATAAAGTCAAGTATTGGTTAAATTCACTAGACACTGTTATAATTTCAACTTGGGATCATCTTCAGAGAGAGTTTCTTAAGAAATATTTTCCTATAGGAAAAATGAATCAAATTAGAAAAGCCATAACAAGTTTCTTCCAGACAGATGGAGAGATGTTTTATGAGACATGGGAGAGATTTAAAGAACTGATTAGAAAATGTCCACATCATGCTATACCCAAATGGCAACTGGTTCAGTGCTTTTATTATGGTTTATCAGAGAAGCATCGGCAAATGGTTGATGCTTCATGTGGTGGGACATTTATGTTAAAAAAATGAACATGAAGCTTGGCAACTCTTTGAGACATTGAGTGAGAATGCATTACATCACATGTCAGTTGCTCATCGAGACCCTCCCATAGGACCTAAAAGAGGTGGAATTATGAAATAGGTCATTCTACAGATATCTATACTAAGGTAGTTGATTATCCCATAAACTTGACCGGATTCTACAAGTTGGAAACATCTCTTCCCCATCTACTCAATTACATGAGGTCTGCATAATTTGTTCAAGTCCAACCCATTCTATATGTGAATGTCCAGCTGCATACCAATTTCCTGAACTTGTTCAAGAGCAAGCCCACCAAGCCCAAACCCGATTAGCTCCTAGAACAGGAAATGATCCATATGCAAATACTTACAATCCTGGCTGGCGAAATCACCCAAATTTTTCTTGGAAACCTCAACCTGTAGCCAATTCATCGATCAGACCTAATTATCAAGAAACCAATTTTAGAAGCATGCCATATTCATAATACCCAAACATCCCACAACCTCCACCGAATAATCATCCTACTTTCGAAGACAAAGTGTTACAAGCATTGAAAGGGCTAGAAATGAATACCCAAATCCTTCACTCCCACACACAATCTATTGCAAAACTAGAAACTCAGATAGGTCAATTGGCCACAGCATTCAGTAGAAGGGAGGAGGGTAAGTTACCTAGTCAGCCTATCGATAACCCGAAAGGACAATTCATGGCTGAAGGTTCCAATAGTCCTGACAAATTCTCAGAACATGCTAAATCAGTCATGACTCTTAGAAGTGGAAAAACATTGAACCCACCTGAACCATCCCAGAAATTAGAAGTGGCTAAACCAGAAAAGAGAAGAAATGAAGAAGAAAAGGAATTCAATGATCAAGCAATCACACCTAAAGCCCATTCCCTAGTGCTTTAGAATCTCCTTTGCCTTCAGATAAGAAGAATATAAAGATGAATGAGATGCTTGAGTTATTTAAGCAAGTCCAAATAAACTTACCTCTCCTCGATGCTATCAAGCAAGTTCTAGCTTATGCCAAATTTTGAAGGATCTATGCACACAAAAACGGAAAGCAAAGTTACAAATACCAAAAAAGATCCACTTGACTGAGCAAGTTAGCTTAGTTGTTCAGCAAATAACCCCACCCAAACTAAAAGATCCTGGTACCTTAATTATATCATGTGTCATAGGAAACTTCACAATCAAGAAAGCATTATTAGATTTGGGTGCGAGTGTAAACCTTCTCCCCAGTTCAGTGTATGAGTTATTTGAATTTGGAGAATTAAAACCTACGACAGTAACACTACAATTGGCAGATAAATCAGTCAAAGAACCTCGTGGAATATTGGAAGATGTATTAGTAAAGGTAGATGAATTCTATTTTCCTGTCGACTTCCTTGTGTTAGATATGGAATCTAGCGGTAATCCTAACCAAATTCCCATCATCCTTGGACGACCTTTTCTAGCTACCGCTAATGCATGTATAAATTGTAGAACAGGTGTAATGGATGTATCTTTTGGAAACAAGAAGATGAGATTAAATTTTTTTAATGCTTCCCAAGGACCACCTGTGTATGATTTAAATGAAGTAAGCATGATAGAGGAAGTAGTAGATAAGAAATTCCAAAGTTTGATTGATTCTGATCCTTTACAAACATGTCTTACACATTTTGGAATAGATGACTTTGATGTTGATGAGTACACCAAAGAGATAAACATGTTATTAGAACCACCTAAGTTCGACACCATCCCTCCTTGGACTATAAAATATGAACCACTTCCAATTAAACCAAGTCCTTTAAGACCATCCTTGGAAGAACCACCCCAACTAGAGTTGAAACCTCTTCCAGATGACTTAAAATATTCATTCCTTGGACCCAATGACACCCTTCCAGTAATCATTGCATCTACCCTAACCTTTGAGCAGGAAGATAAATTGGTAGATGTACTTAAAGAACATGAAGAGGCAATTGGATGGACAATAGCTGATCTTAAGGGAATTGATCCTTCCGTTTGCATGCACCACATTCATATTGAAATTGTAGCCAAACCACATAGAGATATGCAACGAAGGCTAAATCCGAACATGAGGGATGTTGTTAAGAAAGAAGTAGTAAAATGGCTTGATGCTGGTATCATTTATCCAATTTTAGATAGTCAATGGGTCAGTCCAATCCAAGTAGTACCTAAAAAATCGGGTATTACCGTGATTAAAAATGAAAAGGGCAAATTAATTTCTACTTGTACATCAACTAGTTGGAGAGTGTGTATAGATTATCGAAAGTTGAATGCCGTGACTAGGAAAGACCACTTTCCTTTGCCTTTTATCGATCAAATTCTAGAACGGCTAGCGGGACAAAGTTTCTTTTGTTTCTTAGATGGATATTCAGATACAATCAAGTCCCAGTATTTCCTGCAGATCAAGAAAAGACCACCTTCACCTGTCCCTTTGGAACATTTGCCTTTAGACGCATGCCATTTGGTCTTTGTAATGCACCAGCCACTTTTCAACGATGTATGTTGGCCATATTTTCTGATATGATTGGTCAATTTTTGAAAGTATTTATGGATGATTTTTTAATTTTTGGTGCATCATTTGATAGCTGTCTCGAGAACTTGACTAAGGTACTAAAACGATGTATGGAAATGAATTTAGTCCTAAGTTGGGAGAAGAGCCATTTTATGGTTCGTGAGGGAATTGTGCTCGAACACATTGTTTCAGAGCGAGGTATTGAGGTTGATAAAGCCAAGGTTGAATTGATCTCAAATCTACCACCCCCAACCTCAGTTAAACAAGAACGATCTTTCCTTGGTCATGCTGGTTTTTATAGACGCTTCATCAAAGATTTCAGTAAAATTTCTCGACCATTGTGTAATTTGTTGACTAAAGATAGTTCTTTTAATTTTGATGAAGATTGTCTAACAGCCTATAACATCCTTCGAACTGCTTTGACCATTGCACCAATTATCAAGCCCCCAGATTGGACCATACCTTTCAAAATCATGTGTGATGCTTCTGATTATGCTGTAGGAGCAGTTCTAGGACAGAAACTCAATTGAAACCTCATGTAATTTATTATGCTGGCAAAACTCTTTCAGATGCACAAATGAACTATACTACCACTGAAAAAGAATTACATGCAGTTGTGTTTGCCCTAGAAAAGTTTAGATCATATCTGTTAGGGTCTAAGGTTTTAGTTTATTCAGATCATGCAGCGTTGAGACATCTTATATCAAAAAAGGATACAAAACCCAGACTGATTAGATGGATCCTTATACTACAAGAATTTTATCTAGAAATCTTAGATAAGAAGGGTTCTAAAAATATGGTAGCATATCATATCTCTAGGATCTTATTAGAATACAATAAAGAAATAATCAGAGATAGGTTTCCTGATGAGCAGCTATTCTCAATTTTCCATAGCAGTCTTCCCTAGTTTGCTCACATTGTGAATTATTTGGCAATAGAAAAGTACCTTCCCACTGGACAAAACAAGAAAAAGATAGATTTTTCTCACAAGTCAAATATTACTTTTGGAAGACCCTAAATTATTTAAGTACTGTTCAGATCAGGTGATTAGGCGATGTGTTCCGAGAGTGAATTCAAAAGTATACTTAACTTCTGTCATTCTCTTGCCTGTGGAGGATATTTTAGTGGAAAGAAAACTGCAGCAAAGGTACTACAAAGTGGTTTTATTGACCAACTCTTTTTAAAGATGCACATGAATTTGGCCGTAATTGTCTCCAATGTCAACAAACAGGAAATATTTCTCGAAAAGACATGATGCCCCTAAACCCTATCTTGGTTGTAGAAATTTTTGATGTATGGGGTATTGATTTTATGGGCCCATTTCCTTCCTCTTTTGGATTCGAATACATTCTAGTGGCAGTTGATTATGTGTCAAAATGGATTGAAGCCATGGCAACTCGAACCAATGACCATAAAGTTGTAATCAAGTTTATTCAGCATAATATCCTTAGCCGTTTTGGATGCCCAAGGGCTATAATTAGTGATGGGGGTACACATTTCACGAATAGACACTTTGAAGGATTAATGAACAAATATGAAATTACTCATAAGGTAGCTACACCTTATCATCCCCAAACTAGTGGCCAAGTTGAAATATCAAATAGAGAAATTAAACATATCCTTGAAAAAACGGTGAGACCTGATAGGAAAGATTGGTCAGAACGTTTGGATGATGCATTATGGGCTTATCGTACTGCATTTAAAACTCCCATAGGAATGTTTCTTTACAGGCTCATATTTGGAAAAGCCTGCCATTTACCTGTAGAATTAGAACATCGTGCATTTTGGGCCATCAAGCAATTTAATTATGATATGAAAAATGCAGGTGTCAATAGAAAACTTCAATTAAATGAGTTAGAAGAGCTACGAAATGATGCATATGAGAGCTCAAAAATTTATAAAGAATGAACCAAAGCATATCATGACAAATTTATTAGTAGAAATTTTTTGAACCAAATCAAAAAGTATGGCTTTACAATTCAAGATTATACTTTTCCCTGGAAAACTTCGTTCACGATGGAATGGACCTTTTATAGTAACTCAAGTATTTCCCATGGAGCTGTAGAGCTTAAAGACCCCAAGCAAGGAAATACATTCAAAGTAAATGGCCAACATTTGAAACCATATATAGAAGAAATTAATGATGGAGAAATTGTTGAATCAATTGATCTTGTGAACCCAACATTATCATAATAAGTAGCACAGTCTGGCTGAAGACTTTAAACTTAGCGCTCTTGGGAGGCAACCCAGTTTATTAGTTATTTTAACTTTCTGTTCTTTTAGTATGTTCTTTTAGTATGACCAGAGAAGAGCAACAGAAGCAGATTGAAAGAAGATGGCAACAATGAAACGTCCAACCTTCAAATACTCTACCAGGTAGTATCTTTCCTTGAAATTAGTTTTTCTTCCATTAGGGACAATGGAATTAAGTTGGGGGAGGGGGGGAGGAAAAAGAATAAGTAAATCCTCGAGTAAAACTATAATCTGATGTGTATATCAAATTCTGTCTCGATTTGAAGTTAATCAAGCAGTCTGATTAATGAATAATGGTTAGATTATTTTTGAGATGCTGAGGAATAAATTATTAAAAAACCTAATAAAAGGTAGGGTTTAGCCCAGAAAAAATTTTTAGAATGATTTCAGACCCTCCTAACCACTAATCTTAATAGTACAATCTACTTAGTAAGGGTATGGGTGAAAATGTCATTAAAAAAATCTTTTAAAGTTAATAAATTAGGTTCTTAGCATTTTTCATTGAGTAACCGGGCCCCGTCACCTAAGAAAGTGATGTTATTCACGTAAAAAGGTGGAATGTAAAAGAACCTAAGTAGAGTCAGTCCTACTTAAAGCCTTATTGACTCGAGTCAGTAAGTCCGAGGGATGTTTTACACCTAATGCCCTAAAACCAATTGGTTTGAGAGCCATTGGCCTAAAGCTCGCTACAAGGGTTAATTAGAAAGCAAGGGGATAGGACATTGCACTGACTTTACACAAGGGAACCAAATTACAAAAGACATTACACCCAACCCAAATTAAGTTAGAAGACTTAATCAGAGAAGTGAAAAGTTGGTGAAGGAAGACTTCTATAAATTCTTATGGACTATACTTTATCACTAAATGGGTAAGCTTAATAATTCGATGAAGTACCTCCCTTATGATCTAACCAGAAATTTTAAGAAGAACTGTAAGATAACTATCAATTCTTGAACTAGCCTGGTACATATTTCTAAATTTCTTATTTGCTCGAGGACGAGTAAGATTCAAGTTGGGAGGAGTGATAAACGCATAAATAATTATCACTAAACCTATTAATTAATAATTCAACGTACCTATTATTATTTAATATTTTAATATTTTATATAATATTTTAGAAAAACCTTATCAATTTAAAGATCTCTATTTTAGAAATTTAATGATGCAAACGACACTTAAATCAGACTTAAAACGAACTCAAAATTAATTTTATAATGATTTAGCATGAATTTTAAAGCAAAGTCGGCAAACCCAGTGCCGACTTCATCGTCTTCTCAACAGAAATCTTCTTATCTCTCAGCCGATTCTTCTTCTAATCAAATCTAATTTTTTCCTCCACCAATTAAGGAATAAATTGGATAGGAAGTTATCAAATTGGTAGAATTAAATTCATCTTAAAGGAATTTTGATTTTATTCACGATTTCTCCGGATTTTCTCCGTGCCGTTCGTTGCTTCTCCGCATCCTTTGTTTTGGCAACAGTTGCTTCACTGCGTCCAGGCCGTGTCTGGGCTTTTATAAATAGCAGTAGGGAGGCTTCGTTTGGGAGGGAGAAGTCCGTGGAGGCGCTGCATCCGTGAGATCCGTCAAGAGCCGTTCGTGGAGTCCTCTATTCATGGGCGGTTTCTTGGAGTCCTCTGTTCGTGGGAATTTTTGTGGAGGCTCAATCCATTCATGAGCAGACGTTCATGGAATCTCTGCAGGCAGCCGTTCGTGAATCCAGAGGAGTCCGTGGATTCCGTGAAGCTCTGTTCGTGGCCCGGTTCATGTCTTCAACCCGGTTCAACTTGTCTCTAGTTTAGTTCAGGAATTTATTATAATCTGTTGCCTTCTTAATGTCATAACTTTTTACTTAATATGAAATAAAGTTTCTATTCATGTTAAATTGTTATTAAATTCTATTTAAGTAAAAATAATTTAGACTGATTTATTCTTAAAAGGGATGGGCCGTGATCTACGGGTACGAGCCGTGCTCTAATAAGATAAACCATATCTTATTATTTTGCACTACTAATTATCTACTTAGTTATCTATTTAGTTAAATTTATAAATTTATTTCAAGATAATTGCTAAAGTCCCTATGGAATCGATCCCTTACTCTTGCTATTCTAATAGTGAAATTAAGGTGTTTTAATCGTTGCGCTACGACATGCATCAAGGAGATGGTGGAATAGTTAGTTCAGTAAGAGGGAAAAGAATTCATCTCACATTTAAAATTTTAGGAAATCTTTTAGGGATTCCTGTCACTGGGCTTACTGCAAGCATTCATAGTGAGAGATCAGATGCTTTATCAAGGATGCTAGGAAGGGAAGTAACTGAGTTTGAGGAAGTTAAAGCAAATCAGTTGCCTCTTGAGCTTAGGCTGTTACATAACATTTGTGGTAGGATCCTATTTCCTAAGACTGGTCATTTTGAGTATGTCTCAGAGCGAGACATAGTGATTATGGATAGTATTTTGATGGGTCAGCCAATCAATCTAGCAGGAATGATGATATGGTATATGGCTGAGGCCGGGGGCAAGAGAAGATCTTCATTGCCTTATGGGATGGTCCTAACCATGACATTAAGAAGTCAAGGAGTTGTTATTTCTGAGAATGAGCAATCGAAAAACCTAAGGCACACTGATTATTACAGCTTGGCTACTGTACACAGAATGGGGTTTGTGAAAGTGGATGGTAGATGGGAAAGAAAAGGTCATCTGGATGAGAGAGCAGCTGACATTAGGGCCACTGCACCATCTGAGGCAGATCCATCAGTGAGGCATCCATCACCGGAGCCTAGGAGATCATCACCACCACCGGCACCTACTCTAGCTCTTGCACATGTACCACTGCCTATGTCATCTATTGGTTTTTCTGATATTCAGTTAGAACAACTTAAAAGTCTATTTGCTACTCACAAGAAGAAATGAAAACAGAAATTGATAATAGTTTGATGAATTTAAGAGAAATGTATTATTCTTTGGATGAGAGAGTTAGTAAAATTGAGTCCACACTGGAGCCTTTGCAGAATCTTTGAAGAATAATCTCAAGAATATTTTTGAAGAACTTAAAGATATTTGAGGAGATTCGGAGACCTATTCCAAATACAATGCAGAGCTTCAAGACAAAATTATGACTACATGTGCATTTGTTGATAGAAGACTGAAGGAATTTGTTCAAACTCAAGTGAAGGAATGGGAAAAATAGTAGAAGAATTGCAAACACTTCTTAGAGATAATTTTTGATTATATTGTTGTTGGGTTACGGAATGGAAAATCCCAATCTAATTGGAATAAAATGGCAGTAGAAAAAAAATCTATTCCATAACCCACCAAGGATCACATGCGTTTCATAAAAACGAAAGAAGGATAAACAAAAACATTACCTTTTGTTGATCAGTATATAATCTGTCTATACTTGTGTTAGATTTGCTCGGATCTTCAAAGGTGCTGCCTTCAGAAAGACGACCATCCTCTACAAGTATCCACACACGAACGTACACTAAAATAGTTTTTGAATGCTAGTTCAACAAGTCCATTTTTCATAAAAAAACCATTTTCCAACTCTCTGTTTATCCATTTTTAAGGCAGAAGACACGACGCTTCAAAAGCCCCAATCGACATGACCTTTTAAATGCCCAATCGATATGACCTTTCAAATGCCCAATCGACGTGACATTTCAAATGCCCCACAGACTTTAAAACGTACATATCATATATATACAAGTCTGACAGGGGTTTTTGGTTCACTAGGATTTTAATTAATGTTTATTTAAAACTCCTTTTAAATAATGACAATTTAAATCCTTGTTCTTACAAAATAAGGATTTAAATTTTTAACCAAAAACCTTTATGGATTATTTCCTTATCTAATAAGAAAATATAACAAATTAATTACTTGTCATAATTTAAATTACGAATTTAAATTTTCTCAAAAATAAACTTGAATCTAAATGGAAACTAATTATTATTTGTAATTTAAAATAATCTCATCATTTTAAATTATATAGAGAGTAACAAACTGTAACCATTATTGTCCGTTCTTAGTGTGCGACCCTATAGGTTCAATTAACGTTGGCGGTAGGCCTAAATCACATTTTGATCCTACAAGTCATAAGCGGCCTCTAGCAAGACATTATGACTACCCAAGTTAAATGAAAAGCTCATGTTCCGAGACAACCTTAAAGTAGCTATTGACATAATCCTTTCGTCACATGATATCTTGATAGAATATAAGGCATGGATAAAGTCAACCTTATATCGCTCTATCTTTAATTTCTCGAAACCCAATTAGACTGACTAGACAAATGATATTGATCTCCATCAATTCATTTGAGCATGGCCATGTATTTCTCAGTCTCAATCATCGAGGGACCCAGAGATATCTCTCTTATAATAAGAGGGACAAATTCCATCTTAATCACTCATATCTCACTACATGATTCTTATTATGTTCAAGCATAATCTTTATAATCATCCGGTTAAAGACAACGTTTGATTATGTCAAAACATAATATTCCTCATGTTGAGAACTATAGCAATCTCAGGTCTAAGGATTTAATGACACAACTACTAGAGATTAACTTATGACTTTGATCCATGTATTAATCTCAAGGCGGGTCTTGTCCAATATTTGTTCTCAACAAATACATATAAATTTGATTTGTATCTCATACACATATTCATCCCATGAATATCAGTCAAATTTCATACTAATCTTAATTTATTATTATTCCCACAACAATAACCGATTAGGGACATTTAGAATAATTCATAATATTATTCAAGGACATTATTATATAATAAACATGCAAATTATGATAATAGTAAATGCTCATAAATATTCAAAATACCATGTCCATACGATAGGCCTAGGGCACTATTACTAACAATTGTAATGAAGTTCCTTTGATGTTATTAAAAGATGATGTTTAGTTTAGTATGATGTTGATTTACTTTTTACTGAAGTTTTGATGTAATGAAGTTTCTTTTTGTAATATGATGTAATGCTTAACTTTGTGAAGTGTGTAATGAACCTTTTTGATACTTAATGAATATCATTTGATCTTTGAAGCATCTCTTAATTTTGTCATTTAACTTGAAACTTCTTAACCTTTTTGTTGATTACAAAAAGGGGGAGAAGTAATTGAGTAATTGATAGTCGTATATGCATTGAAAGTTATAAAGAGGGAGAAGTATTTAGTATTTGCATTGGAACAAATAAGCTTAATTAATTGGTATTGCATATAGGGAGAAGTAATTGACGTATGTGCATTGAAAGGAAGAAGCTTAGCTAACTTAATTTGATACAATTTGATATGATTGTTTAATTGGTATCAAACATTAAAAGTTTACTGTTAAAAGGGAAGAATAGATGTTAAATTGAGTATCATAGGAGGAGCTACTTCGTTCAGGGGGAGCTTACCTATGAGGACTAAATATTTGAGAAATTTGATTTGAAAATCTTATTGTTTAAATCGTGCATATACTCAATGTTTTTATAATCATCAAAGAGGGGGAGATTGTTGACCTAATTATTGATTTTGATGATTAATAAAAGACATGAGTATATTCACTATATTTCTGATAGATTCAATAAGTGTTTCAGGGATTAAAAATGTTTAATCAATCAAAAGGAATAAAGAAATAAGTTTTGAATCAAATTTGAAAAGAATTTTTTAAAGTTCAGAACTTGGAGTCGACACCCAAATAGTAAGGAGCCAACCCAAAGGCATATCAGAAGATTTCTGAAATTTTGGCACGGTCCGGAGTCAACACCCAGAGTTTCGGAGCCAACTCCAACCTGAGATATAGAGAAGTGTATTCTGTTTCAGTTTTCGAAGCCGACACCTAGAATTTGGGAGCCGACACCTGAGAATTTGGGAGCCGACACCTAAGTTTCTGGAGCCGACTCTAACCTAAGAACAGAGAGCGTGTTTTTATGAACATTTCCAGAGCCGACACTTTTGGATTGCGGATCTGACTCCCGAAAGCGAGGAGCCGACACTTAACTTTCTCGGAGCCGACTTCTCAACAACTTTTCATTTGCTATTTTTGGATACCTGATTTGGAGCCGACACCTGAAAAGTTGGAGCCGACTCCAACCTGTCAGGAATGGATTTTCATTTGTCAGAACGAACTCCAACGGTAAGATTTCTTTTTACCTAACCTCTAACGGCTATTTTTCTTTGTGTGTAGAAAGATCCAAGCATCTCACAATGGCTATATTTCCCACCTAAACTTGGATTAAGAGATATATAAAAAGGGAGAAACCGTCCATTTTGAAAAGAAGAGAAGTGAGAAAATAGACTGAAAAATCCAAAAAATCTTGAGGAAGAAATCAAAGAGGAGAGATTCAAAGCTCAAATCCATCAACCCCAGAAAGTTCAAAGAGAAATCCACAAGCATCTCAAATTCAAATCAAGGAGATTTCCATCATTAGAAGAAAGAAAGCAAAAGCCCCAAATCCTCAACTTCTCAACTGCAAATTTCAGTGAAGAATCTGAGCTGAGCCCTGATTCAATCTTTCAAAGGAGAAGAGGAAAAGAAAAGAAGAAAAGCATACATTCAAAGAGCTTCAAACAAGCTTTTCTTATCCTTGTTTATTTTATTATTTATTTGCTCATTTGAGGAGCTGCTATGTATTCAAAACTCTATTTTTCATCATTGTTTGCTAGTTCAATCGGAGGATTGAATTAGTGGAGGTAGTATACCTTGATACAAGCTAAGGATAGCTTGTGGTTGGGTTGTGTGCTGGTGAGCCCAAAAAACCAGCTGGGTTCGTTATGATTCCGAGGGAAACAACAAGTTTTGAGTTGTGAGCTTGTAAAACAACTCGACTGTAATCAAGTGGATTATAGTGTGGACCCAATGATACTTGGGAGTGGACGTAGGTGTTAGATACACCGAACCACTATAAAATCCTTGTGTTTGTCGTGCCTTGTCTTTCTATCTTTCTCTATCTCTTCATTTGTGTTTTGCATTTATCTTGCACTCAATATCATTTATTTCATAGCACAGTTTTTAAGGAGTTAAATTTTTAAAGAACCCAATTCACCCCCCCCTCTTGGGTTGCCATTTGGGCCAACAAAGCCCGACTCCACATCGGCATTAGAAGCCCGAGCTCACCTCGGCACACAACCCGCCTCCGCGTCGGCGTCTGAAGTCTGACTCCACGTCGACACAGGTGCAACTCCACATCGGAACTCATTCGACTCCGCGTCAGCACAGGCTCGACTCCGCGTCGGTACGCAAACCCGATCCCACATCAGCTCTCTAGCCAACTTTCTTGCGCGTCCGTAGACCGAAGTCATGTTGGAGTTCTCCCTTGGCACCGACTCTGGTATCATCCTGCGATGTATGGTCGAGTTTTCTAGTCGTTGCTATTCGGCTCGTTTCGACTTATTCGCTAGAAAACTTGACTACGGTGCAAGCCATGAGCATTATGGGTCAAAATTTCATTAATAGCAAAAGTTTACAAAATTTTGATTTAAGTCGGACTTGATACAATGCAGTGAAAGCAAAAGAAACTAGGGTTCAGCCGGAGCTAAGTCGTCATCTTCGGGAACTTCGTTCGACTCCAGCTATTCAATTCCCTCGAGGCCATAGAGTCTGCGTATTTTCTCCTTGCAATCTTGGAAGCCACCATCGTATGCGAATGCGGTTGTCTCGGCCAGCTCCTTATAGAAGGCTTTGGATTTCCTAAAATCCTCTACGGCCTCGATGGCCTTCTCCTCGGCCTCAGTGGCTTTCTTCTCAGCCTCGGCAGCCTTCCTCTCGGCCTCGGTCACTGCCGCCCTCAGATGTGCTGCCTCAGCGTCTCTTTGGCGAGCGATTTCCTCGGCATTCTCGGCCCGCTCCCCGGCCACTCCGATCTCAATGGTGGCAGAGTGCAGCCGATGCTTTAGTAGGTAAATCTCTGCTTCAGCGGCTTTCTGCTTCTCTTTGGCTACCCTCTGCTTTTCCTCTGACACCTGAGCATTATCAAGCTCATTGGCCGCCTGGCGCTGAGCCACTTCCAGTGTCTCCTCTGCCTTCTCAGCCCGGGCCAGGTTATGAAATCGGGCAGCCTCGGCTTCAGCTTCAGCCTTTTGCACCAGAGCAGTCTCTGCCTGGGCCTCCTCCAGGGCTGCCTCGGCCCTCTCTGCTCTATCCCGGACTTCTTGAATTTGTTCCCAAGACTGGTCGAGAGCGGCCTCGGCCTGGGACCAAAGGCCCCTTATGGCGGTCATGGAGTTCAACGCCTGATCAAATTATTTGGCTTAGGTAAAGAAATGGTCCCAAAAAGTTTGGCAGTGGAATAATACTTACCTAGAGATGGGCCACAAACGCCTCTCGGAAGAAGGTAGAGGCCTCTTGGTGTTGAAGGAACCTCTGTAGCTCGGCACAAAGCTTGGGCCACTGTCCGCTCGGCCCAGCAGCTGTAGCACGTTAGAATTGACTTAAAAGAGGAATCGATGTCATCTCCCTCTGCTGACCTGGCGGCTGCAGGCGAGGGCCCAGCCTCCGACTCTGCTCCCTCTGGCGCCTTTGCTGGTGGGGACGCCTCGGCCGCTGCCCCTTCGGGAGATAGGGTGGCTTCTGGAGTCGGCCTTGTAGCCGAGTTGGTCGGTTTTGCTTCAGGAGCTATGGGCTGTGGTGACGGCGCTTTAGTGCCCCGCTCCGGAGAAGTGTCAATCAGATCGATAGGAGACGGAGGCGGTGCTGGTGAAGGTGAACGAGGTAAATCCCTTTCCCTCGCCTCGTTCCGTCCTGATGCCTCTCCGGACTTGGCCCTTACCGCCTCGCTTCCTAGGGCTTTTTCAGCTTTGGCCCTTTCCGCCTCACTCCCTCTCGAGGCCTCTCCAACCTTGGCCCTTCCCTCTATCTCACCCATTCCAGAGGCCTCTCCGGCCTTGATCCTCTTGGCAATCTTGATGATGGCCCTCTTCTCGGTGGGGGCCCTATCCGCCTTGACCTTTTTTTTCTTGTGGCAGCCTGCCTTATCTCGTGAAGCGATGGTGCCATTCCTATATCAAGGAACATGAAGGGAAGAGTATATATATATATATATATATATTACTGCTCACCATCATCTAGAATAAGGCCTGCTAGCCGAAGATTTTCCTCGGCTAGCAGTTGGTTGCATCGAAGGACGTCGGCAGTAATCAACTGCCCGAACGCCTCTTGATCTCTTGGAAGAATTCTGGGGTCTTTGTTGGCCTCGGTGTCAGGGATTCCCACTCGGTCTTCACTCCCTCAATTTAGGCAAAAAAGAACTTACTTTTCCATCCCTTAACAGAGGTAGGAAGATGCAACTTGAGGGTTCTAGTGGGCCTAGGGGCGAAGGACCACCATCCCGATTGTTTCCTAAGGATATAGAAGCAACGAAAAAGAGAAATCCTAGCCTCTATCCCATGAATGTGGCATAGCACTAGGAAACCTACGAGGGTCCAAATGGAATTTGGGACCAATCGAGCCAAGGCCAAGGAATATCTATCTAAAACATTTAGTATGAAAGGATGAATGGGAATACGGAGCCCAGCCTTAAAATAATACTCGTAGAGGGCAACCCTACCAGGGTAAGAAGAGGTTACCCTATCCTCGGGAAGAGGCTGGTATAGGCAGAGGTCGGTGGGAATCTGATAACATGTCATCACAGAGGTGGTCCCCTCGGGAGACTCCGTGCACGAGAGGGGCCGGCAACAGCCGGACGGCGCCAGACGGGGGCCCGTCCAGCGGCCGGGCGATTCTCATGGGAAATTGCCTGACCACTCGCCGCTGCCCCGCTAGGACATCCTCCGTAGAGGATGACCAGCTGGGCACCGGAGAGGAGGAAGGCTGTCGAGGAAGATCGGGGGAATAGCCTCCGGAACCGGAAATTGAGTATGAAAGGGATGAAGAAGCCATGAGAACAGAACTAACCTGAAGGATTTGAGGACGAAGAATCAAAGGTGAAGGGCTCGGGAGGATGGAAGATGAACAGGCTTGAGTAAAACCAAAATGGGGACGAAAATGAAATCAGTAAGGACAGCTTGAGCCAAGAACACCCTCGTTTATAGACTTGTCTTTTTGAAATTGTCCCGCCAAGCTTGCTCCGGCTATGTGCCCGCTTCCCATTGGGGACACTATGGCAGCCACCCAGAGCACGCGGCCCGGAGGCCCTTGCCAACGAAGGGATGGCGGTAACCTCACCGCAATGATGCGCCTGCCTGGCCCCCGAGGAAAATCCTCCTCGATCCCAACAGTCAAGGTGGGCGAGATGATGGCGTCGCAGCGTTCGATACACCATTAAGGGGAGGACGGCGCTTGACACGTGTCGCCTGAAGATTAGCCACCGGGTGATAAAACACCCCCTTTCAATGGTAGGTGCACGCTCACCCATCTCGGGGGGGGGGGGCATCTGATATAGTTCATCATCATCAGGAGGTATGATAACATCCCGCACGATTTTTAAACAATCCCTTCTAGCTTAGAGTTTGGCTCCAGTCCCGCCTCAGCCTCGGATTCGGCTTGGCCTCGGCTTCGGTCCCGCCTTGGTCCCGAATTCGGCTTGGCCTCGGCTTCAGTCCTGCCTCGGCCCCAAATTCGGCTTGGCCTCGGCTTCAGTCCTGCCTCGGCCCCAAATTCGGCTTGGCCTCGGCTTCAGTCCTGCCTTGGCTCCGAATTTGGCTTGGCCTCGGCTCCAGTCCCGCCTCGGTCTTGGATTCGGCTTGGCCTCGGGTGCGCCTCAGCCTCGGATTTGGCTCGGCCTCGGCTTTAGTCCCGCCTTGGCCCCGGATTCGGCTTGGCCTCGGCTCCAGTCCCGCCTCGGCCTCAGATTCGGCTCGGCCTTGGCTTCAGTCCCGCCTCGGCCCCAGATTCGATCCGGCTTCTTGAAACACAAACCACATCATGGCCAGCTCGCCTGTTATGGCCGAATCACGGGCAGTTACCAACACACTGTACAGTCGCCGATATTTTCGGCACCCATTCAGCAATGGCGCACCCGCCTGCCATTCACAAAGCTTATCCTAATAGAAGGGAGATCCAGCGGCTCTAATGACAGGTATAAAAAAGGACCCTAGCTGGCAAGGCAGGGGGAGGAAAATCTCTACTCTCTCTCAAGCACTACTCTATTACAAAATTCCTATTCTACAAACCACTGACTTGAGCATCGGAGGGTCCCCATCGAAATCACCGGTCCGGGGCTTTTTGCATATCCCCGGAGGAAGAAGGCACTCTCCCTACACTTCCAACGACCTATGGAGATCTCCGCCCACCGGTGCTCACCGTAAGTGATTTGGCAGCAACATCATTTGAGGAGGTTATATCACAATGTGTAGTTAGTATTGTTGTGCCACTATGTTGGCCTCCTGAATTCATTTGATGTCTTTTTTTTTTTAATTTATGAAAAAAGCACTTATATCGGAATCACGGCATGCCATTTGTTGCCAAAGTTAATCAAGTCAGATGGTTAGGGGTTTAGGGTCTGTATCTGGATGCTCCTGTGCTTAAGGGTTCCTTCAATTAGATAAGTGTTCTTCGTTTGCAGAACATGGTTATCAGAATCCAGAAAGCAGTGCTCAATAATGCGCAAAAATAGCTCTCTATTGCAAAACAATCAAGCTGAAACACGGAACATAAATTTCATATCGATTGACTGAGTAATGCTGGCTTCTGTAATGCGCACAAAAATTTCTTTCTTGCGGGCTGTAGGTTTTCTTTCCCAAACATGGGATTGGCTGATTATTGGCAACTTTTCATGTGCATAACGGGAGTTTGGAAGCACTGTACTTTGGCAAGCGTAGGCTTTTGAATCCGAAAGACAAAACCATCTGATGCCGAGAGATCAGCCGGTCTACCCATTGTGGTCAGAACAATGGCTTTGGCGGTTGGTAGTCTCAGGTGTGCACAAGCCAATAAGCAGAGGTGAACGCATCGGAGAGTTGTTTAAATTCCAAGATATTGGCGCTCTGAAAACAAAGTTGCATCTTTTAGCCAATTCGGAGAACCGGGTTTGCCAATATCTCTGAGGATATTTGGATGGCCAATTCAGATGTTAGGGTGCCACAGTCACGGAGGCCACATAGAAAGGACATAGCTCAAGCCATGGACAACGATTCGGCACCAATGCCAGCCAGGACATCAACAGCAGACCCGTGTTCAACCTGTAAAGCTAGGTTCCAGACATTAGGGATGGTCAAGAGTAACTCCGCATCTATCATAAAAATATAGGTTATAGCTCCAACCCCTTGCACAAACTAAAAAATAAGGACCACAACAAATGGACAACCAATACAAACTCTACATTGCTTGATGCATGCTATACATACGATGCAAAAAGCAATTGGAAAGGCTAACAAGTCACCTTTTCACAATAGATTTCCTTCAACATCTCACAGGAATATAATACCTAATAAAAGGCAAGATTAGAAACTGAAGAATATAATGGAGGAACCCAAAAGATCCAACAAAACCAAAGAATGCTTCGGAAGGTGGTAAGAATAACATCTTAACCTTCATCAAATCCCGAAGCTACCAAAGAATGTTAGGATGCTCATCCACCTTCCACCTGACATAATAAGTACTCTCACAAACCAAACCAATGCTCATTTGATAAGTCAAATTACACTGAATGAAGCCAACAAGTTTTGACGGCAGTATGGTGTAGCAAGCACCAGCCGAGAAGGCAATTCTGCTTGACTGCTTTAGAATAATCGTAAAGTGCTTCACATGGTGAAATTAGAACCACCAAAGAGTTCGAGAATGCTCAATGCTGATAATATCGATATACAGAGTAACTACAAGTAAATCTTCCAGACAAATACTAATTGATCTGCCATGGATGTTATGGACCACCACTCTTAACAGGTCACAGCTTTTTGGGGAGGTTATAAGTTTTCTTAAGAAACCTTGTGGCAGCCTCATCATTCCTATGGCACAAAACACACAAAATTGTATGGGCTTCATTTGGGCTCCAGTTGCCTGAAGTAGGCGGTAATGGATACCTGGATTTGGCTGCCGAACCATATGCCTGTGCCATCATACGTTTGAACCGCTCAATGAGGCCCTCTGTATCAGTGTGGAATAGAGGAAGTACATTTCTCACTTGGGTTGATGCCTTCTCAACCAACTCCTCTGGCAAACCATCACCATCAGCCAAGTACAAGTCTTTGAGAGACCTGAAATCCTCCTCTATTATCCGAGAATCTTGGCAAGAGAAAGCACGCGATGGGCCACCCGCAAGAAGCACTAGCAAAAAGCCATCAAACGAAGCTTTCATTAATGCAGTTATTACACGATTTCGCACTCTGTCATGCACAGTGGTTGATATCATCTCCAGTGTAGGGTCAAGTTCTTTCAGTAAAGGATCTATTCTTGAAGCAGCAGTTTCACCAACATATAAGCCATCCCATAGGACATGACTTAGATCACCGAAGATCACCCAGTATGCTGTTGCTTCACACAGTTGCTGAATCCCTTCTTGACAAGCAGCTAGAGAGATCTCAAACTTGATGTCCAATCCATTTGATATATCTGCTTGGGCAGATTCAACATTCCTCAAACAAGTTCTTATTTTCTTCTCCAGATTATCCAGCTCTGTTCGGATATGATGAAGCGTATTCAAACGCACACATAGCTGTGGCAAACCAAACGAACCATCTCCATTCATTGATCCTACTTGAGATCTCCTTTTCTGCAAGGGTTGCGATTTCTCTTTTTTCTTCCACAGTTTTGAACCAACCTCACATCTGGTTAATGCTGGTAGTGCAGGGATAAAAGTATTTCGTGTTCCTAGAAATTAAATGTAGAATTAATGACAAAAACTAAATGACACCACATAAAGTAATCCAGGTGCAGGTTTCTTCAAACTTACCACAGCCGGACTTTGCCTTGGATGCATAATGTTGCAGACTTCTATCAAGTCCAATCATCAAGTCTGGAAGCAAGGCTGGGTGAATTGGTATAGGCAGTTGAAAGAAAGCATCCAAGGTCTCTTCAATTATTCGGAGAACTTCGATTGCAGAAGAAGCACAACTCTCTCTATTCGCCCTTGGGTTCTGATGAGGGATAAAATCGTCATTGCATTATTGACTGCCCACATCGATAATTGGGTCATGCCCAATCCAACCACTCTACCAGCCAGTCAGCATGACATCTGTTGGCCAGATGGCAACCCAAGAGGGGGGTGAATAGAGTTCTTTAAAAAATTTTAGCGCTTTGAAAATATTTTGATTGATATAAAGATGCTCAAATGAACTAAATTAATTGAAGCAAGCAAGAATGAGATTGATAGAGAGAGAGAGATCATATGCACGGCAAACATAAAGATTTTATAGTGGTTCAGTGTATCCAACACCTACATCCACTCCCAAGCAGCACTTGGGTCCACACTATAATTCACTTGATTACAGCCGAGTTGTTTTACAAGCTCACAACCCAAACTTGTTATTTTCCCGGGGTTACAACGAACCCAGCTGGTTTTTCCGGGCTCATCAGCACAAAACCCAACCACAAGCTATCCTTAGCTTGTCCTGAGGTATACTACCTCCACTAATTCAATCCCCTGATTGAATTAGTAATCAATAATTTGAAAATGAAGTTTACAATACAAGACAGCTCCTTAAATGAGCAAATATGCAATTTAAATAAACAAAGATTAGAAAAGCCTGTTTGAAGCGATTTTGATTTGAGCTTTTCTTCTTTTCCTCTTCTCCTTTGAAAGATTGAATCAGGCCTCAGCTCAGATTCTTCACAAAAATCGCAGTTGAGAAGTTGGTGAAAAACAGGGCTTTTGCTTTCTTCCTTTTCACTTGGGAAATCCTCGATCTTGAGCTTTGAATGCTTTGGATTTCTCTTTGGACTCTCTAGGATTGGTTGATGTGAGTTCTGAGTCTTTCCTCTTTTATTTCTCTCTCTTTCTTTCACAAGATTTTTTGATTTTTTCAGTCTTCTTTTCAAACGGACGGTTCCCCTTTTTTATAGATCTCTTAATCCAAGTTTAGGTGAGAAAAAATAGCCGTTACAGAGCAGTTGGATTGCTTCTACACACAAAGAAAACTAGCCGTTAGAGATTAGGTGAAAAAATATTACCGTTGGAGTCCGTTCTGACATTTGAAAAATCCGTTCCTAACAGGTTGGAGTCGGCTCCAACTTTTCATGTGTCGGCTCCAAGTCGGGGTGTCCAAAAATAGTAATAAGAAGTTCGTTGAGGAGTCAGCTCCAAAAAATTTAAGTGTCGGCTCGACGCATTCGGGAGTCGGCTCCAGAATTCAAAGGTGTCGACTCTAACTATGTCCAAAAAATATTCTCTATGTACTCAGGTTAGAGTTGGCTCCAGAAACTCAGGTGTCGGCTCCGCAACTTTTAGGTGTCGGTTCCCAAACTCCAGGTGTCGGCTTCAAAAACTGACGCAGAAACCACTTCTCTATATCTTAGGTTGGAGTCGGCTCCGAAACTCTAGGTGTCGACTCCGGACCATGCCGAAATCCTAGAAAAGTTCTAATATGACCTGGGGTCGGCTCCTGACTGTTTGGGTGTCGACTCTAAGTTCTGAACTTAAATAATTTCCTTTCAAATTTGATACAAAACTTATTCCTTTATTAATTGATCAACCTTAATGCCTGAAACACTTATCAAATATATCAAAAATGATGAATATACTCATGGCTTTTGTTAATCATCAAAATCAATAATTGGGTCAACAATCTCTCTTTTTTATGATGACAAAAACATTGAGTATATGCATGATTAATTAATGAAATTTTCAAAGAAGATAAGTTCTCATAGTTAAGCTCCCCTGAATGAGGTAGCTCCCCCTATGATACTTAACATCTTCTTTCCTTATCATTTAAACTCCATGCATATCAAATTAAGTTCATTTATTTAATGTTTGATACCAATTGAACTTATTTCATTGAAACTTCTTGATACCATTTAAACTTCTTGATACATACTAATTTCTTAATGAAATTCATTCAATGTATATATATATTATCTTCTTTCCCCTTTGTACATTTAATTGTAACTTTTATGCATATACAAATATCATTTACTTCTCTCCCTTTTTTGTAATCAACAAAAGGTTAAGAAGTTACAAGTAGTATAGATCAATGCATTAAACATAAGTGAATCAAAACTCAATTCAAGTCATTCTATATCAAAGTTCTAGGATAGCAAATATGATATTCATTAGAGTATCAAAACATTACATCATAAATACTTTGAACAATATCAAAATGTTGCTTTCATTACATCAACATCAAATTCTAATTACATCAAAATTCAAACTAAACTTCAGTACAACAAAGAGGTAGAAACATCAAATTCTAAAATGTCTCTTGAGTTCTTCTAAGAGTGTTCCCATTCCTTCACTTTGAACTCTGATAAATTCATTTAACCTTCTATCAAAGAATGCAGATGCCACTATGATTTTCTCTTGAAGTTTTGCATTGCATCTTGACTAAGTCTCGGAATCTCCTCCAAATTCTTTGAGTTCCTCAAATATGTGCATGAGATCAGACTTCAAAGATTCTGAAGAAGATCCAAGGGTGGACTCAATCTTGCTCACCCTTTCATCTAAGGAATAAAATAATTCTCTCAAGCTCATAGGACTACTATCTATCTCAGTCTTCATCTCTTCTTTATGAGTACTAAATAATTCTTTAAGTTGCTCTAATTAGATAGCAGAAAAACCAGCAGATAACTGAACTGAATAGAAGGAGATAGCAGAAAAACCAGCAGATAACTGAACTGAATAGAAGGAGCAGGTGGAGCAGGAGGTACACAATGACTGGGGCCAGGTGAGCTGTGCCTCCCTGATGGTCTTGCCTTATAAGGCCCAGGCTCAGAAGTCTCAGCTACTCTATCTTCAGAATGACCTTTCCTCTCCCACTGACCATCCTTCTTCACAAAGCCCATCCGATGAACAGTTGTTAAACTATAGTAATCTGTGTGCCTTAAATTCTTTTTGGGTTCATTTTCAGAAATAACAACACCCTAGCTTTGGAATACTAAAGTCAATATCATACCATAGGGTAAAGTGGATCTTTTCTTATTCTCAGCTTCAGCCATATACCAAACCATCATACCAACAAAATTAATTTGTTGTCCAATCAAAACACTGTTCATTATAACAATGTCTCACTCTGAGACATATTCAAACCTTCCGATCTTGGGAAACAAAATCCGACCACATATATTATGAAGTAATCTTAACTCAAGAGGCAATTGGTTTGCCCTAATTTCTTTAAATTCAGTGACTTCTCTTCCTAGCATCCTTGATAAAGCATTTAACCTCTCACTATGAATGCTTGCAGTAAGCCCAGTAACAGGAATCCCTAAAAGGTTTCCTAAAATTTTTGAGGTTATATGAATTATTTTCCCTCTTATAGAATTAACTATTCCTCCATCTCCTCTAGATAGATTGAAATAAAATTCCTTGACTAAGGCAGGGTAAGTAGGTAAATCAAGGGAACACACCTTATCCCAACCTAGTTCTTTTAACTGCCACCCAATAGTGAAACCTTCTTCCTCAAAGAAATGAAAGTCTACCTTTCTGCCCATTGTGATTACTCGGCCGGCTAAGGTGTCGATTTGAGGTGAGGAGGGCTTGGAGCAGCTCGGTGTGGATGACAAGGAAGAGGACGAAGAGCTCGGTGAAGGCTGCCTCACCGGATGCCTCACTATTCATTTTCCGATCGTCACCGCTCCACCAAACATGGATCCCCTACATTTGGGTGCCATTGAGAGCTAAGGAGTGGTTAATTTGAGAGATTTTGGATTTTGGGAAGAGTTGAAGAGAGTTTGGAAGAATTAGGAGTCGATTGAAATGAAAGAGGAGTCGGCTCTGCCTTAGATAAGTTAATTTGGGACCACTTGGAGTCAACTCCCGCAAAGCGAGGTGTCGGCTCCAGGTCGCTAACATAGTCAGCGCCCGAAGTGGAGTCAACTCGAAAAAAGCAGGTGTCGGCTCCAAAGTCTCAGACAAAACTGGAGTCGACTCCGATACCAGAGGAGTCGGCTCCAAGACATTTCAGAAAAAAAAAAGAGTTTCAAAGGATCTGAAACATGTCCGGATTGAGATCAAATTTTGGCTGAATAACCTCTAGAATGTGATGAATCAAGGGTTCAAATATCTAGATAAATCATTCTTAAAAAATTTCAAGAAATTGATTGAATTTTGAATAGTTAATCTTAAGAGTGTCAAAATCATTCCAATGGGTTACAAATTCCCAACTCTCCTCTAAGATAACAAAATCTTTCTTCACTCAAAGGTTTTGTAAATATGTCAGCTAATTGTTCATCAGTACAAACATAATCAAGACAAATGTCACCATTCGCTACATGTTCTCTAATAAAGTGATATCTAATTTCAATATGTTTAGTTCTTGAATGTTGTATAGGATTTTTACTTAAGTTTATTGCACTATCACATCTAATAGGAGTTTTATCGAGTGTTATGCCATAATCTTCATGTTATCGCTTAATCCAAAGGATTTGAGCACAGCAACTTCCAGCTGCAACATATTCAGCTTCAGCAGTAGATAATGCAACTGAATTTTGCTTTTTGCTAAACCAAGAGATTAAGTTACTTCCTAAAAATTGACATGCACCACTTGTACTTTTTCTATCTAATTTACAACCAGCATAATCAGAATCAGAATAAGCAATCAAATTTAATGTTGAGTCTCTAGAATACCACAATCCTACATTTTTTGTTCCACTTAGATATCTTAGTATTCTTTTTACAGCAATTAAATGAGATTCTTTAGGTTCAGATTGAAATCTAGCACATAGACAAACAGCAAACATGATATCAGGTCTACTTGAAGTTAAGTAAAGTAGAGATCCGATCATACCTCTATAATGCTTTTGATCAACTTTCTTATCATCTTCATCTTTATCCAATTTGCATGAAGGACTCATAGGTGTTCCAAGGGGTTTGATCGATTCATTCCAAACATCTTGAGAATTTCCTTTGTGTACTTTGTTTGGTTGATGAAAATCCCCTCTTTGCTTTGTTTGATTTGAAGTCCTAGGAAGAAATTGAGTTCTCCCATCATGCTCATCTCGAATTCATCCTGCATTAACTTAGCAAATTTTTGACACAAAAGATTGTTAGTAGCACCGAAAACAATATCATCTACATATATTTGTACTACTAATAAGTCTTTATCTTTTCTTTTCAAAAATAAGGTTTTATCTACATTTCCTCTAGAAAAATTATTTTCAATTAAAAATTTGCTTAACCTATCATACCAAGCTCTAGGTGCCTGTTTTAAACCATATAGTGCTTTGTGTAATTTAAAAACATGATTTGAAATTCATGATCTTCAAAACCTGGTGGTTGTTCTACAAAAACTTCCTCATTTATAAATCCATTTAAAAATGCACTTTTAACATCCTTTGAAATAAATTAATGTTCATATGACATGCAAAATGCAAGTAATAATCTAATTGCTTCTAATCTAGCTACAGATGCAAAAGTTTTATCAAAATCAATTCATTCTTCTTGATTATATCCTTTTGCAACTAATCTAGCTTTATTTCTAATTACTATGCCATTTTCATCTAATTTATTTCTAAATACCTATTTAGATCATATAACTAAGTGACCTTTAGGTCTATCAACTAAGGATCATACATTATTCCTAGTAAATTGATTTAATTCCTCTTGCATCGCTAACATCTAATTACTATCTTTTTCAGCTTCTTCAATAGTTTTAGGTTCTATTTGAGATACAAATGCAAGATGATTATTGATATTTCTTATAGATGATCTAGTTCTTACTCCTTAAGATGGATCACCTATAATCAATTCCTTTGGATGACCATAGGCATATCTCCAATCTCTTGGCAGATCTATATCATTACGAGTAGTATCGATAACATCAATCCTAGGAGAATCATCATCTTTAGCTTCTTGTTCATGGTCTGAAGATACATCTATATTCAATTTTTCAATATCTCTCCCTAGCAAATTTGTATCTTCCTCATCATCAATCTTTTCAGAACTTGATGCTAAAGATTCATCAAAAACTACATGAATAGATTCTTCTACAATTAAGTTCCTTTTGTTAAATACTCTATAGGCTTTACTAGTTGTTGAAGATCCTAAGAATATTCCTTCATCAGATTTTGCATCAAAATTTTTAAGATTATCTTTACCATTATTATGAATGAAACATTTACAACCAAATGCATGAAAATAACTAATATTTGGTTTTCTATCATGCGATAGTTCATAAGATGTTTTCTTAAGGATTGGCCTAATTAAAGCTCTATTTAAGATGTAACATGCCGTGTTTATAGCTTCCGCCCAGAAGTACTTCGGGAGTTGGCTTTCACATAGCATGGTATGTCTTTAGTGTTCTATTCTTTTTGCTACGACTCCATTTTGTTATGGTGTTCTAGGTGCAGAAAAATTATGATGAATGCCATTTTCAATGCAGAAATTTTTAAATAAATGATTTTCAAATTCTGTGCCATGATCACTTCTAAGAGACACTATGGTGTTGTTTTTCTCATTAGTGACTTTCTTGAAGAATTTTAGAAATATCGAGAAAGTCTCATCCTTGTGAGCCAAAAATAATACCCAAGTGAATCTAGAATAATCATCTACTATCACAAGACCATATTTCTTTCCTCCTAGACTAGTGGTTCTAGTAGGTCCAAAAAGGTCCATGTGAAGTAGCTCTAGTGGCCTAGAAGTAGAAACAACATTTTTAGATTTGAAAGAGTTTCTAGTTTATTTTTTAAATTGATATGCATCACAAATTCTGTTATTTTCAAAATCTAACTTTGGAAGTCCTTTAACTAAATCCATTCTAATTAATTTTGAAATCAAGTGTGTGCTTGCATGACCTAATCTATGATGCCACAACCATCCGATCTCATTAACCTTAGCATTATCAACAATTAAGCAATGATTACTAGTAGACAAATTGTCCAAATCTATTAAGTATACATTGCCATTTTATTTCCAACAAATATAATGCTATTGTCAATGGGATTAGAAACAGTGCAGATAGAAGTTTCAAAGAAACCTTGAAACCTTTATCACACAATTGGCTAATACTAATTAAATTATGTTTTAAGCCATCTAATATAAATATTTTCTATAAAGTGGATGGAGTTATTTAAATTTTATCAAATCCCATAATTTGGCCTTTACATTGTCTCCAAATGTAACAACTCCTCCTCTTTTATCTTCAAGGGTGATGAATTGCTCCTTGTCACCCGTCATGTGCCTTGAACAGCCGCTATCAAGATACCACTTTCGTTTTGATCTTTTGGCCGTAAGACACTCCTCATCATCTTCTTTTGCCATGAAGCAAATGTTTACAACTTCCTTTTGTTCCTCTCGGAAGAGGATTCTTCACTGTCGCTCCATGTTGCAACATAAGCTTTCTTCTTCTTTTTGTAGGCTTTCTTCAATTGAGGACAATCATATCTGAAGTGCCCCAGTTTCTTACATTCATAACATATAGTGGTTCTTTTTCCTTGTCCTTGTCCTTCTCTTTTTCTTTTTCACCTTCCATTTTTGTTCCATACCTTTTCTTATGAAAAAGGTCTCCTTCTTTGCATGAATCTTTTAAATTTCTTAGCAAGGAGTGCAGTCTCATCATTATCATCTTCATCCTCACTGCTGCTTTCCTCAATTTCTGCAGCCTTAAGAGCAATAGTTCTCTTCTTCTTGATGTCTTCCTCTGTATGCTGCTTCATTATTAATTCAGGGTCATCAATGATTCAAGAAGCTCCTCCAAAGGTAAGGTATTGAGGTCCTTGGCTTCTTGGATTGCAGTCACCTTTGCTTCCCATGACCTTGGAAGAGACCTAAGAATTTTATGAACCAACTCAGAGTTAGTATAGGTCTTACCAAGACTCTTCAAGCCATTTACAATATTAGTAAATCTAGTGTAAATACATGTGATAGTTTCATTTTGTTCCATGCTAAACAATTCATATTTATGCACTAAGATATGAATTTTGGACTCTTTAACTTGATTAGTACCCTCATGGGTAACTTCTAATCTATTCCAGATTTCTTTTGCGGAAATATATATAGAAATTCTATTAAATTCATTAGCATCTAAAGCATAATATAAAACAGTCATACAATACTCCCGAAGCACTTCTCCACTTAACCCATCCTGCTTTAACTCTATGATTTACATCTTTACCTATTTCGCCTTTTGCCTGGATAATTGATCCCAAATACCTAATTTTTTACTCCTTGGTATCTCTTGGCTTGCAATCTTTACTATTTTTTTATTTGTATTTTTACTTCCACTATAATTATATTTCATGTATTTAGTTTTAGTTCTATTAATCTTAAAAACTTTAGATTCTAAGCTTCTCTCCAAATCTCTAGCTTAGCATTTACTTCAGATTTAGTTTCATCAATCAACACTATATCGTCTACAAATAACATACACCATGAAATATCATTTTGAATATGTTTGATTAATTCATCTATAACTAATAAAAAATATGGACTTAAGGCAGATCCTTGATGTAAACCTACGGTAATTGAAAACTAACTAATTTCTCTTATTATTGTGTTAACAATAATTATTACTTTATCATACATATCTTTTATCATATGCTTTCTCTAAATCAATAAAGATTATATGAAGTCTTTTTTTCCTTTTTTCTATACTCCCATCAATCTTCTTAAAAAATTTAAATTATTGGGGGGTTTCAGTTACTATTGTATATATTCTGTTTTTGGGTTTTTATATGTTAATTTGCTTTTCTGCTTTCTACATTAGTTGAACTTCTACGTATTCATACAATGCATGAGAGAGCCAAAACTCATTAAAATCATAAACATGGAGCTGTTGCCCTGTTGTTAGGTCTAATCAATTAAATTCCATTTCTCAACCTTGGAGCATGTGTTCTCAAATATTAGTTCTGAATTCTTACATGTTGAACCAAAGACCGTAGGAATGATGCATTAAAAAAGGTATATATTGTGTACAACTCTGAAAGCCGATATCTTGCAGGCTGAAGGTTTTCTTTCCCAAACACGGGATTGGCTGATTATTGGCAACTTTTCATGTGCATAACGGGAGTTTGGAAGCACTGTACTTTGGCAAGCGTAGGCTTTTGAATCCGTAAGACAAACCATCTGATGCCGAGAGATCAGCCAGTCTACCCATTGTGGTTAGAACAATGGCTTTGGAGGTTGGTAGTCTCAGATGTGCACAAGCCAATAAGCAGAGGTGAACGCCTTGGAGAGTTGTTTAAATTCCAAGATATTGGCGCTCTGAAAACAATGTTGCATCTTTTAGCCAATTCGGAGAACCGGGTTTGCCAATATCTCTGAGGATATTTGGATGGCCAATTCAGATGTTAGGGTGCAACAGTCACGGAGGCCTCATAGAAAGGACATAGCTTAAGCTATGGACAACGATTCGGCACCAATGCCAGCCAAGACTTCCTCGAGTAGGAATAGCCAATCAAGGTACATCAACAGCAGACCCGTGTTCAACCTGTAAAGCTAGGTTCCAGACATTAGGGATGGCCAAGAGTAACTCCGCATCTAGCATAAAATTATAGGTTATAGCTCCAACCCCTTGCACAAACTAAAAAATAAGGACCACAACAAATGGACAACCAATACAAACTCTACATCGCTTGATGCATGCTATACATACAATACAAAAAGCAATTGAAAAGGCTAACAAGTCGCCTTTTCACAATAGATTGCCTTCAACTTCTCACAGGAATATAATACCTAATAAAAGGCAAGATTAGAAACTGAAGAATATAATGGAGGAACCCAAAAGATCCAACAAAACCAAAGAATGCTCCTGAAGGTGGTAAGAATGACATCTTAACCTTCATCAGATCCTGAAGCTAATGTTAGGATGCTTGTCCACCTTCCACCTGACATAATAAGTACTCTCACAAACCAAACCAATGCTCATTTGATAAGTCAAATTACACTGAATGAAGCCAACAAGTTTTGACGGCAATGTGGTGTAGCAAGCACCAGCCGAGAAGGCAATTCTGCTTGACTGCTTTAGAATAATCGTAAAGTGCTTCACATGGTGAAATTAGAACCACCAAAGAGTTCGAGAATGCTCAATGCTGATAATATCGATATACAGAGTAACTACAAGCAAATCTTCCAGACAAATACTAATTGATCTGCCATGGATGTTATGACCACCACTCTTAACAGGTCACAGCTTTTTGGGGAGGTTATAAGTTTTCTTAAGAAACCTTGTGGCAGCCTCATCATTCCTATGGCACAAAACACAAAATTGTATGGGCTTCATTTGGGCTCCAGTTGCCTGAAGTAGGCGGTAATGGATACCTGGATTTGCTGCCGAACCATATGCCTGTGCCATCATACGTTTGAACCGCTCAATGAGGCCCTCTGTATCAGTGTGGAATAGAGGAAGTACATTTCTCACTTGGGTTGATGCCTTCTCAACCAACTCCTCTGGCAAACCATCACCATCAGCCAAGTACAAGTCTTTGAGAGACCTGAAATCCTCCTCTATTATCCGAGAATCTTGGCAAGAGAAAGCACGCGATGGGCCACCCGCAAGAAGCACTAGCAAAAAGCCATCAAACGAAGCTTTAATTAATGCAGTTATTACACGATTTCGCACTCTGTCATGCACAGTGGTTGATATCATCTCCAGTGTAGGGTCAAGTTCTTTCAGTAAAGGATCTATTCTTGAAGCAGCAGTTTCACCAACATATAAGCCATCCCATAGGACATGACTTAATCACCGAAGATCACCCAGTATGCTGTTGCTTCACACAGTTGCTGAATCCCTTCTTGACAAGCAGCTAGAGAGATCTCAAACTTGATGTCCAATCCATTTGATATATCTGCTTGGGCAGATTCAACATTCCTCAAACAAGTTCTTATTTTCTTCTCCAGATTATCCAGCTTTGTTCGGATATGATGAAGCGTATTCAAACGCACACATAGCTGTGGCAAACCAAACGAACCATCTCCATTCATTGATCCAACTTGAGATCTCCCCTCGGCCTCAAACCTTCGGGGTCCCCTCGGCCTCGGACTTGGCATCCCCTCGGCCTCGAAGCTCCGAGGTCCCCTCGTCTGACATGTCCATTATCGATTGTGACCTGTCACTGTCACTTTGGCCACCCGTTCGCTATCGGATAGCGGCACCTTGAAATCACTCACCTTTTGGAAGCGAAAAAAGGACCCTCGAACAGGTATAAAAACCCACACTCATAACGAGGAGGGATCTAAACTCAAGTTCTCTAGCTATTTCCTATTAGCTCTTTTTCTTTACTGTTCCTGAGTCGCTTACTTGAGCATCGGAGGGTCCCCACCGGTGCAATCGGTATCCGAAAACTTCTTTGCTGGAGCTTCTTCGAGGAGGATATCCATTTCTTGGCATTGGAGGAACGTGACTTGGCGGCATCACCGAGTACGACAGTGATGCCAGAGTTGTGGAGAGCGGCGAGGGTGCTAGGTTTTGGTTTGAAGAGGTGGATCTTGGTGATGTTCTAGGATTTCAAGAGAGCCACCACATTTTCTAGTGAGGGGAGATTGTCGCCCAGCAAGCCGTAGTTTATGCCAATCTCTGTAGCTCCTGCACCACTCACAACAAAAGTTTTGTTTTATGCATGTAAGGGTACGTTCAGCTATCATATATATATATATATATATATATATATATATATATATATCATTTCTTCAAAAATAAATAAAGCTCCAATATTAGAAATGCAACAATATTACCGGAACTATGACAAATAACATTATTAAATATATGATAGCAAACATAGTGTCAAACAAGGATCCTACCGTTAATCTACCTACTTAGTCATGCATGAATCTTTCGACTCATTTGGCTCTCACGCTCAACTATTTATTTTATGTTATGGGCATTCCTATATATATATATATATATATATATGAGCCTATCCTCTCTTTTCTGTTTATATTTCAAAACATGACAAAAATCTATAATTATTAGCAAAGTTATTTAGCACAGTTTTCCATACAATAGAGCTCACAAAGTTCAGTAAAATACCAGCATGAATACAGAAGCTTGATATAAGAAGACTGAAGGCAGCAACGCAAACGAATAGCGCACTCTCCATGAATATCAGGTGCTTTTGTTGCACTGTCTCTCTTACCCTTCTGTTAATTACTGGCCAACAAACAATGCCCGCTAACAAAGAAACACCAAGGATACTCCGATCCGTAACTTTCTCTAGTCGATTCGAAGCATGAAATATTCAAAGAAAATTAAAAGCATTATCTAGTGACAAGAAGAGATGAAGAAATCGGTGTAATTCCATTGGTACAGGGAAAAAAAAGAGGGGTCAAAGACCTTACCGATGCTACTATACGTGGAATAAGAAGGACTCAAAGAGACCAAAATAAAACTAAAGGAAACTTCCTTGGCGATTTGTTTGGAAGCGAAACCATGACCACGCTTTATAAGATATCCGGGCATCCATAGATGGCAAATTCGCATAGATAGCAACAAAATATTATGTAAAAATCCAAGATTAGACAATAAAAGGGTTTAAAAGAGACCGAAAAAGATAGGAAGGAGATTTCCATAGCGATTTTATTGGATGCGAAAGCATGACCCTGTTTTATAACATATCTAGACGTGCATAGATGACAAATGATCGTAGATGGCAATGAAGTATTCCAGAAAGATCAAACAAAATAAGAGGGTCTTCAATTTAGAGAATTTTCTTAATTGAACGATTTAAATGTTAAGAAAAAGTTTCAGGCCTTAATTATTTGCAATTTCGTTTGTCTTGTTTTTTATTTTCCCTCGCTTGCAAAAGCAAACTTAGTTAAAAAGGACCAAAAAGAGAGAGAGAAAGAGAAAAAAAAAGAAAGAACGAAAAGAAAAGGAAGTGGAGAGAGAGAGTTTATTAAATAAAAAGAAAGAAAGAAAAGATCTTTCTTTCCTCGCAAGCCAGTGGGCCAACCCCAACGCAGCTGCCCCCCAAACCCATCGTAAGGCACCATGAGGCGCCTTCCCCACCTTCGAAGACTCACCACCCTTCATGCTTGAAAATGATTGTCAAACTCCAGCTGCTGCCTCCTCATCATTTTCGACCTACTACCACCATTGTACTTTCCAGACATCGCCACCCTACTGACTTCGTAGCTCGTCTGTTAAAATGCAATGATTATTAATTTTTTAATATTATATTTATTATTTTTAGTTTATATCGGATTATATATATTTGGATCTATTTTATTATGCTTTACTGTGATAGCCTCATATGGATAAAGGGCATTATTTTTAAAATACCATAGAATCAGAAATAATACGTTTTATATGATGGTGTGCTTATAAAATCCTAAATTATTATATAAATTTTTCTTTCAAAAATAATTTATATTAAAAATAACCCTAACAAAAATTGTTCTAACAAGAAAGTGGGATTTTTTGTGATGAAATAGTTTCATCGCTAAAATATAAATCATTATACGTATTATGATGAAACTATATTTCATCGTAATAAGCATCACTATTACGATGAAATTAAAATTTTACTGTAATAGAACGAGAAAAAAATTACTAAAAAAATTGTTATATTTATTACGACAAACTATTTTTTGTCATCATAAGCATTAGTACTATTACAGAGAAATTAAAATTTTGCCGTAATAGAATGATAAAAAAAATTTACTAAAAAAATTATTATAATTATTACAACTAAACTTTTTGTCGTAATAAGCATCGCTATTACGGCAAAATTAAAATTTCACCGTAATATAATGAGAAAAACAAAATTTACTAAAATAAATCGTTATACGTAATAAGCATCACTATTACGGCAAAATTAAAATTTCACTGTAATCGAATGAGAAAAAAATTACTAAAAAAATCATTATTTTTATTACAGCGAAACTATTTTTGTTGTCATAAGCATCACTATTACGATGAAATTAAAATTTCACCGTAATAGAACGAGAAAAAAAATTTACTAAAAAAACCATTATACTTATTACGATGAAACTATTTTTCGTCATAATAACCATCACTATTATGGAAAAATTAAAATTTCATCGTAATATTACGAAAAAAAATTTTACTAAAAAAATCATTATACTTATTATGATGAAACTATTTTTTGTCGTCATAAGCATCACTATTATGGAGAAATTAAAATTTCACCGTAATAGAACGAGAAAAAAAAATTACTAAAAAATGGTTATACTTATTATGACGAAACTATTTTTCGTCGTAATAAGCATCATATTACGGTGAAATTAACATTTCGCCATAATATAATGAGAAAAAAATTACTAAAAAATCGTTATACGTATTACGACAAAATAATTTTTTGTCGTAATAGGCATCACTATTACGGCGAAATTAAAAGTTCACCATAATAGAAAGAAAAAAAAGATTTTAACAATAATTTTTATTTATAACGATGAAAATATATTTCATCGTTCGAAATACTTGTTACTGTGAATTTAATTTTAATTTTGTTGTTATAAATAAGTTTATAGCGACGAAACTATTTCATCACAAAAAGCCCACTTTTTTGTTAGAACAATTTTTGTTAGGGTTATTTTTAATATAAATTATTTTTGAAAGAAAATTTAGATAATAGATTTAGGATTTTATAAGCACACCATCATATAAATGTATTATTTCTGATTCTATGGCATTTTAAAAATAATGCCCTTTATCCATATGAGGCTATCACAGTAAAGCATAATAAAATAGATCTAAATATATATAGATCCGATATAAACTAAAAATAATAAATATAATATTAAAAAATTAATAATAATTGCACTTTAACAGACGAGCTACGAAGTCAGTAGGTTGGCGATGTTTGGAAAGTACAATGGCGGCAGCAGGTCGAAAATGATGAGGAGGCAGCAACTGGATTTTGACAATCATTTTCAAGCATGGAAGGTGGTGACTTTTCAAAGGTGGGGAAGGTGCCTCGTGGCACCTTAGGATGGGTTTGGGGGGCAGCTATGTTGGGGCAAGGAGAGAAAGATATTTTTTTCTTTCTTTTTTTTATTTTAATAAACTCTCTCTCTCCACTTCCTTTTCTTTTCGTTCTTTCTTTTTTTTCATCTTTCTCTCTCTCTTTTTTGGTCCTTTTTAACTAAGTTTGCTTTTGCAAGCGAGGGAAAATAAAAAACAAGACAAACGAAATAGCAAATAATTAAGGCCTGAAACTTTTTCTTAACATTTAAATCGTTTGATTAAGAAAATTCTCTAAATTGAAGACCCACTTATTTTGTTTGATCTTTCCAGAATACTTCATTGCCATCTACGATCATTTGTCATCTATGCACGTCTAGATATGTTATAAAATAGGGTCATGCTTTCGCATCCAATAAAATCGCTATGGAAATCTCCTTCCTATCTTTTTCGGTCTCTTTTAAACCCTTTTATTGTCTAATCTTGGATTTTTACAGAATATTTTGTTGCTATCTACGTGAATTATCCATCTATGGATGCCCAGATATCTATAAAGCGTGGTCATGGTTTCGCTTCCAAACAAATCGCCAAGGAAGTTTCCTTTAGTTTTATTTCAGTCTCTTTGAGTCCTTCTTACTCCACATATAGAAGAATCGGTAAGGTCTTTCTTCCCTTTTTTTTTTCCTGTACCAATGGATTTACGCAGATTTCTTCATCTCTTCTTGTCACTAGATAATGCTTTTAATTTTCTTTGAATATTTCATGCTTCGAATCGACTAGAGAAAGTTACAGATCGGAGTATCCCTAGTGTTTCTTTGTTAGCGAGCATTGTTTGTTGGCCAGTAATTAACAGAAGGGTAAGAGAGACAGTGCAACAAAAGCACCTGATATTCATGGAGAGTGCGCTATTCATTTGCGTTGTTGCCTTCAATCTTCTTATATCAAGCTTCTGTATTCATGTCGGTATTTTACTGAACTTTGTGAGCTCTGTTGTATGGCAAACTGTGCTAAATAACTTTGCTGATAATTATAGATTTTTGTCATGTTTTGAAATATAAACAGAAAAGAGAGGGTAGGCTCATTACATTATATATATATATAGGAATGCCCATAACATAAAATGAATAGTTGAGCGTGAGAGCCAAATGAGTCGAAAGATTCATGCATGACTAAGTAGGTAGATTAATGGTAGGATCCTTGTTTGACACTATGTTTGCTATCATATATTTAATAATGTTATTTGTCATAGTTCCAATAATATTGTTGCATTTCTAATATTGGAGCTTTATTTATTTTTGAAGAAAATGATTATATATATATATATATATATATATATATATATATATATATATGATAGTTGAACGTACCCTTGCATGCATAAAACAAAACTTTTGTTGTGAGTGGTGCAGGAGCTGCAGAGATTGGAATAAACTATGGCTTGCTGGGCGACAATCTACCCTCACCAGAAAATGTGGTGGCTCTCTTGAAATCCTAGAACATCACCAAGATCCGCCTCTTCGAACCAAAACCTGCTACCCTCGCCACTCTCCACAACTCTGGCATTGCTGTTGTAATCAGTGTTGCCGCCAAGTCACATTCCTCCAACGCCGAAAAATGGAGATCCTCCTCTTCAAAGAAGCTCCTGCAAAGAAGTCCTCGAAGACCGATTGCACTGGTGGGGACCCTCCGATGCTCAAGTAAGCGACTCGGGAATAATGAAGAAAAAGAGCTAATAGGAAATACTAGAGAACTTGAGTTCAGATCCCTCTCTCGTTGTGAGTGTGGGTTTTTATACCTGTTCGAGGATCCCTTTTTTCGCTTTCAAAAGGTGGCTGATTTCAAGGTGCTGCAGTCCGGTAGCTGATGGGTGGCCAGACTGACAGTGACAGGTTGCAACCAACACTGGACATATCAGAGGTGTGTCGGCCCACCAGCCCTGCCAAGCACGGTGCCATAGGTGGCAGGTGGGCCTAGTCGTATCAGGCATGTGCCATTACGGGCAGTGGTCATGCGCAGTTGCAGACGGTTAGTGGGCCACGTGGCGGCTGCAGGTGGTTGGTGGGCCACGTGGTCATGTCAGGTGGCTCGAGGATGAAGGGACTCCAGGGCTAAACCGAGGGGACACGAGGTCCGTGGTCAAGGGGACATGAGTCCGAGGCGAGGGGACTTGGGTCCGAGACCGAGGGGGTCCGGGACTGAAGCCGAGGGGACACGAGGTCCGTGGCCAAGGGGACCTGAGTCTAAGGCCGAGGGGACCTCGGAGGTCCGAGGCCGAGGGGACGCCATGTCCGAGGCCGAGGGGATGCCAGGTCCGAGGGGGCCTCCGAGGCCCCCTCGGAGGTCCGAGGCCGAGGAGACGCCATGTCCGAGGCCGAGGGGATGCCAGGTCCGAGGGGGCCTCCGAGGCCCCCTCGGAGGTCCGAGGCCAAGGGGACGCCATGTCTGAGGCCGAGGGGACGCCAGGTCCGAGGGGGCCTCGAGGCCTAAGTGGCCTCGGAGGCCAAAGCTGAGGGTTCCATTAGTTGCTTTCTCCGTTAACCCGTATAAGGCTTGATCAGCCACATTAGATGCCCCCATTGCCCCTGAGACGATGCAGGCCCACCCCTGCGAGGTGAAAGGTGTTGGCCCAGATGGCAACCCAAGAGGGGGGGGTGAATTGGGTTCTAAAAATTTTAGCCTTTTGAAAAACTATGTGCTTTGGAATAGATAAGATTAAGTGCAGGATGAATATTAAGCACAGATCAAGAGATATAGTGAGAGAGTCAAAACACGGCAAACACAAGGATTTTATAGTAGTTTGGTGTATCCAACACCTACGTCCACTCCCAAGTACCACTTGGGTCCACACTATAATCTACTTGATTACAGCCGAGTTGTTTTACAAGCTCACAACTCAAAACTTGTTGTTTCCCCTGGGATTACAACGAACCCAGCTGGTTTTTTGGGCTCACCAGCACAAAACCCAAATCACAAGCTATCCTTAGCTTTTCCCCGAGGTAAACTACCTCAACTAATTCAATCCCCTAATTGAACTAGTAAATAGTAAATGAGAATAGAGTTTAAGATACAAGAATGCTCCTCAAATGAGCAAATAAACAATAAACTAAACAAGGATTAGAAAAGCCTGTTTGAAGATCTTTGAATGTGCACTTTTCTTCTTTTCTTCTTTTCCTCTTCTTTGAAAGGTTGAATCAGTGCCTCAGCTCAGATTCTTCAAAAACTCACAATTGAGAAGATGGGAAAATCAGGGCTTTTGCTTTCTATCTCTTCACTTGGGAAATCCTTTGATTTGAACTTGAATGCCTTGGATTTCTCTTTGAGCTTTTCTGGAGTTGATAGATTTGAACTTTGACTCTTTCCTTTTTGATTTCTTGCTCAAGACTTCTCAGATTTTCAATCTATTTTCTCTCAATTTTTCATCCCGTTTTCAAACGGATGGTCCCCTTTTTATAGATCCCTTAATCCAGGATTTAGGTAGGAAAACTAGCCGTTGGAGATGTTTGGATTCTTCTACACACAAAGAAAATAGCGTTAGAAGTTAGGTGAAAAGAAATCTTACCGTTGGAGTACTTTCTGACAGATAAAAAATCCGTTCCTGACAGGTTGGAGTCGGCTCCAACTTTTCAGGTGTCGGCTCCAAATCGGGTGTTCAAAAATAGTAAAGAAAAAGTTGTTGGGGAGTCGGCTCCAAAAAGGTAAGTGTCGGCTCGGCACTTTCGGGAGTCGGCTCCGGAAAACTATAAGTGTCGGCTCCAGAGTAGTCCATAAAACATGCTCTCTGTTCTCAGGTTAGAGTCGGCTCCGGAAACTCAGGTGTCGGCTCCCGAAATATCAGGTGTCGGCTCCCGAATTCTAGGTGTCGGCTCCGAAAACTGAAACAGAATGCACTTCTCTGTATCTCAGGTTGGAGTCGGCTCCGAAACCTTGGGTGTCGACTCCGACCGTGCCAAAATCCCAGAAACTTTCTGATACGCCTTGGGGTCGGCTCTAACCATTTGGGTGTCGACTCCAGGCTCTGAACTTTGAAATTTCTTTTTCAATCTTGATTCAAAACATGTTTCTTTGTCCTTTTTGATTAATCAAACATTTTTACGCCTGTAACACTTGTTAAATCTATTAGTAACAAAATGAATATACTCATATCTTTTATTAATCATCAAAATCAATAATTGGGTCAACAATCTCCCCTTTTTGATGATTATAAAAACATTGAGTATATGCATGAGAAAAAATAAGATTTTCAAATTTCTCAAATGTTTGTTCGTTAAGCTCCCCTTGAATGAGGTAGCTCCCCCTATGATATTCAATTTAACATCTATTCTTTCTTTAACAGAAAATTTTAATGATTGATACCAATAAGGTAGTTATATCAATTGCAATTACTTTACCTTATGTGCAATTAACTAGATACCAATAAATTAAACTTATGTGATTTGATGCATATACAAAAGCTAAATATTTCTCCCCTTTTTCTGTTTTACATTCAATGCATATACGATTTGCAAATACCATAACTCTCCCCCTTTTTTGTAATCAACAAAAAGGTTTCAAGAGAAATACCAAAATTAATAGATACTCCAAAGATCAAAAAGACATTCATTAAGTATCAATCATCATTTTTGATAAGTTCATTCAAAGATCAAAAGACATTCATTTTTGATAAGTTCATTACATCAAAAAGTCAATCATTACATCATTTTACAAAATGAAAATTTACTACATCAATCATCAAACTATACTTCATTACATTAAAACTTCAAACTATACTAATCATCAAAGAGACTTCATCAAAAATTAGTTCTAATGCGTCTTTGCAGTTCTTCCACTATTCTTGCCATTCCTTCACTCTGAGTCTTGACAAAGGCCTTCAGTCTTTCATCAACAAATGTACAAGCAAAGCAATCTTGTCCTGAAGTTCAGCATTATATTTGGAATAGGTTTCTGAGTCTCCACCAATGTCTTTAAGTTCATCAAATATGTTCTTGAGATCATTCCTTAAAGATTCAGCGGAGGCTCCAAGAGTAGATCAATCAATCTAACTCTTTCATCCAAAGAATAAAGAGTCTCTCTCAAGTTCATAAATTGATTATCTAACTCAGATTTTATCTCTTCCTTGTGAATAGCAAATACCTCTAAGCTGTTCTAACTGAGTATCCAAAAACCAACAAAAGATAGATCAAAAGCAGAAGGAGCTGGAGGAGCTGGAGGTACATCCTGACTTGGCTCTGGTGAGCTCTGTCTCACAGAAGGTCCTGCCTCAGAAGGGCCAGGCACATTCAACTCAGCAACTCTGTCGCCAGAATGCCCTTTTCTCTCCCATTTTCCATCTACTTTTACAAATCCCATCGGTGCACAGTGGCCAAGCTGTAGTAGTCAGTGTGCCTTAGGTTCTTCGAAGGCTCATTATCAGAAATAGCTACTCCTTGACTTCTAAAAACCAAGGTTAGGATCATTCCATAAGGCAGTGAAGATCTCTTCTTGCCCCCAGCCTCAGCCATGTACCATATCATCATCCCAGCAAGATTTATAAGCTGACCAGTCAAGATACTGTCCATAACAACAATGTCTCGTTCTGAGACATACTCAAAACGGCCAGTCTTGGAAATAAAATCCTACTGCAGATGTTATGTAACAGCCTTAGCTCAAGTGGCAATTGGTTTGCCCTAACCTCTTCAAATCAAAATCTCTCTTCCCAACATTCTTGACAATGCAGCAGATCTCTCACTATGAATATTTTCAACAAATCCAGTAACAGGAATATTTAACAGATTTCCTAAAATTTGGAATGTAAGATGAATCCTCTTTCCTCTCAGAACTGACGATCCCACCATCTCCTCTAGCTAAATTCAGATAAAATTCTTTAACAAGTGCTGGATAAGTGGGTACATCCAAAGAACAGACTTTATCCCAACCAAGTTCCTTGATTTGTCTTCCAATGCCAAAACCCTCAGAATCAAAGAAATCAAATCTACTTTTCTACCCATTGTAATAACTCGCCCAGCTAAAGTGTCTACCTGTGGAGATGAGGGGCCAGGATTATCTGATGGTGTTGATGAGGAATCATCACTCGGAGTGGGTTCACGGACTGGACGTCTCGCCGTACGTTTCTTCGTAGCAACGGGAGCATCAAGAACCGATCCCCTACGCTTAGGTGCCATTTAAATCTTTGGGAATGATAGATTTGAAGAATTTGGCTTTGGAAGGTTTTGAGAGGGTTTGGAGAAAGTTTGGAAAGGGTTTGGGGAAGATAGATATCGCGGAAGTGTCGACTCTGCCCTAATAAAGTCAATTTGGGACCACCAGGTGTCGACTCCCGCAAAGTCGGGTGTCGACTCCAAGTCGCTAACACAGTTAGCGCCCGAACTGGAGTCGGCTCCACTTACGCGGTGTCGGCTCCAAGGTCATTGACCGAGAGCGACACAGAAGAGGTGTCGACTCCTCAAATTGAGGTGTCGACTCCACTGACAGTTTCAGAGAAAAACAAATGAGTTTCAAAACGGCCGAAACTTGTCAAAATAAGTCAATAAATTTTTGAAAAAATCTTTGGAATATGGAGAATTGAATTACTCAATTGACTAGATAAATTGTCCTTAAAATTATGAAAGGAATCTCAAGAAATTGATAGAAATCTAGATAGTCATCCCTTAAGGGTTTCAAAATCATTCCAAAGGGTTACAAATCCCTAATTCTCCTCTAAGATAACAAAATCTTTCTTCACTCAAAGGTTTTGTAAATATGTCAGCTAATTGTTCTTCAGTACTAACATAATCAAGGTAGATTTCATTACTAGCTACATGTTCTCTTATAAAGTGATATCTAATTTCAATGTGCTTAGTTCTTGAATGTTGGATTGGATTTTTAGTTAAATTGATTGCACTTGTATTATCACATCTAATAGGTGTTTTATCAAGTGTTATGCCATAGTCTTCAAGTTGTCTCTTAATCCAAAGGATTTGAGCACAGCAACTTCCAGCTGCAACATATTCTGCTTCAGCAGTAGATAATGCAACCGAATTTTGCTTTTTGCTAAACCAAGAGATTAAGTTACTTCCCAAGAATTGACATGCACCACTTGTACTTTTTCTATCTAGTTTACATCCAGCATAATCAGAGTCAGAATATGCAATTAAGTTTAGTGTTGAGTCTCTAGAATACCATAATCCTACATTTTTAGTTCCACTTAGATATCTTAAAATTCTTTTCACAGCAATTAAGTGAGATTCTTTAGGTTCTGATTGAAATCTAGCACATAAACAAACAGCAAACATAATATCTGGTCTACTAGCTGTTAAGTAAAGTAGAGATCCGATCATACCTCTATAATATTTTTGATCAACTGGCTTACCGTCTTCATCTTTGTCTAGTTTGCATGAAGGACTCATTGGTGTTCCGAGGGGTTTGATTGATTCCATCCCAAACTTTTTGAGGATTTCCTTTGTATATTTTGTTTGGTTGATGAAGATTCCCTCTCTTTCTTGTTTGATTTGGAGTCCCAGGAAGAAATTGAGTTCTCCCATCATGCTCATCTCGAATTCACCCTGCATTAACTTAGCAAATTCTTGACACAAGAGATTGTTAGTAGCACCGAATACAATATCATCAACATATATTTGTACTACCAATAAATCTTTATCTTTTCTTTTCAAAAATAGTGTTTTATCAACATTTCCTCTAGAAAAGTCATTTTCAATTAGAAATTTGCTTAACCTATCATACCAGGCTCTAGGTGCTTGTTTTAAACCATAAAGTGCTTTGTGCAATTTAAAACATGATTTGGAAATTTATGATCTTCAAAACCAGGTGGTTGTTCAACAAAAACTTCCTCATTTATAAATCCATTTAAAAATGCACTTTTAACATCCATTTGAAATAAATTGATATGCATATGACATGCAAATGCAAGTAATAATCTAATTGCTTCTAATCTAGCTACAGGTGCAAAAGTTTCATCAAAATCAATTCCTTCTTCTTGATTATATCCTTTTGCAACTAATCTAGCTTTGTTTCTAATTACTATACCATTTTCATCTAATTTATTTCTAAATACCCATTTTGATCCTATAACAGAATGATCTTTAGGTCTATCTACAAGGGTCCAGACATTATTCCTAGTAAATTGATTTAATTCCTCTTGCATAGCTAAACCAATTATTATCTTTTTCAGCTTCTTCAATAGTTTTAGGTTCAATTTGAGATACAAATGCAAGATGATTATTGATGTTTCTCATTGATGATCTAGTCCTTACTCCTTGAGATGGATCACCTATAATTAATTCCTTTGGATGACCATAGGCATATCTCCAATCTCTAGGAAGATCTACATCATTATGATTAGCATCAACAACATCAACACTAGGAGAATCATCACCTTTAGCTTCTTGTTCATGATCTGAAGATACATCTATATTTAATTTTTCAATATCTCTCTCAAGTAAATTTGTATCTTCTTCATCATCAATTTTTTCCGAACTCGATGCTAAAGATTCATCAAAAACTACATGAATAGATTCTTCTACAATTAAGTTTCTCTTGTTAAACACTCTATAGGCTTTACTAGATGTTGAATATCCTAAGAATATGCCTTCATCTGATTTTGCATCAAATTTTCCAAGATTATCTTTACCATTATTATGAATGAAACATTTACAACCAAATGCATGAAAGTAACTAATGTTTGGTTTTCTATTGTTCCATAGTTCATAAGGAGTTTTCTTAAGGATTGGCCTAATTAAAGCTCTATTAAGAATGTAACATGCCGTGTTTATAGCTTCCGCCCAGAAGTACTTTGGGAGTTGGCTTTCACATAGCATGGTACGGGCCATGTCTTCTAAGGTTCTATTCTTTCTTTCTACAACTCCATTTTGTTGTGGTGTCCTAGGTGCAGAGAAATTATGATGAATGCATTTTCAATGCAAAAGTTTTCAAATAAATGATTTTTGAATTCTGTGCCATGATCACTTCTAAGAGACACTATGGTGTTGTTCTTCTCATTTGTGACCTTCTTGAAAATTTCAGAAATATTGGAAAGGTCTCATCTTTATGAGCTAAAAATAATACCCAAGTGTATCTAGAATAATCATCTACAATCACAAGACCATATTTCTTTCCTCCTAGACTAGTGGTTCTAGTAGGTCCAAAAAGATCCATGTGAAGTAGTTCAAGTGGCCTAGAAGTGGAAACAATGTTTTTAGTTTTGAAAGAGTTTCTAGTTTGTTTTCCAAATTGACATGCATCACAAACTTTGTTATTTTCAAAATCTAGTTGTGGAAGGCCTTTTACTAAATCCATTCTAATTAATTTTGAAATTAGGTGTGTGCTTGCATGACCTAATCTACGATGCCACAGCCATCCAATCTCATTCATATTAGCATTATTAGCAACTAAGCAATGATTACTAGTAGACAAATTATCTAAATCAATCAAGTACACATTGCCATTTCTATTTCCAATAAATACAATGCTATTATCAATGGGATTAGAAACAGTGCAAATAGAAGCTTCAAATGATACTTTGAAACCTTTATCACATAATTGGCTAATACTAATTAGATTATGCTTTAAACCATTAACATATAAGACATTTTCAATAAATGGGAGTTATTTGAATTTTACCAAACCCCATGATCTGGCCTTTGCCATTGTCACCAAACGTAACAACTCCTCCTCTTTTGCTTTCAAGGGTGATGAATTGATCCTTGTCACCCGTCATGTGTCTTGAGCAGCCACTATCGAGATACCACTTTCGCTTTGATCTTTTGGCCGCAAGACACTCCTGCAAAATGATCAAGTCTTATATTTAGGTACCCAAGCCTTCTTGGGTCCTTCATGGTTAGTAGCAAAAAAGATTGTTCCTTTTGGAACCCATATTTTCTTTCCTTTAACATTTAATTTCTTGTTACTTTTTCTTGCATTACATTCATAAGATTTATGGCCTTTCTTGTTGCAATTGTAACATGTAACATCATTTGTTTTCTTAACAAAGAAATTGTTTACAAATTTTTGTTTCATGTTTGGTCTATATCCTAATCCAGCTCTATCAAAAAGCCCGTTGATTACTTAAAAGTAAATTCAGTTTTTCAGAGCTATATGTAAATTTATCAACTATGTTCTTGTATTTTCAACTTCTTTCTTTAAGTTAAGGTTTCATTCATGATTGATTCTTTTTCTTTTAGAAATCTCTCCTTTTCATCTTTTAAATCCTTAACTTCAAGTGTTAATTTATTTTTCTCTTTACACAGATTTAAGTTTTCACTTTTCAAAAACTTGTTTTTCTTTTTCAGAATTTTAAAATCATTGACTAATTCATTGAAAGCTTCATATAATTCATCAAATGTAAAATCATCATTGAGGGTTTCGGTATTTACCTCGTCATCGTTGTTTGCCATGAAGCAAATGTTTGCAACTTCTTTTTGTTCCTCCTCGGAAGAGGATTCTTCGCTATCGCTCCATGTTGCAACATAAGCTTTCTTCTTCTTCTTGTAGGCTTTCTTCAATTGAGGACAGTCATATCTGAAATGCCCCGGTTTCTTGCACTCATAACATATTAAGGGGTCTTTCTCTTTTTCTTTGTCCTTGTCCTTCTCTTTTTTCTTTCTCTCCTTCCATTTTTGTTCCATATCTCTTCTTATGGAAGGGTCTCCTTCTTTGCATAAATTTCTTAAATTTTCTAGCAAGGAGAGCTGTCTCATCATCTTCCTCTTCTTCCTCACTGCTGCTTATCTCCTTTTCTGCAGCTTTAAGAGCAATTGTCTTCTTCTTTTTGACTTCTCCTCTTGATGTTGTTTCATAGTCAGCTCATGAGTCATTAAGGATCCAAGTAGCTCCTCCAAAGGTAAAACATTTAAATCCTTGGCTTCTTGGATTGCAGTCACCTTTGCTTCCCATGATCTTGGAAGTGACCTAAGAATTTTACGCACAAGTTCAGAATTAGTATAGGTTACCAAGACTTTTCAAACCATTTACAATATCAGTGAATCTTGTGTACATGCATGTAATAGTTTCAGTTTGTTCCATGCTAAATAGTTCATATTTATGCACCAAAATATTAATTTTTGATTCTTTTACTTGATTAGTACCCTCATGGGTAACTTCTAATCTATCCCAAATTTCTTTTGCGAAAATACATGTAGAAATTTGATTGAATTCATTTGCATCCAATGAACAATACAAAACATTCATGGCTTTAGCATTGAGCTGAGCCAACTTCTTATCATGTTCATCCCATTTGTTTCGGTTTAGAATCACCATGTTGTCTACTCTAATTGTGGGTGTGTGTGGACCATTAACTATGATTCCCCATAGGTCATAGTCAAGTGCTTGAATAAAAATCTTCATCCTAGCTTTCCAATAACTATAATTAGTTCCATTAAATAAAGGAGGTCGATTAGTGGATTGACCTTCTAAATAAGATGAACTAGCTTGAGCTACCATTTGGATCTTTTGCTCTTGATCGTTAGACCAAATTCAAATGAACACTTGCTCTGATACCAATTGTTGGCCCAGATGGCAACCCAAGAGGGGGGGGGGGTGAATTGGGTTCTAAAAATTTTAGCCTTTTGAAAATCTATGTGCTTTGGAATAGATAAGATTAAGTGCAGATGAATATTAAGCACAGATCAAGAGATAGAGTGAGAGAGTCAAAACACGGCAAACACAAGGATTTTATAGTGGTTCGGTGTATCCAACACCTACGTCCACTCACAAGTACCACTTGGGTCCACACTATAATCTACTTGATTATAGCCGAGTTGTTTTACAAGCTCACAACTTAAAACTTATTGTTTCCCCTAGAATTACAACGAACCCAGCTGGTTTTTCAGGCTCACCAGCACAAAACCCAAATCACAAGCTATCCTTAGCTTGTCTCTGAGGTAAACTACCTCAATTAATTCAATCCCTTAATTGAACTAGTAAACAGTAAATGAGAATATAGTTTAAGATACAAGAAGGCTCCTCAAATGAGCAAATAAATAATAAACTAAAAAGGATTAGAAAAGCCTGTTTGAAGATCTTTGAATGTGCGCTTTTCTTCTTTTCCTCTTCTTCTTTGAAAGGTTGAATCAGTGCCTCAGCTCAGATTCTTTAAAAACTCGCAATTGAGAAGATGGGAAACTCAGGACTTTTGCTTTCTATCTCTTCACTTGGGAAATCCTTTCATTTGAACTTGAATGCCTTGGATTTCTCTTTGAGCTTTTCTGGAGTTGATAGATTTGAACTTTGATTCTTTCCTTTTTGATTTCTTGCTTAAGACTTCTTAGATTTTTCAATCTATTTTCTCTTAATTTTCCATCCCGTTTTCAAACGGATGGTCCCCTTTTTATAGATCCCTTAATCCAGAATTTAGGTGGGAAAACTAGCCGTTGGAGATGTTTGGATTCTTCTATACACAAAGAAAATAGCCGTTAGAAGTTAGGTGAAAAGAAATCTTACCATTGGAGTACTTTCTGACAGATAAAAAATTCGTTCCTGACAGGTTGGAGTCGGCTCCATCTTTTCAGGTGTCGGCTCCAAATCGGGTGTTCAAAAATAGTAAAGAAAAAGTTATTGGGGAGTCGGCTCCGAAAAAGGTAAGTGTCGGCTTGGCTCTATCGGGAGTCGGCTTCAAAAATAGTAAGTGTTGGCTCCAGAATAGTCCATAAAACATGCTCTCTGTTCTCAGGTTAGAGTCGGCTCCGGAAACTCAGGTGTCGGCTCCTGAAATATCAGGTGTCGGCTCCCGAATTCTAGTTGCGGCTTCAAAACTAAAACAGAATGCACTTCTATGTATCTCAGGTTGGAGTCGGCTCTGAAACCTTGGGTGTCGACTCCGGATCGTGCCAAAATCCCAGAAACTTTCTAATACGCCTTGGAGTCAGCTCCTAACCATTTGGGTGTCGACTCAGGCTCTGAACTTTGAAATTTCTTTTTTCAATCTTGATTCAAAACATGTTTCTTTGTCCTTTTTGATTGATCAAACATTTTTACGCCTTGTAACACTTGTTAAATCTATTAGTAACAAAATGAATATACTTATATCTTTTATTAATCATCAAAATCAATAATTGGGTCAACAAAAGGGGTGTAAGTTCCCCAGTGGCTGATCCCGCTGTGCCGCCAATTGTTGAAGGGCACGTGTCTCTGGGTGCGGTGATGCCTTAGTGCGGGTGACTTGGGCATTGAAACATCACCGCCTCTGCTAACCATCAAATCTACGGAGATCTGCAACTCAAAGCGAGAGTGTCCTTTCGGAAGCCCCGAAAAGCAACCGCCATAATTGCCATCATGGTGCTGGCGCCAGCGATGCCTTGCTATTAGCCAAAGGCGGAGTGTCTCACTTGTTGAGCACTTGCCAAGGTGATCTTGCCTATAGCGGGAGTCCGCGTGGCCGATTAGGTAAGGCGGGATGATTTGAAACTGATAAGTCGAGGGGGAAAGCCTCGAGTCTTGTCACTTTGCTCTGAGATCGTCTTCCTCCTCCAGCTCTCCCGACTGTGTCCTCCTCCTGAGAACCTGTCCTTGCTGCCTCCTTTTTTGATCCAGGTCAGTTCTTTGATTGTCCTAGCTCCACTTTAGCTCTCATGGCCTCTTCTCCATCCTGGTTTTCCTCTGCTGATCCCGAGGATCAGATTTCCTCCTTGAGGCTTCGCGCCTCTCCATCTCCTCCCTCGTGGTCCTCCTCCTCCTCCCCCTTTGAGGACCATGTGCCTCTAGCTCAACGGCGAGTCGCCGATCGGGCTCCTACTAGGAGCCGCCGGTACCTCTTCGAGGGTGGGGGTAGAATCCCCGGTGGGGATCCCCTCCATGGTAACGGGCCAAGACCTGGCTAACATCCGGACCCGTTACCAGACCCCTAGTGACATAGGGCTGTTCCTACCGATCCCTGATGATAGAGTAGTTTCCTCCCGATCCGGTAGGATTGCTATCTATGAGGTCTCCCTCAGGATAGGTCTCCGCTTACCCTATCCCCCTTTTTTCCTTAATCTCCTCGACCAGTACTCCCTGACCCCTGCCCAGTTGGTCCCGAACTTCATTTGGACCATCTGCGGTTTCATTGTACTTTGCCACTTCCATGGTATTGAGCCTAGACTCTCCCTCTTCCGCTGCTTCTACACCCTCCGGCAACAGTCGAGTTGGTGGTTGTTTTGTTTCAGCCCCGGCCTGGCCGAGTCCTAAAACTTTACCTTCCTTCTTCCGTCAAGGGATAGAAGTCCCGATTCTTTTTTGCTGACCTCGAGGGAGTGAAGCCAAGGTGGGGGGATCCGGACCTAAGGCCAAATAAAGACTCATTAGTGATCTCGGGGGATAGGGAGGCACTTGGGCAACTCTTGACGGCCAAGATCCCCTGGTGCAACCAACTTCTGTCGGAGGACAAGCTTCGACTCTCGGGCATTGCCTCCTGGAGCAGTGAGCGGCTACAGACCCGAACCTTAGCCTGTTTCTGCTTTTCTTCTTTTCTCCCTTTTTTTTTGCTAACTCCAACTGGTAACTTGTAGTGATGAAGATCCCTATTCATATTATTAGGAAGGCTGTAGCAAAGAGGAAGAGGGCTCTCGAGGGTGCCGACGGGCCAAGCAGGAGGCAGTTGACCCCGGTCCCGAGCCAACCTTCGGCACGTCCTCTCCACCCTAGGAGCATAGAGAGTCAGCGGTCGGCCCTTCCATCAACCTCATGGCCGACACCCCCCCAGAGGGAGAGAGGGGGCTGCAGCAGCGGAGCCCGCCATCCCAGCTGTTGAGCCAACCCGGCCGGAGGTAGAGTCAGCCCGGGTGAGGGCCCCCTGGCAGCGGCGGGGCCACCCATAGAGGAAGTGCCAGCGGTTCCCAGCCCAACACACATTGCGCCCAAGCCAGCAGAGGCCGCCGAGGGAGGCAAGGCCAGGGCAATCCCTTCTCGGCCCTCCACGATGAATCATGGGCGAAGGGTGGAGTGGCTTATCTCTCAAATCATCCTCCCCGAGTTCCAGGAGGAGATCAGCCAGTTTGGGGCCTCAGCCTTTTTCAGGGAGGTCTTCATGGCTCTTGTCCGGGTAAGTGTCCTGCATGACTTAGTAGTTTTTTTTTCTTGTATCCCATTAGCTTTTGTACTAACTTACTTTTTGATGCAGTCAGCGAACTCCTTGGTGGTCACACGGGAGGTCATCAACAAAGGACATACCGTTCTTCATGAGGCTCAGTGGGAGGCTACCGAGGCCCGAGCCTGGGCTGAGAGGGCGGAAGAGGCTAGGGAGGTGGCCGAATGCTGGGCGGAAGCCGAGGCTGAGCGTGCTTGGGCGGCTTTGGACCAATTAGGGGAGGCCATGGGGCCGTGACTGCCCGGGACTTTCGTATCAATGCCCTTGCCACCGGAATAAAGGCGGCCAAGGAGAGGGCTGAGAAGGCTGAAGAGGCAGCAAAGAGGTCGGATTCTCGTGTTGCGGAGGGGGAAGCCAATGCGCATGAGGCAGAAGCCGCCGCAGCCACCGCTGAGGAGAGGGTGGCCATTGCCGAGGAGAAGGCAGTCGAGGCCGAGAAGAAGGCTGCGGAAGCTGTGGACAAATTCCGCAAGTCCGCTAGCTTCGCGGGTGAGCTAGCCAAAGCCTCCGCAGACGTTGTTTGGTCGGCGGGGAGGCTCGGGCCTCCTGGGCCGAGCCTCAGCAAGCTCGAGACGGGCTTGCTTCTTGCGGAACTCCCATCCGCCTTGCGTTGGGAGGAGTCGGCCTCGTCGGCATGGATATACTTCTGTGCTCGGCTCAGCAGTTCGGCATAGGAGCTGAGCGGCTTCTTGTCGAGGAGTAGGCAAACGGAAGGGGTGGAGCCCCTGCTTCAAGGCCAAAGTGGCCACAGAGTCCTCGAGGTTGTAGACCTCGAGGGCAGCTTCTTTGAATCAGGCGACGAAATCCCACAGGGACTCACCGCTTTTCTGCTAGACGAAGAATAAACTGTCCGTCACCCGGAGGATCTTCCGGTAGGCGTCGAAGTTAGCCAAGAAGGCCCTCTCCAGCTGTCACAATTATAATTGATGAAATCAATTTAAGGATTCATAGAATCCGTTTTAAGCGTTTGATAAATATTATCATATTTATTTGTCTTTGATTTTTTTTTTTGGGGGTCATGGTGCAGGGAAATGTTGTGGCATCGGCATGAATGTATCCAAATTGAGCAAAGAGAGAAAATACGGATAATATATCTATAGTCATGATTAGTAAATAGATATGTACTAATAAGTTCTGCATTTTTGTTAAGACTTGTTGGGTAGGAGGCAGATTATTAATCAATCAAATGATAATGACATGATAATTGTATAAGAACATCTCCCACCAATACCATAAAGTTGAGTTTTAATCCAGTTCAGCTCAGCTAAACTCAACTCAATTCATCTCAGCCTTTTTTCAACTACATTGGATGAGCTATATGAATATATTTTCTTGACTCTACTCTATTTAGGATCAAATCAATATTAAAATTATAAATAATTATATTTTTTAATTATTTTTTTGCATATTAATTTAGATCTATTCCTATTTTTATTCTTACCAGAAAGTCCTAATCCAGCTCTGATTCCCATATTATTAGTGTCACTATTACTAAAGTTGGAAAGGTATTACTTGCCATGTGTATCAACAGCACGTGTATCAACAGGAATCAACCTCTAGTCCTTAATTATGCTCTATTTGAATGGAAAGAAAAATGGAAAGAGAAAAGAACGGTGGAAGAGAAAATGAAAAGAAAATATTTTTCTTCTTATGTTTGGATTGAGTGGGAGGAAAATAAAAAAAATAAAGTTAATAATTTATAATAACAATAATGCTCTTGTTACAAATGCTTACATACTTTTTATTAATAGCCTAATATTTTATTTTTGAAATGATTAATATTAAAATAAAAAATAATAATAATAAAGCATCCTTTGTTTTCTCTTCAAAATCTCTCTAATTTTCTTCTTTTATTTTCTTCTCTCTTTAATTTTTCTCTTTCATCTAAATAAAATAAATTTTATTTTTTCTTCTATATTCTTCCTTGTTTTCTTTTCTTCCTGCTTTTCCCTCCATCCAAACCCACTGTAAATCTCCAAACCTAACCTTTACGCAGGCAAAAGACTCTATCATCTGAAAGGAAATCCTCTGCAGTCATGAAACAATCACAGGAAAGTAAAAGGAAAAGAAAAAAGAAAAAGAAACCCAGATCTTGTTCCGCTGCGATCGTACTCTCCCTTTCTTTTTCTCTCTCATCCCGCATCCCTCTCTCTGGTTCTCTCCGCTCCCCACAACTTCTCTCTCTCACTCTCTCTCACGCACACACAGAGTCCCATCACCATCCTCAATGAGACCATGACCCATCCTTTTCTCTTATTCTACTTCTGTCCTTCCTTTGTTTCTCTTTCATCTGCTCCCTCCCTCTCTAGACTTCTGTAGTTCTCTCTCTCTCTTTTCTAAGCCCCACCACCATCCTCCATGAGGCCATGACCTATCCTTTCCTCTTATTCTACTCTTCCTAATTCTTTTTTATTTCTTTTTCACAGTATAATAATATTTGGAAAATCTCTCTCTATCCATCCCTCTGAGTGTAGTGGGAGAAGAGAGGTAAAAAAGAAAAGAGCCCATATTACCGACGGGGAGATGGCTCGGCTCTTTAAAGACAGGGGAGCCATATGGGACTCCAAGAGGGAGACGAACGGCAGCTCCTTGCGGTTGTCGTCCTCCGCCGCCATGACCACCGCTGATCTCCCTTCCCCTGTTGACTTTACCGTTTGTTAAAAGTTAAAAAAAAAAAAAAAGGAAGTGGGGTGGTAACTGACCCACGCGAGCATTAAATGCTCGCGTGGGACGCGCTCGAAACGAAACGCCCGTGACGACGTTTGCAGAACGCTCGCAGCGAGCGTTCCGTGATTTCTGGACGCGCTCGAAACGCTCGCGATGAGCGTTTGCGGAACGCTCGCAGCGAGCATTCCGTGATTTTCGAAATCCGTTTTTTCTTCCGTTTGGAAAGAAACGGTAACAAGAGGAACAGTAATATTTTTTTTTATATAAATATATGGATAATCTAAAGGAAAAGAGAAGTGAAGATAAAAACCATTATCACAAATCTTGTTACTGCAAAATCCTTGTTGTTGAAATCCTTGAAGATCTTGTTGCTGCAATGAAGATTTTGTTGCTGCAATTTTAATCCTTGCTGCAAATCCATGCTGTCTCAAAGAGTCTAACCAAGAAAATCTGTCTCAACAAACTACTGGTGGTAAAAGATTGATTTAACTATCACTACAAGAAAATGTCAAAATAGTGATGAAAATTAGTGATGGAAATTTTCGTCACTAAATTGTGACGATTTAGCAACAAAATAGTGACAAAAAATTAAAATTAGTGACGAATTAATTTTTCCATCACTAAACCGTCACTGACTATCACATCCGTCACTAATTTAGTGACGAATTGCCCTTCCATCACTAATCCATCACAAATTATTGACGGAAGAGTAATCCATCACTAAATTAGTGACGGATATTTCTTCCGTCACTAATCCGTCACTAATTAGTGACGGATAGGGCAATCCGTCACTAATTTTGTGACGGATGGGGCAATCCGTCACTAACTTAGTGACGGATTGCTTTTTCGTCACTAATCCGTCACAAATTAGTGATGGAAAACAATCGTCACTAATTAGTGACGAATTATTTTCGTCACTAATTAGTGACGAATTATTTTCGTCACTAATCCATCAAAATTAGTGATGGATGGAAAATTCGTCACTAAATTAGTGACGGATTGCCCTTCCGTCACTAATCCATCACAAATTATTGACGGAAGAGCAATCCATCACTAAATTAGTGACGGATATTTCTTCCGTCACTAATCCGTCACTAATTAGTGACGGATAGGGCAATCCATCACTAATTTTGTGACGATGGGGCAATCCATCACTAACTTAGTGACGGATTGCTTTTTTGTCACTAATCTGTCACTAATTAGTGATGGAAAACAATCGTCACTAAACCATTACTAAATTAGTGACGGACAAGTTAATCCATCACTAATTTAGTGACGGATTGCTCTTCCATCACTAATCTAATCCATCACTAATTTAGTGACGGACAAGGTCATCCGTCACTAATTTAGTGATGGATTGGTTTTCCATCACTAATCCGTCACTAAATTAGTGACAGATTGCCCTTTCATCACTAAATTTATACTTTTAATTTTTTTTAAAATTGTGATGAAAAAATTTGATCGATTTTTATCGAGCACTAACATTTATGCTATTTAAAATTTTTAATTTAGTTAAAAAATAAATAATTTAAATGTTATAAAATAATTATATTTTTTATCATTTAATGCATAAAATAAAAGTTTTTAAATTATATAATTTTTAATATTTAATTGTTTAAAAATAATAAATTATATACAATAATTAAAGCAATGAATGCACGAGGATTCTATTATTCAATTTTCATCAAATCAAATTTCGGAGCTGTTTCACGCTTTTCTAATGCAAAGATCAATGTTGAATATACTCAGTACGTATATATTAATTATGCTCACCATTCAATTCGCTCCCAAATTAAACTTTAATTTGACGCTGGCAACTTAAGTTCCCGATTAATTTCTTGCCTTGGCTTGGTCATTCATGCCTATCTAATTAAACCCCCACTACAGCAAAATTTATATGTAACAACTCTTTTGTGCCTTCTGATCCCCCCCAACCCCGCGAGCCTTCTTCAGAGCGGTTTTCCTTCTTCTGATCCCCCCCCTCTAGGTTTTCCTTCCTTCTGACCGCTCTAGGTTTTCCTTCTTCTGATCCCCCCCCCCCCCGCGAGCCTTCTTCCCCGCCATCGAGCCTTCTAACCGCTCTAGGTTTTCCTTCTTCTGAAGCCTTCTTTCCCGAGCCTTCTGACCGCTCTAGGTTTTCCTTCTTCTGATCCCTCCCCCCCCCCCCCCCCCCCCGCGCCACCTTCTGCGCCCCACTGCCACCGGGACTACAAATGCCCCTATAACTCTCTTTGATCGCCAAAGCCTTGGGGGCGTGGGTTGCTCAAACTCGAAGGGATTCTAGAGAGGCTGAGAGAGAGAGGGCGGGGGAGTTCGTTTGCGCCTGGGTTTTGGGCGGTGAGCGGCCATGGATCGGTCGAAGACGGTGATCTTGCTCGGCCTCTTGCTCACCGGTACGTTGTGATCCGATCCCCTCAAGTGGTTCTTGACCTGATCGAGTTGTTTAGGGCTTGACCTATGTTTCTTCTTTATTTTGATGAGTGTTCGTATGAATGTATTAGATCTGATCTCGTTTTTTGCTTCATTTGGCTTTTGTGGTATTTTATGGTTGTTGCTGGTAGATCTGCCTCTATAGGACAGTGATTTTTTATGATATTGTTGAACATCTGATAGTGTATAGGTCGAGATTAGTCATTACTGGTCTCTTATCTTTTGATTTGGAATCTTGGAGGCACAAAAGCTTGGGCTTAAACTGCTGTTAGCGAATTCTACGTTTTGTTTTTGTTTTGCTAAGCGATGGAAAAGTAACCGGCAACCAATAATATTTCTTTTGCACGAACTCACTTAGAGAAACAGAAATCATGAACTAAAATGCTGGCAGAGGGGAGGAAGTGCTACAGAAGAAGCATTTGACTTTCGTGCTTTGCTTTTGTTTTTCATTTGTGTGCATGTTGTAGCTGACAGAATATAGGCAGCATGTAAATTAATTATTCCTGCAGCTAGACTTGATTTTACTTCTGATTACTTGAAAGGAACTGGAATCTAGCAAGTTAGGCACATTTCTAGTAATTATTCAGTTAATTTAATATTTATTTTTATTAACTCTTACTCTGATGTAAATAGGATGAATGTAGTGCAACCATCCATTCCATTTAGATTGCATTAAGAAGTGGTTAGAGGGGAGCAAGATGTGCCCTCTTTGTTGATTCGAAGTGCAAGAGATACCCAAGTGAAAATAACCCAATGTTCTAATTTTGAATTCATTGTTGTCTTGGGTAATGATTTTAATGTAAGGTGTGTTTGCCATTTTATATCTTTAATTGCTGCAAAGATGTTTCTTTTAAATAATCTAGTGTTTGGATAATGTCAGGTTCATTCTGGTTCTTCTTCATTCAATATAGCTATTTGAAGCTATATTGGTTCATTCTGGTTCTGGAACGTGCTGATGTGGTTGCATGAAGTGTGCACAGCGTCGTGAATTTGATTGATGGTGAGGAGGCAATGATCTAGAATCGGATCAAATACATTACAAGTTCTCTTGAAATTATATCAGTTCTGAGTTCATTTGATGAGCGACAGTGTAAAGTTACATTATATGAAGAAAAAGAAGCATGTTCAAAAGGATAGTTTAGAGATCAAGATGGTAACAGTTTCTGCTATCATCTCTAAATTTACTGAATGAATATCGGCAGTTACTAGAGTTGGGGAGCATCCTTTAACTACCCATGTTTGTTTCTATCCTTAAATCGCACATCTCTTTTGCTCAATCTCTGTAGAGTTGGGATCGCATCGCTTGCCATGACAATTAATAAGACAGATCGTGCATCTGGCGACAAATAAAGGGAAGACTTTTATTCTGTCCATATTGAACATTTACCTCACCATAAAGGCTTAATTTGGAAGAATAACCATCACGAAATGTCATCACCTATTCTGTTCTTATTGTTGCTCCCTGTTTCTTTATTTGATCAAGAAAGGAGCTGGGGTGATGCAGGTCTTGATGTTGTATGTTTACATTTATCCCATTTCTGTGACAGCATTTGTCCTAAATGCTTTTTTCCATATTGATGATGACCAGATATTTTAATGTTGTCAGCTCCTTCTTATATGTGCCTTTGACATTTCTGCAGATCTTCATGCCATGCACCAGAAGAATTGAGCCAGAGAGATTTGCATAATCTTCTCCGACAGTATGTAGGTATATGATTTTTCTTCTATAATAATTAGTACTAACTGGATGATTTAATATCTAATGGATCATGGTGATGGTGCAAAGAACGTTCTTGGGATGCTTTAGAACCTATAGAGGAGAGACCATGTGAGATTTTTTTTTAATTTGCTTCAATCAGGGTCTGTCCTTTCGTCAGGTACAACATAAAACGAAGCTATACTCTCCTGATGTAGTTTGCTGGAATGCGAAATATATTGGTAAGCAATAGCAATCATTAGAAACATTAGTGAAGTAGAGTATTCTTTTAACTCTGTGACTTATTATCGTTTATTTGATCCAAAAATTGCAATTTAGGAATGTTAGATTATTTAATATTTATGTTGCAATTTGTGGGTTGATTTTAATTGCAACCATTCCTTAGCGGCAGTTGTCAAATCCTGTTTGAGTGGAGTGTCAGTCTTAAAGACTTATTTAGGACTGCTTTGGGACTGGGATAGTTTTTTTAAGCCACTGAATCTGATTAACCTTAAGAAATAATTTTACATGTGGCCACATAGAGAACAAATTTTGGTCAGTCTGTTCCTTTTCTTCTCTTTCCCATGCATTTAAAAGTCTCCTTAGAAAACAGCTGGTTAACTTTGTTATGAGTTCTAATAGAAGCTGTTACTTGCCACATTGAATAAAAAGGTTGTTTCTTTTAAAGTCCAAACTTATAAAGCTTTGATGAACCCATCAAAGCCAATATAACAGACAGCCCTATATCATAAATTACAATCAAAATCAGTATTAAAGATGTTTCATTCTTGTTTCTTCCATGGTATAATTTCAAATGATAGAGGTGCAAATCCTTCAACCAGAGTTGAAATGCCAACTCATATTTACAGAAGGGAAGTCTTGGAACAGTATTCAGGTCCAAATGAATCTAAAACAAACCTGCTGATAACATTCTTTAAAAAAATGAAAAATAAATAATTTTGAGCAAAGCTTGATTATGTACAAGGTTGGCTGATATCTGGCTATACTTCTACTTCGTAAGGCATTAGAGTGATGGTAGATAACATAAAGATGATTTTGTGACATTTCTAATACATCAGTATCGATGTTAGTTGCACTTTTTCCCATCTACTATATGTTCTGGATGGCTTGCAATAATTGAAAGACTTTAATCAGTTTTCAAGTATCAGGATCCAAGTTCAAGTGCTTTGTCAGTTTGTTTAAATTATTACTAGCTGAAATGGAAGAGGAAATTTATAGTTGAATGCTTAATTTTTTTAAAAAAAAAAATTTAAACATGCATCCAGTCATTCACATGCCTATATTAATTTCTAGTATTATCTGTTGCCTCATACTTGAAAACTCAAGATGATTAGCTGCAATAACAGTTTTAAACATACGAGGAGAAATCCCTTCCTGCTTCTGAAATGAGAAAGATGGAAAAAGAAGCATTCAAGTATCAGAAGGACAAAAAAGATGGCCAGGGTACCTATATACAGTGCAATTGACTGTTCCACAAACATTTCAAATTTTTAATTAGGTCAAAGTAATTTACCACTGCCTCCTCCACCAAAGTTTTAAAATTGCAAAGTCAGTTCATTCTCAAATTTGTCTTTCTCAGTGAACAAAAGAAGTGATTATGTCATGAATAAATAAATAAATAATTCAAGAACCATTGCAATCAACATGCCTCATGCACATATGCTATTTACTCAAATGACATTACAATAACTTGAAACCTCTCTGAACTTCAACTATGCACAGTAAAATTTATGAATAACATGAGGGAAAAAGGGGAAAGATTGAATTGTTGTAGTTGCAGTATGTTGTGTTCCATGGAACAGTCCACACTGGAAGGGAAGAAGCTTATCAAGTAATACACTGCATTTGCTGATTCTCGATATTGATATGGTTTGTTACTTTAAATTCTTTTCCATGCAGCTTCTCTGAAGGTTTTTGTTGAGAAATTATTGAAACATAATTGCCCCAACTTTATTGATTTTGATGATTCCCAAAAGCCATGAGTATCTTAAAGAAAACAATATGGTTATTTTTCAAAAACCTTGAGCTTATTCAAATTGAATGGAATGAACTTTCAATGGTTATATCAAATGAATTTTGAACCGTTAGAAAAAGAAGTTTCAAGTTGTATGCTCAAAGGATTTCAAAAAGGAATTTTTGATACATTATATTTCAATCGATGAATTCTTGAAACATGTCTTGAATCCATGTTAAACGTCATATTTAATGTATTCAAGTCAAATTTATATTTTAAATTTAATTGGGACAAGTTTTAAAGTCAATCAGAACATTTTTCTGATTTTTGTATCGGTCCCGAGCCGACTCATGAGTTTCCGAGTCGACTCCCCAGTTTGCCTGAGTTTCTCGAGTCGACCCTTGGTTTTCAAGAGTCGACCCCTGAATTCTTGCGAGCCGACTCCTGTCTGTGCGAGCCGACTCCGCTCAAACAACAGAACCCATGTTTTTTGAGCACTTCTCGAGTCGACTCCCCATTTTCTCGAGTCGACTCCCGACTTTCAGGAGCCACTTATGTTTTCGCGAGTCGACCCCTCAATGGTTAAAATGTTTCTATTTTTGGTAATCGACCTCGAGCCGACTCCCTCAGAGCTCGAGTCGACTCCGCGAATTCTGGGCGCGATTTTTAAAGATGACACATCAGCCCCAACGGTAAGATTTTTGAATAACGGCTATTTTTCCCTGTCTCTAACGGATATATTTTTGCAGATTCTATAAATAGAGGAGTTCTTTTCAAATCAAAACAACCCAGAGAAAATCAAAAAGAGAGAAAAGAATATCATTTGAAAAGAGGGAAAAACAGAGCTTATGGAAAAATCTTTTAGCTCAAAGAGGAGTGTTTCAAAAGGAGTGAAATCCAAGTGAAAGATTCGTCTACTCCTTCTCATCATTCCACAAAAGCCAGAAGAAAATCCAAGTGCGTTTCAAAGGTCAAATCTGCGGATTTTCAAAAGAGGGAAAAGCTTCATCTCAACTCCAAAGACTTCAACGGTCAAGAATCTAGCTGAGGCGTGATTCAACACTTCTAGAGGAGTTGAAGAGAAGAAGGGAGAAAGCCCAAGCATCTACCATCTGCAAATACAATCAGGCTTTTCTAACCTTTTAATATTTTGTACTTAATTTGTATATTGCTCAAGGGGAGCACTTAATTGTTCAAACACTATCTTTATATTTGTTTGCTGATTCAATCTGTGGATTGAATTAGTGGAGGTTGGTATACCTCGTTACAAGCCGGAGTGCTTGTGTTGGGTTAGTTGTGAGCCCTAGAAAAACGTGTAGGGTTTTGTGCTGGTAAGCCCGAGTTAAAACCAGCTGGGTTCGTTGTGCACCCGGAAAACAACAAGTTTGAGTTGTGAGCTTGGAAAACAACTCGGCTGTAATCTAGAGAGATTATAGTGTGGACCCAAGTGAATCTTGGGAGTGGACGTAGGTGCTGGTTGCGCCGAACCACTATAAAATTGCTTTGTGTTTGCCGTGCTAATTTTCTCTATCTCTATCTCTCTTTATTAACTGCTTGTTCATTGCTTATTAGTTATCTCACTTGCACATCTTGCTAACTAATCAATTAAAGTTAAAAAGTCTTAAATTTTTAAGAACCCAATTCACCCCCCCCCTCTTGGGTTGCCATCTGGGCCAACAATTGGTATCAGAGCAAGTGCTCATTTAGAATTTGATCTCACGATCAAGGGCTAAAGATCCATATGGCAACACAAATTGGTTCAAGTTTTGCTGAAGGTCATTCTACGAATAGACCTCCACTTTTTAATGGAACCAACTATTCATATTGGAAAGCTAGAATGAGAATATTCATTCAAGCTTCTGATTATGAATTTGGGGAGTAATAATTAATGGACCTAGTACACCCACACACCTTATTGATGGCACTATTGTTCCTAAACCCGAAAGGGATTGGAATGATAATGATAGGAGAATGGCACAACTAAATGCTAAAGCCATTAATATTTTATATTGTTCCTTAGACTCAAATGAATTCAACCGAATCTCAACTTGTAATTCCGCAAAAGAAATTTGGGATAGGTTGGAAATAACTCATGAAGGAACAAACCAAGTAAAGGAATCAAAATAAATATTTTGGTTCATAAATATGAATTGTTTACAATGGAACAAACTGAAACCATCACATGCATGTTCACTAGATTTACTGATATTGTGAATGGTTTGAAAAGTCTTGGTAGAATTTATTCTAATGCTGATCTTGTGCGTAAAATTCTTAGGTCACTACCAAGATCGTGGGAAGCAAAAGTCACTGCTATCCAAGAAGCAAAGGACCTCAATGCACTACCTTTAGAGGAGCTTCTAGGATCCTTAATGACCCACGAGCTTAACAATGAAGCAGCATGTTGAGGAGGAAACAAAAAGAAGGAAAACTCTTGCCCTCAAGACTGCAGAAATGGAAGAGCAGCAGTGAAAGTAATGATGAAGATGATGAGGAAACTGCTCTCTTGGCCAAAAAATTCAGAAGTTTATGAGAAAAAGGCCCTTCCATAAAAAGAAATTTGGAGCAAGATTTGAAGGAGAAAAGGATAAGAAAAAGGACAAGGAGAAAGAAAAAGAAAAAGAGCCCTTAGTATGTTATGAGTGCAAAAAGCCAGGGCACTTTAAGTATGATTGTCCTTTGCTGAAAAAGGCCTACAAGAAAAAGAAGAAAGCATACATGGCAACATGGTCTGATGAATCTTCCTCGTCGGAAGAAGATGAGCAAAAGGAAGTTGCCAATATCTGCTTCATGGCCAACGACGACGACAACGACAATGAGGTAAGTTCTGAAAACTCAAATGATGATTTTACATTTGATGAAATGTTTGAGGCTTTCAATGAACTTATGATTGATTTTAAATCCTTAAAAAAAAGTATAAGTTTTTGAAAATGACAATATTAGTTTAGCTAAAAGTAAAAATGAATTAGCTTTAGAAGTTAAGAACTTAACTAATGAAAAAGAAGAACTTAGGAAAGAAAGAGATAATCTTAATCAAGAAAAGATTTATTAAAATCTGAAACTAAAAACTCAACTAAAGATTTAAAAGATCAATAGAAACTTTAGCTTTAGATAAAGAACAGCAAGCTAAAGAAATTGACTCTCTTAAGAAAGATGTTAAAAAATATAAAGACATTGTTGAGAAATTCACTTAAGTTCAACTAAACTTAACATGATCCTAGATAGTCAAAAAGCTGTTTTTGACAAAGCTGGTTTAGGATATAACACATTAAGGAAACAGAAATCTCTAAAGAATATTTTTGTAAAAGCCAACCAAAGTAATATAACTTGTTTTAAATGTAATGAAAAAGGTCATAAATCATTTGAATGCAAAACGTTAAATAATAACAACAAGTTAAATGTTAAAGCTAAGAAAATATGGGTTCCGAAAGGAACAATTTTATTGCTGCTAACCATGAAGGACCCAAGAAAGCTTGGGTACCTAAGCATAAAGTTTGATTATATTGCAGGAATGTCTTGTAGCCAAAAGATCAAAGAAAAAGTGGTACCTTGATAGTGGCTGCTCAAGACATATGACGGGTGACAAAGATGAATTCATCACCCTGGAAGAAAAGAAAGGTGGAGTTGTGACGTTTGGCGATAACGGTAAAGGTCAAATTATGGGCCTTGGTAAAGTTCGCATAACTCCATCTATAGTTATTGATAATGTACTTTATGTTAATGGTTTGAAGCATAATCTAATTAGTATAAGTCAATTATGTGATAAAAACTTTAATGTTTCATTTAAATCTTCTATATGCACTGTAACTAATTCTATTGATGATAGCATTGTATTTACTGGTTATAGACATGGCAATGTTTACTTAGTTGACTTGAAAAAATTATCTTTGAGTGATCATTGCTTAATTGCTGACAATGCTAACATAAATGAAATTAGTTGGTTGTGGCATCGTAGATTAGGTCATGCAAGCACACACCTTATTTCAAAACTAATTAAAATGGATTTAGTTAAAGGATTACCTAAACTAGATTTTGAAAATAATAAAATATGTGATGCATGTCAATTTGGAAAACAAACTAGAAGTTCTTTTAAATCTAAAAACATTGTTTCAACTTCTAGGGCTAGAGCTACTTCACATGGATCTTTTCGGACCAACTAGAACCACAAGTCTAGGAGGAAAGAAATATGGTCTAGTGATTGTAGATGATTATTCTAGATATACTTGGGTAATGTTTTTAGCTCACAAAGATGAGACTTTCTCGATATTCCTGAAATTCTTCAAGAAAGTCACAAATGAGAAAAACACTACTATAGTATCTCTAAGAAGTGATCATGGAACAGAATTTGAAAATCACTTATTTGAAAATTTCTGCACTGAAAATGGAATTAATCATAATTTTTCAGCCCCTAGGACTCCACAACAAAATGGTGTAGTTGAAAGAAAAAATAGGACTCTAGAAGACATGGCCCGTACCATGCTATGCGAAAGCAACTTACCAAAGTATTTTTGGGCGGAAGCAATTAACACAGCATGTTACATCTTAAACAGAGCTTTAATAAGACCAATATTAAAGAAAACACCTTATGAATTATGGAATGAAAGAAAACCAAATATAAAATACTTTCATGCATTTGGATGTAAATGTTTCATTCATAATAATGGTAAAAACAACTTAGGAAAATTTGATGCTAAATCTGATGAAGGAATTTTTCTAGGTTATTCAACAACTAGTAAGGCATATAGAATCTTTAACAAGAAAACCTTAGTAGTTGAAGAATCCATACATGTAGTTTTTGATGAATCTTTAGCAACTGGATCTGAAAAGATTGATGATGAGGAAGATACAAACATAATTGAAAAAGATCTTGAAAAACTTAATATTGAAGTATCTTCTGATCATGAACAAGAAGCTAAAGATGATGATTCACATAAGGACGATGATGTCAATATTGATCATAATGATATAGATCTTCCAAGAGACTGGAGATATGCTCATAGTCATCCTAAGGAATTGATTATAGGCGATCCATCTCAAGGAATAAGAACTAGATCATACATGAGAAATATTAGTAATCATCTTGCATTTGTATCACAAATTGAACCTAAAACTATAGAAGAAGCTGAAAAAGATAATAATTGGATGTTAGCAATGCAAGAAGAACTAAATCAATTTACAAGAAATAATGTTTGGACTTAGTTGAAAGACCTAAAAATCATTCAGTAATAGGATCAAAATGGATTTATAGAAATAAACTAGATGAAAATGGCATTGTAATTAGAAACAAAGCTAGATTGGTTGCTAAAGGATATAATCAAGAGGAAGGTATTGATTTTGATGAAACCTTTGCACCTGTAGCTAGATTAGAAGCCATTAGGCTATTACTTGCATTTGCATGTCATATGAATTTAACTTATTTCAAATGGATGTAAAAAGCGCATTTTTAAATGGATTTATTAATGAAGAAGTTTATGTAGAACAACCACCAGGTTTTGAAGATCACGAGTTTTCAAATCACGTTTTTAAATTGCACAAAGCTTTATATGGTTTGAAACAAGCACCTAGAGCTTGGTATGATAGGTTAAGTAAATTCTTAATAGAAAATGATTTTACAAGAGGAAATGTTGATAAAACTTTGTTTTTGAAAAGAAAAAGTAAAGATTTACTTGTAGTACAAATATACGTAGATGACATTATTTTTGGTGCTACTAACGATTCTCTTTGTCAAGAATTTGCAAAGTTGATGCAGGGAGAATTCGAGATGAGCATGATGGGAGAACTCAACTTCTTCCTTGGACTCCAGATCAAACAAAGCAAAGAGGGAATCTTTATCAACCAAACCAAATACACAAGAGAACTACTCAAAAAGTTTGGTATGGAAACAATGAAACCCCTCGGAACTCCAATGAGTCCTTCATGCAAGCTGGACAAAGATGAAGAAGGTAAAAAGGTTGATCAAAAGTATTATCGAGGTATAATCGGATCCCTTCTTTATTTAACAGCAAGTAGACCAGATATTATGTTTTCAGTATGTTTATGTGCTAGATTTCAATCTGAACCTAAAGAATCACATTTAATAGCTGTTAAAAGAATTTTAAGATATCTAAATGGAACTAAAAATGTAGGTTTATGGTATTCTAGAGACTCCACATTAAACCTAATTGCATATTCAGATTCTGATTATGCTGGATGTAAATTAGATAGAAAAGCACAAGTGGTGCATGCCAATTCTTAGGTAGTAACTTAATCACATGGTTTAGCAAAAAGCAAAATTCAGTTGCATTATCAACTACTGAAGCTGAATATGTAGCAGCTGGAAGTTGCTGTGCGCAAATCCTATGGATTAAGCGACAACTTGAAGACTATGGTATCACACTTGATAAAACACCCATAAGATGTGATAACACTAGCGCAATCAACTTAACTAAAAATCCAATTCAACACTCAAGAACAAAACACATAGAAATTAGATATCATTTTATAAGGGAACATGTAGCTAATGATGAAATTTGTTTAGATTATGTAAACACTGAAGAACAATTAGCTGACATATTCACTAAACCTTTAAATGAAGAAAGATTTTGTTATCTTAGAGGAGAGTTAGGAATTTGTAATCCTTTTGAATAAATTTTGAAACCTCTAAGGAAATATATCTAGAGTTCTTTCAAATTCTCAAAATCTTAAGGAAATTTTATCTAGAACTCATATCAATTTGATCTCTCAAAGTCCATGATTTTTAATCATACTCAAAGATCAAATTTGGGACTTATTTCGGATTCTCTGAATCTTAATCTATTTTTCTCTGAAATTGTCCGGGAGCCGACTCGAGAGTATCGGAGTCGACTCGAGTTTCTGCTGAAACTCAGGAGTCGACCCCTCCTCTGAGCGAGTCGACTCGAGATCGTGTCCGTGCTCTGTGACTAGTCGGAGCCGACTCCACACTTTGCGCGAGTCGACTCGACGTGGTCCCAGTCGATTTATTTAGGGCACGAGTCGACCCGACGGACATTTCATTCTTCCAAAATCTTCCAAATCCTCTCCAAAACTTTCCCAAAACCCTCCAAACCTCAAATAACCTCTGATTAACAATCCTTCAAGATCAATGGCACCCAAAACCCGTGGAGCTAGCTCGAGTGGCGCCGGTTGAAGAGAAAAAGGACCGTTCGACGACCCGTCCGCGAGCCGTCTACGGATTCTCTTCTACCCTTCGGCTAGTGATCCTCCTCCTGCTCCAGCTCCTACCCTTCAGGTAGATCTTCTAGCCAGTAGGATTGTAACCACAGGAAGGAAAGTTGATTTTGAATTGTTTGAGAATGAAGGATTCATCATTGGTAGACAACTAATTGAGATGGGATTTGAGATATTTGTTCATTGGACTGTCCCACCTACCCTGCTTGGTTAAAGAGTTTTACAAGAATTTGACTAGAGGAGATGATGGCTTGTGAGCAAGGTTAGAGGCATTGGTTTGAACATTACATCCTCTATTCTATCTAGATTATTGAATTACCCTTGTCTGGACCATCTACATTTGCCCAGAAGATAGATCTCCAGCCCTCACTAGGCTATTGAACAGAAATTTGAGGGATTTGAAGAAGTCTTTGCTAGTCAACTTGCCTTGGAATTAAGATTCTCACAATATTTGCAGCAGGATTTATTTCCCAAGACAGGCAGATTTGACTATGTTTCTGAGCGAGATATTTTTGTTATGGATGCTGTTGTTTCTGGGAAGCCCATCAATCTACCTAGGATGATATTTGGTATATTGCAGATTGTGTGGGAAAAGAAATCAAGTTACCCTATGGCATGGTTTTGACTAAATTATTTCAAAGCCAAGGGATTGTTTCAGTGATAGTGAGCCAAAGAAGGAGTTAAGACATACAGATTATTATACTTTGGCTACTATTCATCGCATGGGGTTTGTTAAGAAAAATGGAAGTTGGGAGAGAAAGAATGTTACTGAGGACAGAGACTTAGATGCAGAGGCACCCAGACCTTCTTGAGACATTCATCACCTGAGCCTCCTCAGTTCATCTGTTCCAGATTCTGTTCCAGCTCCTGCTTCTGATCCTACCCCTGCTCCTACTATTGCTCCTGCTCAGTCTTCCACATTTCATCTGGTAGTTTTTCTGATACCAGTTAGATCAACTTCGATCTTTATTCAAGTCTGAGTTAAGTGATCATGAAAAGAGATTGAAAGAAGAATTTAATGAAAAGTATATGAATTAAAAGAAGCCTTATATTCTCTCAGTGATCGGTTGCATCGATTGAGTCTACTCTCAGTTCATCTACCGGTTCCTTAAGTGAAGACTTAAAGAATATCTTTGGAGAACTTAAGGATATCTGCGGTGACTCGGAGACATACTCCCAATGCAACGCCGAGCTTCAAGAAAAATTACATCTGCTTGTACTTTTGTTGATGAAAAACTCAAAGACTATGTTAGACTTCAATGTGAAGGGATGAAGCAGATTGTTGATCACTTGAATAGAATTACTAGAAGAAATTTTTAAGTTTTCATGTAATCTTTTTGATGTAATCAAATTTACTTTCAATGCAATGAGCAAGTTTACATTTTCATGTACTTTCATTTTGAAGTAATGAGAAAGTTTGATGCTTACTTTTGTCTATTTCAATTGTAGTACCCTTGAATATCTTGAATGCTTATGAATGATTATCTCAATCAATTGATAACTTAATGCTGAATGAATTCGAATGAAATATTTGATGCTTGATGCTCTAACCTTTTTGTTGATTACAAAAAAGGGGGAGAGATTTTATATTAATCGTATATGCCAAATTGCAATTAAATAAAGAGAATTGAAAAAAGAGCATAAGGGGAAGAGATAAATTGAATTTCATAAAGAAAATGCTTAAGTTTTTGATTTTGAAAAATTTTGAATGATTTATAAAATTAAGGTTCATAGGGGGAGCTACCTCATTGAGGGGGAGCCTTTCCATGAACACAAAAGTTGATTTTGGAATCACAAATTTTTCAATTTTATAATGCATATACTCAATGTTTTTGTCATCATCAAAAAGGGGGAGATTGTTGAGAAATTATTGAAACATAATTGCCCCAACTTTATTGATTTTGATGATTTCCAAAAGCCATGAGTATTTAAAGAAAACAATGTGTTTATTTATCAAAAACCTTGAGCTTATTCAAATTGAAAGGAATGAACTATCAATGGTTATATCAAATGAGTTTTGAATCTTAGAAAAAGAAGTTTCAAGTTCTATGCTTAAAAGATTTCAAAAAGGAATTTTTACACATTATAATTCAATCGATGAATTCTTGAAACATGTCTTGAATCCATGCTTAAACGTCATATTTAATGTATTCAAGTCAAATTTATATTTTAAATTTAATTGGGACAAGTTTTAAAGTCAATCAGAACATTTTTCTGATTTTTGTATCGGTCCCGAGCCGACTCAAGGGTTTCCGAGTCGACTCCCCAGTTTGCCTGATTTCTCGAGTCGACCCTTGGTTTTCAAGAGTCGACCCCTGAATTCTTGCGAGCCGACTCCTGTCTGTGCGAGCCGACTCCGCTCAAACAACAGAACCCATGTTTTTTGAGCACTTCTCGAGTCGACTCCCCATTTTCCTCGAGTCGACTCCCGACTTTCAGGAGCCGACACTTTGTTTTCGCGAGTCGACCCTTCAATGTTAAAATGTTTCTATTTTTGGTAATCGACTCGAGCCGACTCCCACAAAGCTCGAGTCGACTCCGCGAAATCTGGGCGCGATTTTTAACGATGACACATCAGCCCCAACGGTAAGATTTTTGAATAACGGCTATTTTTCCTTGTCTCTAACGGATATATTTTTGCAGATTCTATAAATAGAGGAGCTCTTTTCAAATCAAAACAACCCAGAGAAAATCAAAAAGAGAGAAAAGAATATCTTTGAAAAGAGGGAAAAACAGAGCATATTGGAAAAATCTTTTAGCTCAAAGAGAGTGATTCAAAAGGAGTGAAATCCAAGTGAAAGTTCGTCTGCTCCTTCTCATCAATCCACAAGAGTCAAAGAAAATCCAAAGCATTTCAAAGGTCAAATCGAGGATTTTCAAAAGAGGAAAAAGCTTCATCTCAACTCCAAAGTCTTCAACGGTCAAGAATCTTGCTGAGGCGTGATTCAACACTTCAAGAGGAGTTAAAGAGAAGAAGGAAGAAAGCCCAAGCATCTACCATCTGCAATACAATCAGGCTTTTCTAACCTTTTATATTTTGTACTTCATTTGTATATTTGCTCAAGGGGAGCATTTTGTTCAAACACTTCTTTATTATTTGTTTGCTGATTCAATCAGTGGATTGAATCAGTGGAGGTTGGTATACCTCGTTGCAAGCCGGAGTGCTTGTGTTGGGTTAGTTGTGAGCCCGTGAAAAACAACGTGTAGGGTTTTGTGCTGGTAAGCCCGAGTTAAAACCAGCTGGGTTCGTTGTGCACCCGTAAAACAACAAGTTTGAGTTGTGAGCTTGGAAAACAACTCGGCTGTAATCTAGAGAGATTATAGTGTGGACCCAAGTGAATCTTGGGAGTGGACGTAGGTGTTGGTTGCACCGAACCACTATAAAATTATTTGTGTTTGCCGTGCTAATTTTCTCTATCTCTCTCTTTATTTGCTTGTGTATTGCTTTTAGTTAGCCTCTCACTTGCACATCTTGCTAACTAATCAATTAAAGTTAAAAAGTCTTAAATTTTTAAGAACCCAATTCACCCCCCCCTCTTGGGTTGCCATCTGGGCCAACAGTTTTCATTTGTTTGACTGCAGGAATACTACATTAGGCATCTTGATGGGGTCCCCATAAGCTCAGAGGCTGAAAGGCAGCGTGTGATTCAGTGCCTTGAAGCAGCTATTGAGAGATGAGCCTCAGAGGTATAATTCACTTCAAGCCATGATGATATATGTGCAGTGCTTTCATTTGGTTTTCTTAAGTTAAATCTCTGAATCTTTGCAGGGATTGGAATTGGAATTGAGGACAGAGGATAGGGTTGGGCTTCTCTCAGACATTACTAGGATATTCCGAGAGAATAGCCTGTGCATAAGGAGAGCAGATATATCGACAATTGGTGGCAAAGCAGTGGATACTTTTTGCCTTTCTGAGATGTCCGGCAACCCGGTTGATGCCAAGACCATCGATTCATTGCATCGGCAAATTGGTCTGACAACTTTAAAGGTGAAGCAGAATCCCTTGCCTCCTAAACCTCCTGAGACTGTGAGCAGCACTGGATTCCTCTTTGGAAATTTCTTCAAGGTCTGTTCATTTCAGAGCTTCAGGTTGATTAGGTCCTGCTCATGAACTTGTTTCACACTCATCAAAGAGGATCCATATACAAAAGGGAATCTAAATGGATGGCCAACTTGTCCAAGGAAAGTGAGATGAAGGGAATAAATTTGGTTGCAGTGCCAGATGAAGGGAATAATTTGATGTCTAATGTATAAAACATTAGTGTTATTGATGTATACATATATATTTATCTTATTTATGAAATTTATTTTTTATTCTTAAATTTAAATTTTTATTTATAAATTTCATTAGATTGCATTAAATATTGTAATTTCAAAATAATTTTAAATTTATAAGAATAAAAATTTGATGAAATTTTATTAGGTTAATGATGGATTAGTGATGGATTTCTGATAGAAATAATAGTGATGAATTAGTGATGAAAATATTAGTGATTGATTAGTGATGGAACAAAAATGAATGACTGATGGATTTTTTCATCACTAATTCATCGCTATTAGTGATGGACTAGTGATAAAAGTTTTAGTGACTAAATTTTTAAGTGATGGAATAGTGATGGAAATATTTGTGACGGAATAGTGACGGAATAATGCATGATGGATAGTTCGTCACTAATCCGTCACAATTTAGCGACGGAAAATAGTTTCGTCACAAATTTTTGACGGAATAGTTCGCCACTAATCCGTCATAATTTAGTGACGAAAAATATGTTCCATCACAAATTTTTGACGGAATAGTTCGTCACTAATCTGTCACAATTTAGTGATGGAAAATATGTTCCGTCACAAATTTTTGACGGAATAGTTCGTCATAATCCGTCATAATTTAGTGATAAAAAATATGTTCCGTCACAAATTTTTGACGAAATATTTCGTCACAAATCCGTCACTATTATTTTGTGACGGACCTTTTTCCATCACGAAATTTAGTGACGGCAAAATAGTGATGACAAGATTTTCATCACTAATCCGTCACTAAACCCAATTTGTGATGGAATAGTGATGAAAATTTTTGTCACTATTTTACTGTTTTCTTGTAGTGTATTTTATTATTTTATTTGGGCATTTGAAGAATCACTGGGTTTGAACCTCCACCCGATCGTGCTCGCGGTAGGAGGATCGAATCAAATCAGGTCGTTGTACCTTGGGATAATTCGTCAACAACCGCACGAGGGAGCGAAAACTTGTCCTTAGGGCAGAGTTTAACACGCCTCGACCAGTTTGATTCTTTTTATTTTTGATTTTAATCTAAATTCTAGTATAACTTTTCTGATTAATTATCTAGCATTTTTTCTAATAAATGAATTTTGCAAAAGGAAAAACAAAATTTTCTAACAGCTAAGGACAAGTTTCATTTGTAAGATTGAATTAAATTCAGAAAAGATAGCTTCCTTCCAAAAAGGAGCATCAGGAGAAGACATCGCCTCTGAAAAAGAAGAAGGTTCACCTTCGACTAGGAAAGTAAAGAAACCTTCACCAAGATCTTTTTCTTTCCTTATCCTTGAACTTTTTCTAAGTTCAGAAGGTTCACCTTTAGGATTAGATCTTTTCCTTTTCCTTGACTCATTAGATAAACCAGCTTCAAAAGAATCATGAACAAGAAAGGATTAGAAGATAGTTGATTTGGTATTTGGTTCTTGAAAGGAAAAAATTTTCAATAATCTTGGGCCCAATGGATGATCATAATTTAGCATAGCAACATTTGCACCTTTAATGCACATGCATTTCAGAGTGGCATAAAAATTTATGTTGAGCAAACTCATGCAAAAGCAGAATGAGTAAATGGAATGAAATCTAGCAATCTCAATCTGATCCTTAGCTGTTGGAAAATAACACTCTTATCGAATCTAGAGATGCTACTTATTTGAAAATGTTTTTCCTTTCAAGAACCAAGTACCAAATAATGATTGTTTGTACTAAAACAATTGCATAGCAAATTGCAGAGATAGCTGGACAGTCGCTTTTATTATATTTCATAAGTTGATCTTTTTACCGTTGGAATGGATTGTTGTGCTATGTTGCTTTAAAAGTTAGTTGATACACGCTATTTTTCTTCCTTACTAATTTTTGTTAATATATGGTAAAAATAATACTCAGTTTATCTTCACCATCAGATGGTTAAGTGCTCATGCACATACATGGATAGAAATTGGTAACAAATCTTGGTTATTAAATAGATTGGGCAATCATGGTCATGTACTTAGCCTATAATAAAAGCGACTGTCCAGCTATCTCTGCAATTTGCTATGCAATTGTTTTAGTATAAACAATCATTATTTGGTTTATCTGCATCATTTGTAGCTTCATTTGTAGTATCAGATTTTAATACATTTTGATATGCCTCGAACGATATATAGTGAGCATAAAATATACTAAACTGATAAATAAGACATAACAAAAATAATAATATGACATTGTTATCTTATTCTAAATGTTAGACACTGTTGAGCTTCCTTTGTCTTCTGACTTGTTAGAGGTTGAAGCTTGGATCTTGTGTGTATGCATATGGTTTGTTCAACATGTCAGAGCCTTCTTTCTATTCACCGAACATTCACATGTTTAATATATGTATATAAATACATACGCATTTATACATGTATGCATATAGGTACACAGACGT